>OZ012709.1:14929963-15417606 GCA_963942595.1 Cylloceria caligata | reverse complement strand
CCGTACAATTTCTTTGTAACGTTTAGTCGCTCTGATGGTTCCACGCTCTTCTTTACCCGTGGTGTTCGGATTCCGACTTCAGCGCTGAGCGGTGGATATTCCAACTAGGCAGTATCGAGCTCGGCCGTCTTGATCTTTTTCCCGCCTGGCTGCTGACGCGCGGTCTGCTGGGCTTAATACGCTGTTGCTGGCGCGTCGGTCAGCCGGTATGGACGCCGGGTCTATGTCCGCGTCCGCGTTGTTTTGTTAAATAATCAAAATACTTTGCTTTTTGTGTTATTCCGCGTTCGGGTTCTTCGTTTGTTCTCCTCGTGCCGCTCCCGTGTGTTTCGAGTGTGTCTTTCCGTGATAATCGTGGTCCGGGTTCGTGAGTGATGTTTTCTATGTGTGGAATAATGACAGTTGCTGGATTATGATTCCCCAGTGATTATTAATTTTTCATTATTTAGTCGATGGATTCCTCCAGAAATCTTTGGCGTTGGACCTGGATGTTCCGGTTCTTCTTCGCTCTTGGTGAGTTGGTCTTTTAATTTATCTTTCTCTTCTCCTTTCTATCTATTGAGTGATGTCGTTCTCATGCGACGCGCTTGACACAACTACTGAAATTGTTTCTCGCCTAATTATTTTCCTAATTATCTTAAAATTCTAAATCGAGTTTCTATGAGTCGGGCTCACAAGTGCCCTCCTAAACCTATTTATTTATTAATTTTCTGAGCTTTATTTCAAAATCTTGCTCCAAGTGTCACTCTTCTCTTGAAGCAGGGACCTATCGCAGATCTTAAACCTACTGTAGTATGTCTTTAAGTTATAATTTCTCTAACTGTTATTTGTTATTCTCTTTTCTTTCTCCTTGTTGTTTCACTTTTTCCTTTCTATAGGCTTTTCATTTGGCAACCTCTTGGTGCCAACACCGAGTCTTTACCACTTATCGATGCGCTGCGTTAATAATACTTCTTAGAATCTAACTAGACTTATTGCTAATTATTCTACCCAAACCTTCTTATGTTATTTTTTTAATTCTCCTAAAATAATCCTAATTATTCACCCTAATGCGACCCACTTCCTATTCTTAATTCGTTATTTATTATATTTTCTGTCTTTACACGGTTCACGGCTGTCCGGTATAAATCTTTTTATTAGTCCTCAACTGACTGTTCTGTATTCTTTTGTTTTTTAATGTCCTTACAAATTTTATGGGCTCACTCACACCCTTTTCTAATAGACTTCTTGGATTTAAATATGAATTTCAGAATTCCAAAACGAATAAGCCCCCCTCTTAGTTTGAAGCTGCTTTATATAGCCTTCTCTCCTTTCCCATTCTCTTATTTTAACTCTTCTTTTTCTATTATCTCATGTAATTTCTTTTGTTTCAGGTCGCCCCTCCACCGCTGTTTTTCGGTAGCGAAGGAATTTGACAGGATTCAGCCTGTTTCGTGGTCTCGCCTAGACTCTACTGTGAATTTAATCTTTCCTATCTTCTTACTTTTCTTATTTTCTATATGTACTTTCTGAATGTGCAAATAAATGGTTTTATCCACAGTGATTTGTGTATCTTTCTATTTTTCTTTATCTTTTGTAGGTACTACCAATAAATGATTTTATTTGCATTTATTGGTATTTTGTGTTTTATTTTATTCTCATTATTATTATTTTTTCTTCTTTCCTAGTCGTGACTACGTCACATTATCCCCCTAAATTTTTGATAGGTCAGATTACTGACCGTATTAAAGATTTGTTAAAATAATGATTATTTTTAGACTTATTCCTAAACTTACTACTAGACTTATTTCGAATACTTATTACTATGCTTATTCCGACTACTAATTACTATACTTATTCTATAATAAATTGACGCGAAATAAAACGCAAACTCATTTTCATATATTTTTTTTTTACTTTTTCTCTTTTATTTATACTCCGTCGCTGTCGTTGTCTCTGTCTTCGTCATCGTCTGTCACGTCAGGGTCTTGTGGTTCGATGACGCCCCACTCCTCCAAAGTTGACGTCGTCGCTTGGTCCGGTGCCGGCGTAGCCAGCCAGGTCTCCATCGCCTCGTCTTCGGTGCTTCCGCCGTCGTCCTCCACTGACTCCGGGAACTCTTCGAGGAAGGACGCGAGTTCCTCGAGAATCTCGTCCATACTGCGGCTGGTGGTTGCTATGGCACTCACTGAACATCGAGCGTTCCCGGTTGTCGGTGTCGTTCGGGCTAGCCATCTCTCCCTCCTCCTCTCCTGACGGAAATGCTTGCCATGGTGCCCCCCGGTGCGTCCCGGCCGTAGTCAAATGCCGGGTTGGTGGGCACCCTCCTCGCGTCGCCACTCCTCCGCAGTTGCTGCGCGACGTCGTAGCCCCTGTTGTCGAGGCTGGCATGGATAGTTACCCATACCACCTCGACAACAGGGTCGAGCTCATCCACATACAGTAGCGGACAAAAGTTTAAGACGGAGAGGAAAAAAAAAAGTAATCGTTGATTTTTTTATGAAAAGAATTGACTCAGTGGATTTTTTTTCGTATTAGCTAATCAATCATTAATTCATATATTTATTACATAAATTCAATTTTGCGCGTAACAACATTAGATACAATAAACAAAGAAAACATAAATTTGTTTGATATCTTCGGGGACAAAAGTTTAAGACTATACGTAAAAAAATATTTTTTGGTAGAAAATATACAGATATTTTCCTCCCTTCAATACTTTGTCCACAGTCCATTATTTTTTATCACATCAGCACATCTTTGAGGCATTGAATCAATTAATTTTTTGCAGTCGTCCACAGTTGTTTCATTCCACGTTTTTTCAACCAAAGAGTACAAATCGTCAAAATTTTTTGGTTTATTTCTTTGAACCCTTTTTTTTATGGTACACCATAAGTTTTCAATTGGATTTAAATCCGGCGACTGCGACGGCCACGGTAATAAAGTGATTTTTTCATCTTGAAAAAAACTTTTCACTACCCGAGCCGTATGCTTTGGGTCATTATCTTGTTGATAAATAAAATGATCACCCATATTTTCGTAGGCATACGGTAACATAGTATTTTTCAATATATCCAAGTATTGAAAACGGTCCATGATTCCATTAATTTGGCGTATTGGTCCAGGACCATTGCGAGAAAAACATGCCCACACCATTACGTTTCCACCTCCATGCTTAACTGTCGGTAAAACATCGAGGATTTAAATCTTCGCCAATTCGACGTCTTACATACAGTATCCCGTCAGAACAAATTCGGTTGAATTTGGATTCGTCCGAAAATAGCACATTTTGCCAACCCTCACTTGTCCAATGCCGATGAGCCTTAGCAAATTGCAGTCGTAATTTTTTATTCTTTTTACTGAGCATCGGCTTCTTCCGTGGCTTTCGTGCTTTCAAATTGAATTCGTCTAATCGTCTTCGGACAGTTCTTACACTAATTTGTGCATTATTATTACTGGATATTTCAGCTCTGATATCGACTGCTGAACGAAAACGATCTCTCTCGCTTAATCGATGAATCCGACGATCCAGCGTTGGCGTGGTTTTCCGCGGTCTACCGTTTTTTGGTCGATCAAAATAGTCCCCAGTCTTCACAAACTTGTACCACGCTTACTTACAAGAAGTTTCTGATCGATTCATTTGAGTTGCAATTGAAGAAAATGTCTCATTTTGCTTCCGTAGAGACACGATTAGTTTTCGTTCAGTTGATGACAAATTACGGGCTTTACCCATACTCTTTTCGTACGTAATTAAACTTAAGACACTGGATGATACACCACAAACTATTTACAGTATTAATATATCAAATTATTGCGTGGATCGACTACGGGTATCTTGTTCGACAGATCGTCTTAAACTAATGTCCGCTGTTTACAGATGGTTGGAAGAAAAAAAAATGGTATAATCTATATTGTTTACATTTGACGACCGAGACTTCTCCATTATGAAGGTCAAACGTACACATGTATGTTAAAAAAACAACAAGCCGAAAGAAACGTTAGTACTTGTATGACAGATCTATGAACCAAATTGTAATTCATCGTCTTAAACTTTTGTCCGCTACTGTAGATATCCACCGTTTGTCCGACTTTCAGGGCGATAAATTGGTTACGTGCGGCCTTGCTCCACTCGCGGCCATTCGGAGATAATTCGTGTAAGGTACACGTGACCGTGAAATACGGTTCACCGTAATAAAGAGTCGGTGCCGTATACAATGTGTCGCTCTCCGTATGAATTCTGGTACCAAGATCGCCCATCCACAAACTGTATCTCCCGTCACTCCTTTTCTCCGTAACTGTCCCCCGGAGAAAAGTCTACTCTCCAGAGTCTTCCTCATTCACCAGCAGGAACAGGACGGCCCTCCCCGGATATAACTCTTCCTCGACGACACGATGAATCTCTGGGTGAGTCCGGCTGGTTCTCGCCACTTGTTGGAGGAATTCCTCCCTTCTTTGGCGATCTTTTTCGAGCCAGACGTAGAATCGACTCGGGCTTTCTGCGGTTAAAATATCCCCGGCGTAGGGTTCGTTTGGCCTGAGGTGTTCCACCCCGTATTCGATAAAACGTGGCACTGACATTTAAAAAAAAAAAAAAAAACTTTTCTTTTTAAACTTCGCACTTTGTCGTCTCTGAGATTTTGTCGTTTTGTAGACCGTTCCTTTGTAGTCGGTTCCTTTTATAGACATTTCGCCATATGGAATTATATCTATATTTATCAATTTTTATTTTTGGCCAATGTAAATTCATTATTTCGGATTTCCGGCTTCCTGGTAATTTTTCGGCCAAATTTCGTGCCGGCCCTGGCCTCTGCGCCAATTATCTGTCTCCCGAACCCCTTTCTCCATGACTCTCTCTTGGCCTTCGATCGATTACCCAATCGTCGAATCGATCACCAATACCCGGAATTTGCGTCATCTTCGTAGAATCTATTGCTTTCTACGAATTCCAGTGTGGGTCAAGCCTATCGGGTTACGTGTTTGTCGCGCCTCTTTTCTTGACCAACCACAACACGATAGATCTTGGCGCCTGTTTTGGTGTACTCTCCCTCGGTTTTGCATATAGTTTCCGAGTTGATTTTACTATATGCTCGGTACGCTGACCGTCGGTACCTTTGTTTTCACTGTACTTGTAGATGCCGAGTGTAGGCCTTGTTGTCTCGCTTTCGGACTCTGCCCCCTTTCTGTCCCTCTCACTTCTATAGCGGCTGGATTCGTTGTTTCTTCTTTCTTCTCATCAGTCTTTTCTGTCTCTGTCCTGTACCTCTTAAACATACTGGCGTTAAATTTACCGCGCTCTTTCTTACTTTCTAGATCTATTACTAAATATGTCGCTATTCCTACGCATTTCTCAATTTTGTACGGGCCTTCATATAAAGGCATAAATTTTGATGTTAACTGTTTGAACGGATCTGAAACATTTAATGCTTTAATTAAAACTAGATCCCCTACCTCGTAATTAGTTAGCCTATGTGTCGCGTCGAATTTCTCCGCCTGACGCCGCCCTTTTTTCGAAATTCTCTCTTTCACGATCTCGATCTTCATCTCGTAGGTAGTGGCATCCTCTTCGTCTCTTCTTAGACCCATTTGTTTATTCCATTCCCTGGTTGGCTTCTTTTTACATTGTAGCTCCATGGGTGTAAATTCAGTTGTCTCATGGTGGGATTCATTAATGCAATCCTGTATTACTTTTACCCATTTAAACCATCCTGCATGATTTTCCGTCAGGAACGTACGGAAAAATCTCTCCAGCTCTCGGTTAACTCGTTCGACGATTTTTCCTTGAGGATGACGGATTGATGAGAATACTGCCATGATGTCCTCGTCCTTGAGTTTCTTAAGCCAGTTCTTCGCGGTGAATTGCGTGCCATGGTCGAATTGGATTCTACGTAGCTTTCCATACTTTGAAATATAGTCCTCGAATATTCTTTTTATGACCGTTGACGTGTTAGCTTTTTTCATAGGATACAACACCACATATTTACTGAAAGCATCTAATGTCACGAGGATGTGTTTCACCCCGCCCACCGATGCTGGTAATGGTCCATAAAAATCAATTGAAACCAAATCCCCTGGTTTTTCTGGGATAATCGTTTGCATGGCCGCGTAGCTCGTTTGTATTGCTATCTTATTTCTTTGGCATGCATCGCAAGTTGCTAGTGTATTCCGAGTGATTTTGGCCAGATGTGGATAAGTGAAATCTTCTTCCAGCATCCGTGAACACTTCCGGGCACCAAGGTGTCCATACATGGTATGGCAAGCCTTAATTAATTCCTTAATGATACTTTTTGGCACTATTACTCGCCAAACACCATTTTTCGATTTCTTTTCTGAAATGCCTTTTTCAACCCGGAATTTTCTTTCTTCGTCCCCTTCTTTATCTTCACCGAGGAAATCCATGATGACTCGCAGATCTTCTTGTTCTCGCTGCATCTTTTCCATGCATTTGAGTCTTTTTGCTAGATCTCGCGGTAGTTTTTCTGCTAGCACTCCTGCGACAACGATGATCCCTTTCTTATCGGCCGAGGATAACTCTTCGTCTTCTTTCACTCTACTTAGGGCATCGGCTACTACATTTGTTTTTCCCACAACATGTTCTATCTGCAAATCGTAATCTTGTATTGATAATACCCATCTCATGAGTCTTTCCGCGGTGAAACGACAGGTTTTCAGGAAAATTAATGCCTTATGATCGGTCTTTATATGTATTTGTGCTCCTTTCAAATATGTTCGGAATTTTTGAAGAGCCCACACAATCGCGAGTAGTTCTTTCTCTGTCGTCATATAGCCGATCTCGGCTCCTTTCAGAGTCCGACTTGCAAACGTCACTACCTCGCTCTCATTAGTTTCATTTTCCTGCGACAGGATCGCTCCGAGCGCATATCCACTTGCGTCCGTGGTAAGTGTGTATGGTTTTCGAGTGTCTGGAAATCGCAATATTATTTCTTTACAGAATAATTTTTTTACTTTCTCAAATGATTTTTCCATCTCTTCATCCCATTTCCATCGAACACCCTTCCTCAAAAGATTTAGCAATGGCGCGGTTTCATGCGAATGGCGATTTGTGAATTTCGTATAAAAATTTATTAAGCCTAAAAATCCTCTTAATTGTTTTATTGTCTTAGGCCGTGGATATTCCTGAATTGCTTTAATTTTCTCCGGATCGGGTTTCAAGCCGGCCGTGGTGAGAATGTGACCGAGAAATATGACTTCATTTCGGAAAAAATGAGATTTACTAAATTTTAGTGTCATTCCATGCTCGAGGAATCTTTCAAACAATTTTCGCAGATGGTCGAGATGTTCTTCGTGTGATGTTGACATAATTAAAAGATCATCCACAAAATTTATCACGAAGTCTAATCCCTCGAGGACCACATCGAGAGCTCTTATTAAACTTGCAGTACTTGTTTTCAACCCAAATGGTGTCACCGTAAACTCATAACATTTCCCATTATGTTGAAATGCAGTGTATTTCCTTGAGTCTGGATGAAGCGGTATCTGCCAAAAACTACTCGTTAAATCTAGCGTTGACATCACCGTTTTTCCTCCGCATCGCTGGAAAATTTCTTCGATAGGTGGTGCGTTATTGTAGTCATTTATCAGATAATTATTTAATTCTCGGGCATCAAGACACAAACGTACCGAATCGTCCTCCTTTGTAACCGGCATCAATGGATTGATGTAAATGCTTTCGGATTTCTATATCACCCCGACCTTCAGCATTCTCTCGATCTCTTTCTGCACTCTTTCTCGATGCATCAATGATACCGGATACGATCGATGAAAATACGGTTTCGGATCTTTCAATAGGAGTCGATGTTCATACTTCGTCATCCGTCCTGGAATCTTATCAAAAATCTCTCGTCTGCTTTCGACGATCCTTTTAAACTCCTCTCTTATTTCAGGTCCTAAACCTGTACACTCGGCCATTTTGTCATTAAATTCCTCTTCGGTCAAGCCGATACTCGTCCCTCCCTCGGTAATATCTTTTACCGCGACTGTAGCACACATTTCATTCGGCTTAATTTTATGAAATTCCTTTGGATTCACATGTTGCCACAATCCCTCATTCAATTTTGCAATTATTCGATTTCCTACCGCTAAAATTCGCTGCTGGGCATCTATTGAAATTTTCAAAACCAACATCCCGTCGATTCCGATCAGCACTGGTCTTACTAACTTTGGCACAACTAGCACTTGCAAAACCCCTTTTGAGCCATACGTCTCCGCATCTATCATAATCTGCTTCTTGACACGCTCCGTCTCTCCACCAAACGCTCCGACGACCTGTGTCGACGTGACCGGTAGCATCGGGCAGTTCTTCAAAATTTCTTCATTTTGCCGAAAAAACTCTTCCGATATGCACGATACTTCGCTTCCGCTGTCTATCAAACTTATTTCCGATACACCTGCTACTGTCACCGGTATCTCAGGGCATCTTGGATGTCTTTCATCATACCACTTACTTGAAAACTCCTCCGCCTCTTCATACAAATATTCCCGAGGATTTTCCATTGACATTGAACAGACTACCTTGTTATTTCTCATCTTCTCCACCACCCCTGGTGTTGGCCTTCCGATATCAGGTACTCCTTGAACTCTGGCAACGTTTTCTGGCCACATACTCTTCGTCGTATTCCGTGCGCCTTTACCGTCTTCCTGAACTCTTTTTTCCCACGATTCAGCCTGCCCTCGCCAATCGGTGCTCTCCTCTTCATTCCTTCTTATTGACTGTCCACTGCTTCCGTATTTTCCCTCCTTTCTCCGCTTATCCCTCAACCTCTTCTTTTCTCTCTTCCTCGCGTTCATCCGTTGTCTCGTGCTTTTCTTCTCTCCCTGTTTTACCGTTGCGCTCCGCTCCCCTTTATTATTCTTTATTTTTCCTTCTTTCTCGGGCGCAACGACTAAGCGTTTCCCGAGCTTGTGTTTCCTGCTCTTGAGCATCCTGGTCTCGGCTCTCTCGGTATGGTGTGTTCGACAAATGGTCCTTGCAGAGCACGACTGATATTATTCACCGGGTTACTTGGTAATTGCTCCTGCCTTGGTGGAGTTACTTCTCCTGGTCTGCTGTTTTCCGGTCCTGGGAAATATCTCGGTCGGTTCTCCTGCCATGGTGGTCTTTGTTGCCCTGACCTATTTTCTCGAGGAGGATTTGTTGGAGGCCATGGTCCGTTGTTCTGCCATGATGGTCTTTCTTCTCTTTCAACCTGACGTCCTGGTGATGATGGAAGCCGGTTCCAACCATTATTTGCAGAGTTTTCCCGGTTTTCATATCTCATGTAGGGACGCGCTGTCTGCTCACGCACCGTTCCTCTATTAAAATGCCTCTGTGTTTCTTGTGACGCATATCCCCCTGTACGACCTGTGCCTCTCTTGTAATGTAGAGGACCTTCCACGTCCGTGCTTTCCAATAGTTCCAGAAATTCGTCTATCTCACGTATTTGCCGAACTCTCACGGCACTTCGCACTTCCTCGTCAAAATGTTTCGCGAGTCTACGGATTATATCCTCGTCACTTAGTTTTTGACTTAAATCTCGGGCATTTCCGATCACACGAGTGGCATACTCGGCTCGTGTCAGCGTTTGGCCTTCTAGATAAAACGATCCGAATTCTAAATTCTTTTTCACTTTATCTTGCATGTCGCGAGCCCAGTATCTTGAACGGAATTTTTCTTCAAATGTCTGTAAATTATGCACTGCTCCTTCCACCACCAGCCACCAATCATTAGCAATGCCTTTTAATGCCGTTCCGATGGTGTGACGTATTTCCGTATCTTCAATCCCTCCGGCGATACAAAATTCACGGAATTCTTTTAAGAATCTCATAGGCCTTTCTTTTCCATCGCCATTATACGTAGAAGGCTTCTGTGCCGTTGTGTATAGTCGGGTGACATTCATACCTCCTCCCATGGTTTGACCAAAATTCATAGATGTGCTCGTTCTTTGCGTAGTATCTTCCAATCTTTCAATTCTTTTTGTGTTCTTGTCGGTAATCTCTTGTCTCGCACGGATTTCAGCCATAATTTCCTGGGTTTTCCTTTCAAGCTTCTCCACAGTCACCTTCTGACCGGAAACCCGTTGTTGAATGTAATTATTCGTCACATTTTGGTCCTTTTGTATCCTCTCTTGTACTTCTTTAATCTTCCAATCCGTCCGTCCTTCCACCGCCGAAATCTCTTCCTCCAATGCGTCCTTTGTCGATTGTCTCAAAACTGTTATCAAATTTTCCATCGCATTTATCCTGCATCTTCTGCTGCAACCTAATTACTTCAGCGAATTTTCCATCACTCTTCTCTTCCATCCTCTGCAAAAACTGCATCAAATCACCTACACCGATTGGGTCCGGTGCGATCGTCGCAGTCCTGTTCGTGATTTTTGGTGTACTACCGTCCTCACCGTTTATTTCATTATTTGTGAACTCGTTTGACGCGTCTCTGCTTTCCTCGATATGCCTGATCTCGGAAAGTCGGTTTATATTTCTCCGATCTCTCTGTCGCCGGCCGTCCAATAGATGGTCAGCAGTTGTGGACTCCCAGAGATATATCTGACTTGTCTCATTACCTCCTTCCTGTCGTCGATGGTCCTCCATACTCTCTATCATCCTTATTTCCTCGAGTTCAGTCGCGATATTCGGTTCTGCCCCTGTAGCCATGCTTCAATTCTTACACCAAATTATATGCCTTATGTGCGCCCTACTGTACCTCTGCAGTCTTTCTTATCTGTGTTCGAGTCCCTGTTCGGGCGCCAAATGTAACGGTATTTTCACGTTATCATTAAATTTTATTCTTCTGAGGGAAAGAATTCGGGCTCGAACACTAAGATAATTAATTGTAGACTTCTATAGGAGGTATAAGTAGGATCTATTCAATGATTAGCATAGAATTCAGTTGTGTTCGGCTTTTTGGCGCCGTTCACCGTACAATTTATTTGTAACGTTTAGTCGCTCTGATGGTTCCACGCTCTTCTTTACCCGTGGTGTTCGGATTCCAACTTCTGCGCTGAGCGGTGGATATTCCAACTAGGCAGTATCGAGCTCGGCCGTCTTGATCTTTTTCCCGCCTGGCTGCTGACGCGCGATCTGCTGGGCTTGATACGCTGTTGCTGGCGCGTCGGTCAGCCGGTATGGACGCCGGGTCTATGTCCGCGTCCGCGTTGTTTTGTTAAATAATCGAAATACTTTGCTTTTTGTATTATTCCGCGTTCGGGTTCTTCGTTTGTTCTCCTCGTGCCGCTCCCGTGTGTTTCGAGTGTGTCTTTCCGTGATAATCGTGATCCGGGTTCGCGAGTGATGTTTTCTATGTGTGGAATAATGACAGTTGCTGGATTATGATTCCCCAGTGATTATTAATTTTTCATTATTTAGTCGATGGATTCCTCCAGAAATCTTTGGCGTTGGACCTGGATGTGCCGGTTCTTCTTCGCTCTTGGTGAGTTGGTCTTTTAATTTATCTTTCTCTTCTCCTTTCTATCTATTGAGTGGTGTCGTTCTCATGCGACGCGCTTGACACAACTACTGAAATTGTTTCTCGCCTAATTATTTTCCTAATTATCTTAAAATTCTAAATCGAGTTTCTATGAGTCGGGCTCACAAGTGCCCTCCTAAACCTATTTATTAATTAATTTTCTGAGCTTTATTTCAAAATCTTGCTCCAAGTGTCTCTCTTCTCTTGAAGCGGGGACCTATCGCAGATCTTAAACCTACTGTAGTATGTCTTTAAGTTATAATTTCTCTAACTGTTATTTGTTATTCTCTTTTCTTTCTCCTTGTTGTTTCACTTTTTCCTTTCTATAGGCTTTTCATTTGGCAACCTCTTGGTGCCAACACCGAGTCTTTACGACTTATCGATGCGCTGCGTTAATAATACTTCTTAGAATCTAACTGGACTTATTGCTAATTATTCTACCCAAACCTTCTTATGTTATTTTCTTAATTCTCCTAAAATAATCCTAATTATTCACCCTAATGCGACCCACTTCCTATTCTTAATTCGTTATTTATAATATTTTCTGTCTTTACACGGTTCACGGCTGTCCGGTATAAATCTTTTTATTAGTCCTCAACTGACTGTTCTGTATTCTTTTGTTTTTTGATGTCCTTACGAATTTTATGGGCTCACTCACACCCTTTTCTAATAGACTTCTTGGATTTAAATATGAATTTCAGAATATTTTATATTTTTATTCAGCGCACCAGCGACTCCTGACTCTGTGACTGTCCAAAACGAATAAGCCCCTCTCTTAGTTTGAAGCTGCTTTATATAGCCTTCTCTCCTTTCCCATTCTCTTATTTTAACTCTTCTTTTTCTATTATCTCATGTAATTTCTTTTGTTTCAGGTCGCCCCTCCACCGTGCCCCTACGTCCCCTCACTGCCCAAGCGAGGCCAGCCGGTCGCTGACCCGCTGTTTTTCGGCAGCGAAGGAATTTGACAGGATTCAGCCTGTTTCGTGGTCTCGCCTAGACTCTACTGTGAATTTAATCTTTCCTATCTTCTTACTTTTCTTATTTTCTATATGTACTTTCTGAATGTGCAAATAAATGGTTTTATCCACAGTGATTTGTGTATCTTTCTATTTTTCTTTATCTTTTGTAGGTACTACCAATAAATGATTTTATTTGCATTTATTGGTATTTTGTGTTTTATTTTATTCTCATTATTATTATTTTTTCTTCTTTCCTAGTCGTGACTACGTCACAGTAAACGTTGTTTTTATTGGCTGTGATGACAACACCCACAGCGAAAAATAATTTAAAAGCAATATTATGAGTGATAATACAAATCAATTCCGTATAGCGATAAAAATAAAATTAACGGTGGAGGAATCTCCGAGCGTGGATTACCGTGTCTGCAGGGTTGTTGAATACGACGGTAAATGTGTAAAGTGCTTTCCATAATATATTCATTAATTTTTTTAAATACCTGATCTTACTGTGTCTCTTATTTTTATAGCGTAATAATTAAAGAGTTATAATTGAAGTCTTCCTCTCTCTGTGAAGGATCATATTCTATATCTTTCACTGCAGAGCAAGCGCTTTGCGAGGAGCACAGCGCAGGGCTTTGCATGCTCGAAAACCGCTTTCGTTGCATTCAAAATGATGGATACCTAGTTATGATTCATAGGAGGTTGTTATCTTTATTCCCGTGATACTTTTTAGCAGTATCTCGAGCATTTAGACTTTCTTTGGCATCCTACTTGCAAACAATAAAAAGCAATATGTATCCGCGATAGGGCAAGGAGATTTTAAGCGACGCGTTTTGGTGCCGAGTAATGTTTGTCGAGCGTGTGATGAGCGTATTCCTGCGTACACAGGAAATGTGCGATGCATACGACGAGTTGGAAGAGCTCCTGCGTAGCGTGTATTTAGTGGAACGTCGAGGAAGACCCGTTGAACTTGGCGAACTGTATATCGGAATGTCCTGTATTGTGCCTCGTTTCAATAGAGTTGTCCGCGGCGAAGTGATTTACCCGGACTTTGATGGGTACTGCGAGGTGTTGTTAGTCGATTTCGGCGAGACCATTTATATCGACTGGTATCACCTATTTCATCCGGAGTCTCTAGCAAGTATGCTGCCGGCTCTTGTCATGGAGTTTTCAATATACGGACTCGAACGCGTGGATGTTGCAGGTATTGAGCATCTCGTCGAAGAAGCGTGCAGTAGAGATGCCTTGATCGCTGTCATGATGCGACCTTTTGCCGGCGATAACGTTCCGCGGATTCGATTAACGAACAGGGAACGCGCGGACGTGACAGCGGTTATTGAAGAGGCCCTCGGTGATGAAATAGATATCGGCTACGATATCGATTCCGTGGACGAGGGCTTTGACGCGGACATAGTAATAAATTAAAGACACAGCGCTGCGTGTGTGTATGTGTGTGTGTGCGTGTATGAGAGAGTACATTCGAGAGACAGGAGTTTAAAATCGCTTTGGCAGGAGGGTAGATGCCTACAACAGCTGTGATGGTGAGTACATAATTTTATTCAGTTTTCCAAATATGTGTACACCTTTGCTCCATCCTGCTCTTGTCTCTACTCTTCCTTGTTCATCAGAGTACCCACAACACCTCACTTTACCATCTCCACGTTACCGTCACTGGTTAAGCAGAGTGGATAGCGTAGCGGTGGAAAAGTGAGGTGGTGGGGGTAGCTGCGTGGTGGGGGAAGGAGTGGGATGGAGCAAAGGTGTACACATACTACTACTAAACTTCAAAATGTAGAATATAAAAAATGAAATAAAATAACCAAATAATAAAATCAGAACATAGTTTAAAAATAACAAAATATCAGAAATCATAACGTAATCACGAAATAACAAAATAACAATAATCAGAATATAATAAAAATGAGAAGATATTGTTACGTCAAAATCGCGGCCTATTTTACTAAACCCACGAATTTAACATAGATGCACGTTTCGTGGTATATTTTCCGTGCTCTGGTCAAGGAGAATAAATCTTCCCTATACGAAACCGGACGAGAAAATACCGAAGACGCAAGCCCGTTTTTGAGTCTAACCTCGCAGAAAATGGCTCGGGATAGGGAGTGCGTTTTGTTCCTTGTTGGGGACTATCACTTCACGAATAATGGAGTGGACTTGATGACAGTTTCACGTAGAGAAAGATTTTGCTTGAAAGTTTCACTTCTGTTAAGAACTACTTAACGGGATACGGTCGGCGTAGGGCACGCAGCCGAGCTGCAACGGCGTGTGGATTGCTACGCCCAGTGGACGCAGAGCCCGAAATCGTGGCAGTAAATACAAATAACCTCCGATCGGAATGAAAATTGGTATGCAGGGGTTTTTAAGGTCGCTGATTACGAATCTGAAAGCTAAATTATTGTAAACAAAATGGCCGATCCAATATGGCGGACATGGATGTTAAAAAAGTGTCCGATCTTGACAAAAATTGGTATATGCGGGTTTTTAGGGTCGCTTATTACGAATCCGAAAGCCAAATTATTGTAAACAAAATGGCCGATCCAATATGGCGGACATGAATGTTAAAAAGGTGTGCGATCTTGACAAAAACTGCTATATGTGGGTTTTGAGGGTCGCTCATTACGAATCCGAAAGCCAAATTATTGTAAACAAAATGGCTGATCCAATATGGCGGACAAGTATGTTAAAAAAAATTTAAAATTTTCAAAAAAACTCCCTCCTGCCGTACCACTCAAAAAAGGATGAAATAATTAACTTATTTAGTATGACGTTTTCGTATACAATGATATATAACTTGCATTAGTTATTTGAATTTTAATTATTATAATTGAATTGAACAAAATTGATATACGCGGGTTGTGAAAGTGACTGATTGCGAATCAGAAAGCCAAACAATAACGTAGCGAAATTATCGTTCAAATTATCCTTTATAATAAGATATAATTCTTTCCTCGTCAAATGTACTCCTTCGTAATGGGACCCTGTAATAAAGACATAAAATTGTATAGAATTTGTGTTGAAGGATCAGATCAAAATTTTAATGAATTTTAATTATTGTAACAAATAAGTAGCCGCAATAATTATTCGTATTTTTTTTTGAAAAGAACATAAAAAACAACAGTTATGAAAAAAAAATTGAATTTAGACTATTATGAAAGAAGTTATGAGCAAAAAAACATAAACAAATATTTTTTGAACGGGTGACCAAAAACATCTCAAAATGTACCAGAAGCCGATTTTTGATGAGTACATGAAAATATGACAAAATCAAGGGAAAAAAAATTGAACTGTCCGATTTGGCGTGGAATGCCCCATATATACCTATATATATAATAAAAATGTATCAAATATAAATCAAATGTGACGATTCAAATTAATTACTTTAGTATATACTTACATATATATGTATTGTTGTATGTCTACAAAAATAGATATATAAATGATTTACTTGAATTTGTATTTTGTATATATATATGTATATATATATATATTATATATGGTATATGTATGGATATAGTCCTATTGCTCAAGTAGCAGCTGTTCAATGGCCCCATGGCATGGCGTATGGCGCCGCGCGCGCGTGCACGGTCGGCAACCGCCTGTTTTACGTTACAAAAACCATAACAGACAAAGTTAGGCAGCTCTAGGCAGCTAATTCCTGTTAATTTCGCAAGCTTATAGAATAAACTAAAGGCCTAGACATTGGCTGTCGCAGAATATGGCAGAAAGTATAACTTTTCGGATAGTTGAAAATATAAGTTTACAAAATTCTTTCACTTTATTTATGCAGTAGTTTATACTACACTTCAATAATTTACATATTTATTTTAAACTCAACCAATGTAAAAATATCTTCTACATACCTCCAGAAGTCGTATCCATGTCTCCGGATTGATTTAAAACACTTCACTTTAAAGTTATCGATTTTATAAGTCACGGTAGTTTTCGCTCGTTCAGCGCGCGATGCGAACACTCGTCTCGAAGGCTAACTTCCAACTGACGCAGCGACGAAGGTATACGGTGAAAAAGGTTCCCCTTTTACAATTTAACGCAGCCATTAGTCCTCTACCTGACTGCCTGCTCAAATATCCCGATTGTAAAAATTTTTTTCTGACTTTTCTGCTACGATTTCGGGCTCTGCGTCTACTGTGCGCCACGACCAGGCGCAGGCGCGAGCCCGCGTAGTTTGAGGCAGCATGTGCAAGACGGAGTTATCGACAGGCAGCGTCAAACGACGGACGTGAGCCTGAAAAACGACCAAAACGAGAGTGGCACGACTCTGTGTTTCTTGTGACGCATATCCCCCTGTACGACCTGTGCCTCTCTTGTAATTTAGAGGACCTGCCACGTCCATGCTTTCCAATAGTTCCAGAAATTCGTCTATCTCACGTATTTGCCGAACTCTCACGGCACTTCGCACTTCCTCGTCAAAATGTTACTACTACTACTACTCCGAAATTCTTATCTGAGAAAAGTTCAACGGTCTTTCAAAAAAATACTTTGAATTTGTAGTAGTGTCATGCTGAGCCATAAGCCCGTTCCTAGAAGTATAAAAGTATACAATAGCTGCCTGTGTACGTGTTTTCTACTTTGCTGCTTCTAGCATCAAGGGTCAGTTTTGCTCCGATTCTTGGCGCGTACACATCGTCAAACATCATGGAAAGCTATCCGAAAAGTGAAAAATCATCTTTCACAAGGACTTTGAAAACGGACAAACGAACATTTCACGGTAATCGATTTACAACCAAAGACAATGAAGACGAATTTGAAACGAATTTGAAACGCGGAACGGATCGGAAGGGAGAGCAGACGCCAGTCATTTAGCACCAGGAGGCTCGTACGGCTCATAGACTGGAACAAATGCATCAGAACGAGCTGTATGAGGAAGCAGAAGAACTACTATATGGACCAGGAATAACTGATTAGCCGATCATTAGTATAAGAAACCAAAAATTGATAATTTCTCCTATTAAAAACTAAAGCGCATTTTCTCGAGTGTTCATTATTTCGATTTTTCTGAATTGGCGGGCGTGATAGCAAAAAAACTAAACGATTTATCGACTCGAATCAAAGTTTGTTTTCTTCAGTATTGAATTCTCTTCGAGATGAACTAACAAAATTGTCAAAAAAGTATTTTTAAATCACTTTCACAGCACGTTAAAGTGACTTTTTTGTTAAAGGAACACTTTTTTTCAGATCTGAAAAAAAAAACAATGAATTCATGATTATTTCAACTTTTTCTTAGCACACCCAGAAGAAAAATATATGATAATTGGAAATTTTCTTCGTTTTTATGTTTCAGACAAGAATTACGAACTACATCTCTCCAGCCAATTAAAAACTACAGTGGCAAGACGCTCAGGGAAAGGGCTCATTGCTCTGCAGTTTATTATTGTATCTACTTAAAAAAATATTTTTTACACTGCAAATACATAAGAAAATATACCCTAAAGTTCGCAGCGTTAAGATGTTTTTTTTTCTGTTCCAAAAAAACGTCAAAAAAAAGTTATTTTTACGTCTTCTAAAGGAGGATTCCCCCTCAATGTCGCCAGGGCCATGGTAGCATGATTGGTAACGTACCAGACTAGAATTCTGGAGTTCTCTGTTCGATCTCGGTCTGTGGCGATATTCTTTCACGATTCCTTTAGAAATTAAAAGTTGTCAGCTCTGGTTGCCTCATTGATTCTTGATGAATACGTGAGGCAATCAGAGCTGACAAAAATTAATGATCGATTTTAAGCGATCATTCTACCAAAATATCTATAACGCAGTAATCCAGGTGGCACTGACTCACACCCCGCGTTTCAATATACCAAAAATTCTATCTTAGAAAAACAAGTTGGTTGGGATTGACCCATAAATTCATAGTTCTAATGAATATACACGACCACTCATACATTATTAATTGGTTATTTCATTGATGTCATTAAAAAAAGAAAGCGTGAATCAATGTCGCCAGGGCCACGGTAGCATAATTGGTAACGTACCAGATTAGAATTATCGATTTTCCGGTTCGATCCCGGGCAGTGGCGATATTTTTTCACGATTTCTTCAGAAGTTAAAAAAACGTCAGGTCTGGTTGACTCATTGATCCTTAACGAATGAGTAAGGCAACCAGAGACATCAAAAACTAGCTTTTCAATTGTTCGAGTTCCTTCCACCAAAATATTTACAACGCAGTAATCCAGGAGGCGCTGACTCACATGCAGAGTTGTGATATGCCAAAAATTCCTTCTTAGAAATACAATTTGGTCGGGATTGACGCATAAATTCATAGTTTTAATAAATATACGTGACCGTTAATTTATTATTGATTAGTTATTTCATGACTTTCAATAAAAATAGAAATCGTGAATCAATGTCGCCAGGGCCACGGTAGCGTAATTGGTAACATATCAGGCTAGAATTCTGGAGTTCCCGGTTCGATCCCGGGCCGTGACGATATTTTTTCACGATTTCTTCAGAACTTAAAAAACGTCCGGTCTGATTAACTCATTGATCTTTAACGAATGTGTAAAGATATCAGAGCTGACAAGAATTTCAGATTCGATTGTTGGAGATCTGTCTATCGAAAGATCGATAACGCAAGAATTCGGGCGGTGCTGACTCACACCCCGAGTTGTGATATGCCAGAAATTCCTTCTCAGAAAAATAATTTGATAGGGATTGACCGACAAATTCATAGTTTTAATAAATCTAGACAAACGTTCATTTATTCATAATTTGATATTTTATTACTGTCATTAACATTAGGAATCACGAATTAATGTTGCTATGCCATGGTAGCGTAATTGGTAACGTACCAGGCTAGAATTCAGGGGGTTCCGGTTCGATCCTGGGATGTGGCGATTTTGTTTCACGATTTCTTTAGAACATAAAAATAATCGGATCTGGGAGACGACCGGTAGGCAAGCGTGGCGAATGGACGCGTTTCTCGGAGAGCTCGAAGGATTGTAGAGAGAAAAGTGGAAAAGGGAAGAATTCAGAGTGAAAAGTGGTAGGAGGGCTGAAGGAGAATTTGTGTTTTGTGTACGAGAGTAGGTTATTGTGTAAGGGAAAGTTTAAGTGAGTTTTTGGGTGTTTAACCGAGGCGCGAAGTTTGAGAGGTTAAGCATGGGAGATTCGAGAAAGGAGAAAAAAGGAGAGAAAGGCTCAGAGGAAGCGGAAGGAGAGAGTGGGACGAACAATGAAGTGCTAGAAGTTAGCGCGCGGTTGACAGATGGAGCCACAGGTAATGTGCATGCTGACATACCCGAAAAAGGCGCAGAGGGAGGCCGACGAAGGAGGCGATCGGTAAAAGTGCATTCAAACCTGTCGGCAAAATAGATCGCAACCTGGTCAAAGAGGCAGTGGTAAATGGATATACAAGTGAGGAGTTCGTCACAAAAAGCAGGCTGCGTCACCCACCGATCAAAAAGGGGCACAGCAAAGACAGGAAAAAAGAAACGTGTGAAGAAATGGAAGAATATATAGAGGACGGCGTTATCGAGGAAGAAGAGACCGTTAAGGAGAAGGGTGCTGTGCAAAGTATCGGCAGTAAGATCGGCGATGCTGGAAGTACTGTTGGAGGCGCGAAAGAAAGGGAGTTTGTTTATGCATCGATAGCGCTCTCCAAAGAGGCTCCTGTGTCGTCGATTTGGAGAGGTGACGGATCGAATTTGAAGAATGTGAGTCATGATAGGGGGTATCGGGAAAATGTGGATGAAGATGTCGATGAGCGAAGTGAGGGAGAGGAGGAGAATATGATAGGAGCGGATATATACGGAAATTCGGACGACGGCTATTCCGATCGCAGCGTGTGAGAGGGGGCGGAGAGTGGCTTGGGCAAGCATTGGTTTGTCGAAGTGCGGAAAACAGAGGAAAGACAGAGAGGAGAGATGAGGAACTGTTTTGAAGATTTCTAAAAAAGATCGAAATTGTGGTGGGAAGAGAGAATGAAAAAAATGTACGAGGAGAGCGAAAGGCATATGAAACGTTGGTATAGGGAGGAGATTAATAAAATGAAAGAAGAATGTATGGTGGAGAGTGACGAGTATTGTGAGAATTGTGAGAAGAGCCGAAAGGAGATACGAGAGCTGAGAAGCACGGTGAGAGAATTAAGGGAGAGTGCAGAGAGAGACAGAAAACGGTAGGAGGAGGATCGTCGCATGCTTATGGACAGCATCAGCGGAAAGGAAAAGAAGCAGGAAAGAAAAGGACCGGAGAAGACAACGATAAGAGGTGGGGTGAGGGATGGAAACTACAGCTTTGACTCAATCAGCGAGGCATCTCTGGTGTATTCGACGGAGAAAGCAAGGGGCGTCAGAGGAAAGGCGTCGAGGGAGGAGAAAAATCTAAGGCAAATAATGGAGAGGAAGCCGAGACCGCTAAGCGAGCGGGATTCAAAAGAGGAGAAAGGAAAGAGGGAGTACAGGAAAAACAACGTAAGTATTTATTTTCCGGATGTGAAAGGAATTGCAAAGCACAGGATTTTGGACGAGGTTGCTGAAAGATGTGGGCAAGATATCAGAGGAAAAACGATGAAGAAGTTTGAGAGTAGGGGACTGGTGGTAGCAAGATATAAGAATTGGAACGAAAAAGTGGAGATGATGAATAGAAAGAGGGAATTGAAGGGAACGGACATTTGGATAAAAATGACCTGACTAAAAGAGAAAAAGACGTTCAAAAATGGCTGCGGGAGGTTGCGGAGAACGAAAAGAGGCTTGGAAGAAGGGCGGAAGTAAGCTACATGAGGATAAAATTCGGTGATGGATGGTGGAGATGGAACGACCGGAAAGGGAACATCGAGCTTCAAATGTATGAGAGGAAGGGGAGGCAATCTGGTCGGGATGTGCAGCAGCCCTTTCGGATCGGGAGAGAGCAATGAAGGCAAGGAAAAGGAAGAAAGAAGAGAGAAGAGAGAAGATTCGACTGCGAAACTGATAGGAGGAAGAGGGGAGAAAGATGAGGAAAAAACAGAGTTTGAAGTAATATTGTGGAATGTTGCGGGAATATTTAAAATCGGAGAAGCGTGGGAATTCTTAGAAAAGGCGGACATAGTGGTCTTGCAGGAAACTTGGGTTGAAAAAAAGGATGAGTGTAAAGTAGTGCAAAGTATGAGTTCAAAGTTCAATTGGAATTTTAAAGCGGCGATTAAAGAAAAAGGGGTAAAAAAATAAAGAGCAAAAGGGGGGGGGGTAAGCAATAGGAGTTAAGAAGGAATGGGAAGGAGGCTGGGATATAAAAGAGTGGGAGTTTGGGTTAATTTTGTGCAATTGTAAGTTAAGAGAAACTACATCTATAATAACAGTATAAAATAACATTGGAATGGGAAAAATTGAAAAGGATTTGAGTGATGTAACACTTGAGGAAGCTGGCAAAGGGGATAAAGTTGTGATCTTAGGAGATATGAATGCGAGAATTGGAAATGAACAAGCGATGGTCATAGAGGAAATGGATAACGAGGACTACGAAATGAGAAAATCGCAGGACATGTTGCTGAATTCGGAAGGAAAAAAGATGTTGAATATGTGTGAGGATTTGGGGTTGAAAGTGTTAAACGGGAGAACGGAAGGGGATAGGGAGGGTAAAGTAACTTTTGTCGGTGGCGGAGAATAATGTTGTGGATCGGTAATAGATTATGCAATTGTACTTGGACAGGGGGGAGCAGGAGGAAATTAAAAGGATGGAGGTAATAAACCGAATAGAATCTGATCACCTGCCATTAATGTTATATATGTGGGGAAAGGAAACGGAAGCACAGGTATGTGTAGAAGGGGGTGAAGATGAGGAGTGTAAAATGGAAAAACTTATATTTAATGAAGAAAATGGTGAGGAATATATTAGCGAATTGCAAAAGGATGTAAGCATTGAAGAAGGCAAAGAGAGGTGGGAGGGGATAAAGAAAAAAATATTAAAAGCCGCGAAAAAGTGGGGTTGTTGAAAACATACGGAAAGAGTTAGAGGGTGAGAAGATTACCAAGATGGTTCAACGATGATTGTAAAAAGCAAAGAGAGGAAGTTTGGAAAAAATTGAAAGCATATTCGAAGTATAGGAAAGCGGAGATGAAGAGAGAATTGGTAACAGAAAGAAGAAAAATGAAGTTAACGCTAAAAGAGGCTAAAGAAAAATGGAGATATGGTATTTGGGAACAAGTAGGAAAAGCCAAAAATATGTCTAAATGGTGGAAGGCCATTAGTACTTTCAGAAACAAGCGCAGAGGAACAGTTGAAGAAAAGATATCGAAGGAATGGAAGGAGCATTTTGAGAAATTGCTGAACGGAGAGAAGAAGCAGGGGAGAGAGGGGACTGAAAACACAGAGGTTTGGGATAAAGGGGGGCTGGATGTTAATGAAGAAAATTGGGGGACAGAAAAAGAATTTTATGAGGAGTTTACAATGACAGAATTGGAGGCAGCATTGAGAGACATGAAAGAGAGAAAAGCTGCTGGGGAGGATGGAATTGTAGTAGAATTTGTAAAGGAGATACCGAAAGAACGGAGGGAAGAACTGAGAGAGGCGATGAATAGTATTTGGAGGGAAGAAATTGTGGCAAAAGGATGGGAAACGGCGAGGATTGTGTCAATTTACAAGGAGGGGGATAGGGAAAAGCGGAAAATTATAGGGGGTATCACTATTGAATGTGGGATATAAAGTTATGACAAAAATGATGACGATAAGATTGAGTAAGTGGATTGACAAGAATGGTAAATTGAAGGAAAGTCAGGCTGGTTTTAGGAGGGGAAGAGGTACGAGGGACCAAATATTTACGTTAAATGCTGAGATAAACAAGAAATTGAAGGGGAAAGGCGGAAGACTATATGTCGCGTTTATAGATTTTAAGGCTGCTTTTGATAGGGTAAACAGAAAAAGAATGATTACGAAACTAAAACAAAGAGGAATCGGGGTAGAATGTTGGAAATGATGAAGGGAATATATAAGGAAACAAGAGCGGAGGTGCAAGCGAGAGGAAAAATTTCGGATAACTTTAGAACAAAGAGAGGAGTAAGGCAGGGATGTGCGTTGAGCGCTGTGTTGTTTAATTTATATTTAGATGATTTGGAGGATATGTGGGAAAGGAAAAATGAAGGTGGAGTTGTAATAGGAATGGAAAAAGTCTTTGCAATAAAATATGCAGATGATGTGGCGGCAATGGCAGAGACGGCAAGTGGGTTAAAAAGTATTCTAAAGGACTTAGAAAGCTGGGCAGAGGAAAATATGATGGAAGTAAATGCAAAAAAAAACAAAGGTAATGATATTTAGAAATGGAGGAAAAATTAAGAATGAAGAGAATTGGAAATTTAAAGGAGAAGATGTGCAGATAGTAAACAATTTTTAACACGTTGACGGACAGTAGAAACAGGTTATACTATATACAGGTTATACTAGACGGCTATAGACGCAACTGTCCGTCAACGTGTTAATACTTGGGATATTGGTTTACGTGTAAAAATTCGAATTGGATGCACGGGAAAAAGACTGCAGGAAAGGCGCAAAGGGCAATGAATGCAGTATAGGGTGTGTGGCGGAGAGCAGGAAGAGATTTAATGGAGGAGAGGCTTTATTTGTTGAGCTCTATAGTAAGGGTAGGAGCTAGGTACGGGGTGGAAATTTGGGGATTGAGGGAAATAAGCATCTTTGAAAGAATTCAGAGTAGATTTTGTAAGATGGCGTTAGGGGTAAAAAGAAACACACCAAATTATATATGGAGAAGAGAACTGGGTGTGCCTACAATGAAATACCTGATAAGGGAAAGAGCACTAAGATATATGGTGGAGATATTGGTAATGAATGAAAAGAGATAGCCAAAAGTATGCCTGATGGAGGAAGTAAGGGCGATTGTAAATAGTATGCCGACAATGTGGGGGATGGACCTAAAGGCTGTATTAAAAGATATAGGCATACAAGATATAATAGGGATGATATGGGAAAGAAGGGAGGTGGGAGAAATTGAAGCATGAATAAAGATCGGGTTAGAAAACTTTAAGAATGAGACGTTGAAGAAGGAGGAGGAGAAAATAAAGGCATCTACGTACAATGTTAGGTATAAATTTATTGTGGAGAATGATAATATGCCGTGGAAGTATTGGTCTGAGGAAAATGTAAAGGGCAGGGACAAAGAGGTATGGGCTAGAATAAGATGCGGGAATATAGGGAGAGCGGGTAAGAAAAAAGAATATGATTGGATGTGCAGAATATGTACCGAGCAATTTGAGACGTTTGAGCATTCACTGATGTGTAAGAAAAGCAGAAAGTTGGTGACGGATAAAACAGGAAAAAGTGTGGAAGTGTGGATGGAAGGGATCGATAAGATGGCGATCTGCGGAGAGGTGATAAATATGTTAGGGGGGAAAATGCAAAAAGAAATATGGGCATATATCAGGGAAATTGAAGAAGTGTGGAAGAAAAGCAGTGTGGAATTAAGGAGAGCGAGAATGGAGGAATAAGTGGGCAGTTTAGCAAGAGTTGAGTTAGAAGTAAGGATAATAGGTTTAAGGAAATGGATGAAAAGTGGGAGATTATAAGAAATGTAAATAACGGCAGGAGATATATAAGCTTTGTAAAAAACTTTGTAAAAGTTATGCAAATAAAACTCTATTGATTGATAGTCAGATCTGATTGCCTCATTGATCCTTAATGGATGAGTAAGTTGATCAGAGCTGACAAAAATGATTAGTTCGATTGTTCGAGATCTTTCCACCAAAAGGTCGACACCACAGGAATCCAAGCGACGCTGACTCACGGCCCGAGTTGCGATATGCCAAAAATTCCATCTTAGAAAAACAATTTGGTTGGGATTGACGGATAAATTCATAGTTTTAATAAATCTACAGGGTGCGGCATCTTTTATGTCGGGATTTAAACATTGAAATACTTTTAAAAAAAAACCGATTTCCATATATGAGATCTGTTTATTTAATTTGGTCCTTTACAATTTATTGGGACTAGTTTTTTAATACAAAATCAATCAAGTGGCTGCCTTTATTCGCCAAAGCAAAATGTGCCCTTTTTGCTGCGTTTTCCATCACTTTTTCGAGCATCTCGAGCGGTATAGCGATGATTTCAATTGTGGCGCCGAAAACGATTTAATTTTTACCGAATCATACTGACAGTCGTCAGCGTCAATGGGAACAACTCGTAAGAGGGGTGCTTGTACATCGCCTGTAATATAGCTCTCGCAGATATCGGTGTATAGAAACATGCTGCCTAGTATACCAACGGTGAGAGATGCAGGCCTCGACCCTGTGTATTCGCTATGCGGTTCTATCATTACAGACCTACAGGCCTCTTCCGAGAATCCTGGTAGCCTTGCGATAGCGGGCGATACGCAAAAGTCGTGGTATCGTAGATCGTCGCATACGCGCGCCACTTCAACCTGCCCGCTCGGAAGCGATTTAAAGCGCAGATGACCGGCCGCGTGAGGTAACTTATTTATGCTCTCCAAAAGAGCGTCTATAGTGTGTAACGGTAATTTTTTTATCGTTAACATTAAATTTATTTTCCCAGGGGAAATTCGAGCTCGATCACAGGTGTAATTAATTTTAGACTTCTGGGTAGGTGAGAATAGGGTTTATTGATGCAAACAATTAAAAACAGAATGTTAACGTTCTGTTTTCTGGTACCGATGACCAGTACAATTCATAGAAAATCGTTAATTACTACAATTATTTCCACAATTCTTTTCGGATATTACGTTGACATTAGTTCTCAGTACATTCAGCTCGGTAGTTTGTTATTGTTCCGTGCGTTGATAGTGAGCCTGTCACTCGACGCACATACACACAGCTAAACGCGTCGCACTCGCTCTTACACCCGATGCCTCGATCGTCCTATAGATCTCTTTATCTATCACTTGCTTCACTTTCCTACTATCCTCGTTAAATCGACTCGCTTGCCTATCTACTGGTTTAAATGCTGTGCGCTTTAATTATAATTTCTTAAACCCTACCTGCCTAATTCTATTTACTTAATCCTCTACACTTAAGTCTATCCACTTAATTATATTCACTTAAAAGCTATCTAAATCTAGATCAATGTCAGTTTACTCAATATGTCACTAATAATTTTTATATTATTTTAATAACTCGCCTGTCCTTTCTTTTCTGTCGTCTTCGCTGTTCCACGCTCACTGACACGATTTTTCTTTTATCTTGCAAAATCACGTATTCCAATCAATACTGGTGTGAATAATTTTTTAGAACTCAAGAAAAATGCACAACTTTGTTTTTTAACCGCTTTCAACTCAGTAACTTGGACCAGAATAGATTTAGATAGCTTTTAAGTGAATATAATTAAGTGGATAGAATTAAGTGTAGAGGATTAAGTAAATAGAATTAGGCAGGTAGGGTTTAAGAAATTAGAATTGAAGCGCACAGCATTTAAACCAGTAGATAGGCAAGCGAGTCGATTTAACGAGAGCATTTCTCTCCGCGCAGGCTCTTTTATAGCCTTTTCCCCCGTTTGGTACCCCTTTACGACATTATCGGCTTTACATTTTAAATCTACTGAGATTTGATAATTTCTCGACTTGCCGTTACCACGCTACCGGTCATCCCCTCGCCACAAGCGAGGCCAGCTAGTGCTGACCTGTGACGTAGCTAGTTTTTGTTAAATTCCGGGTTTGGTGGCCTAGTGCCCGCAAACCTCGGCATATTCGGACGTAATCTTGGTTCTTATAATCGTTCGAAATAATACTGTAGGCTAGAGCTTGTAACTATGTTACAAGGGCGATATACCAGGTGTATGCATAAGTTTTTTCCGGTTTTTTGGTAAAAAAAAACACGTAATTTTCAAGGGAAATTAATTTTTGTTTTATTCAAAATATTGGCCATCGGCTTCTACACATTTCGCCCATCTTTCAGGTAACTTATGAATACCATGCCAGAAAAACTGCTTGTCTTTTGCGGCAAACCATTCGTCGAGCCATTTTCCAACTTCCTCGAAATTGCTGAAGTGCTGCTCTGGGAGCGCGTGCACCATTGATGCGAAACGGTGATAGTCAGATGGCGCCAGGTCTGGCGAATACGGCGGGTGCGGAAGGATGTCCCATCCAAGCGATTTCAAGGTGTCTTTCACTGCTTTTGCTGTGTGAGACGGCGCATTGTCGTGTAACAAAATCACTTTGCCATGTCTTCTGGCCCATTCCGGTCGTCTTTCGATTAATGCGTGGTTTAAATTCATAATTTGTTGGCGATAGCGTTGTGTATTATCAGGGGTACAAATTGAAAATGCGGGTTTGATAACAGATGGCGTTACTAACGCTATACGCATCAGGCAGTACTGTGACTATGTTCATGTCAAAGCTACGTCTTATAGCTTTAATTTTCAGTATGTGTCAATTTGTCGCAGTGTCAAATTCATAGTTTTTTTGAGCTCTCAATATGTCGAGTTTCGTGCCAACAAAACAGCATTTGCGGGAAGTTTTAATTTACTTCTTTAATTTGAAGAAAAGTGCTGCTGAAGCACATCGATTGGTCTCCGAGGCTTATCCGAGTCATGTTCCATCGGTTTCAACGTGCGAGAGATGGTTTGTGCAGTTTAGAAGTGGTGATTTTGACGTTGAGGACAAAGAGCGGCCGGGCCAAGTGAAAAAGTTTGAGAATGCTGAATTGGAGGCAATACTCAATGAAGACTCGTGTCAAACTCAACAAGAGCTCGCAGATTCATTGGGAGTGACACAACAAGCCATTTCCCATCGTATAAAAGCCCTCGGAATGATCCAAAAGCAAGGACATTGGGTGCCGTATGAGCTGAAGCCGAGAGACGTCGAGCGCCGTTTTTTTGCATGCGAACTGCTGCTCGAACGGCAAAAACGGAAGGGTTTTTTGCATCGCATTGTCACTGGTGATGAAAAGTGGATCCATTACGATAACCCGAAGCGCAAAAAATCATATGGTTACCCCGGCCATGCATCATCATCGACGGCCAAACCAAATATTCACGGCGCCAAGCTCATGCTCTGTATTTGGTGGGACCAGCTGGGTGTGGTGTATTATGAGCTATTGAAATCGAACGAAACCATCACAGGAGCACTATACCGAACTCAATTGATGCGTTTGAGCCGCGCACTCAAAGAAAAACGGCCACAATACGAGCAAAGACACGACAAAGTAATTTTGCAACATGACAACGCTCGGCCACATGTTGCAGCGCCGGTCAAAACATACCTACAAACGCTGAAATGGGAAGTCTTACCCCACCCGCCGTATAGCCCAGATATTGCTCCTTCCGATTACCACCTTTTCCGATCGATGACACATGGCCTAGCTGACCAGCGCTTCCATTCTTACGAAGAAGCCCAAAAATGGGTCGATGACTGGATAGCAGCCAAGCCGGCCGAATTTTTTCGCGACGGTATCCGTAAATTGCCAGAAAGATGGGAAAAAGTTGTGGCTAGCGATGGACAATACTTTGAATAATTCATTTGTTACCATTTTTTCAGAATAAACGTTCAAAAATAGAAAAAAATCCCGCATTTTCAATTTGTACTCCTGATAATGGTTTCGCCGGGCTTCAAGAGTTCATAATACACAATACCGCTCTGGTCCCACCAGACACAGAGCATGGTCTTCTTGCCGAAGCGATTTGGCCTTGGTGTTGAAGGACCGGCTTTGCCAGGTGAAAGCCACGATTTTTTCCGCTTCGGGTTTTCAAAATAAATCCATTTTTCGTCACCCGTCACAATTCGATGCAAAAATGATTTCCTTTCGCGGCGTTGAAGCAGCACTTCACAATTGACTTTGCGATTTCCTATTTGACGTTCATTCAAATCGTGTGGGACCCATTTACCGAGTTTATTGATCTTCCCCATTATTCGTAAACGTCTGCTGATTGTTTCTTGTGACACATGTAATGCTTCTGCTAATTGCCGTTGAGTTTGAGTTGGGTCATCATCCAATAACTCCTGCAATTGCTCGTCTTCGCATTTTTGTGGTCTACCAGAGCGCTCACTGTCTTTCACATTGAAATCACCACTTTTTAATTGTCGAAACCATGTCTCACATGTTCTAATCGATGGAGCGTGTTCACCATATGTTTCTACCAGCAAACGTTGACTTTCAGCAGCCTTTATCTTTTGATTAAATAAAAAAAGCAATGCGTGCCGCAAATGTTCTTTTTTAGGCACAAAACTCGACATGATCACTGAACGATAAAACAAAGACGCTAGTTTTTGGCGGACTCAACTTGTGTGTGTTTGTAGGTTAATGTCAGACGAACAAAATGACGTATGTGTCAAATTAATACGCTGCGTACTTTTCACTGGCACCATCTCTTAGTTAAACCGGAAAAAACTTATGCATACACCTGGTACACCAGATGGAACTTGGTCTCTATCTACGCGTCGCCGTGTTAAAATATTTGACCCCGATAAATCATAATCACCATCATCAAAAGATACGAGATTTCCTACAGTAGGAACATGTGAAAGAGTCATCGGATAAGCAATTTCCACAAGAGAAATAGACTATTCTCCGTGCAAACGTATCTGACGCGGTAGATTTGTCATAAATTTCGTCGTCGTATTATCCGGAAAATACTGCATACTACTGTAGCTGGGTAGTACGACAAATTAATAGCTATCTTTGGAGCTCATATTTATCAGGGACGGTTATTCCTAGCGTTCTTCCTCTTTGTCCTTTTCTTCTCTTTCGTCTTCTCAGGTGACGGAGGCACTCGTACTCGCGATAATTCTGCCTCGTAGAAAATACCGTCGATAGTCTCGTTATTCAAATCGTGTAAAATATACACGAATGGTTCTCGATTCACTGATATTCGTTGAATCTTGAATAACTCGTTACTCCAACCACGCTCATATCCTTTTACGAATGCTGCTTTAGCTGTACTGATACGTACCAAGTCACCGACACTGTATTTAGGCTTTTTAATTTTTGTCGCGTTACGCTCGTAACGCCGTGCTAAATTTTCTCGGGCTATAGAGGCATTTTCTAAGGTCACCTCGCTCGGAAAAATACGCGTTCCGCTGTGTCTAGTATGATTATAAGCATATAGATAATTTTCTAAAACATCAATGTAACGCTTATTTCGCGTATATGTAAAGTAACGCCACATTCGCTCTTTTGTTGTGCGATTAAAGCATTCGGCAATCGAGGCTTTTATATCGGAGTTACGAGCAGCGCGAAAATCGATATTCTTTTTTAACCCTCGCAAAATTCGTTTTTATCACCGTACTCTGAATACCCGGACTGCCACTCCGAGTAATAAGAAAGTATACGCTCGAACGGGACATCCGTCATTTCGCGCATTTGTTTAAAGAATTTTTTGACAAAATATGTTTTACCACAACCCGTAGGACCGCTTATCACGGCTGTCCATGGATGTTTCCAACGTGTATCCATATCAGTGTCTATCAAAATCAATCAGCTGACTCTTAAATAAGCTTATACCGCGACGGCTGCGGCGGCGGCGACGGCGACGGCGACCCCGCGGCCCAATCATATAATTAGCGGGGTCGATTTCGCGCCTGTATATTCCCCGATGACCAATACCATTACGTTTACGTGCCTCAAAAAGTAATAAAGGTTCGCGATACGTTGCGTGATGTATCAGTAATGCCCTTGTAATGGCGTTTCACGAACCTCTCGATAAAAAACAAATTAGAATATTGCAACGCTGTGTTATCTAAAGCAAGAGCAATCATGTGCAATTGTGCGCAAAGCAGATGTAGCGCTTGTACGGTCTATATGCGAGTGTGCTCTAAACATTTTGCAGGGAAACGTGAGTCCGAGCAACGTGCAAAAGAATCATTTTCGGAGGCACGCGACAATTCTTCGACGATTGGCCGCCAAAAGGGGAAATTGGAGTGGTAAGAGGAAGATCATCGTCGAGCACTGTGGCGGATTTCTCAAGTTGAATATGCCGGAAAGATGGTGCATATTCCTCAAGATAACATACATCGTCTCGCAGGTCTCGCCACTACTGCTACTACTGCACTACGACTACTACTACTACTACTACCACAGACCCGTCACCCTCCGTACAGACTACCTGTACACCATTATCGCGCCTCGTCTCTGAGCTGAGCAAAATTCTAAACTCTCACTCGTACAAGAGCGAGAGAGAGAAATAGATAGCGTTCCAATAGGTTCTACAGCGTGATCTTCACTTGGTCGAGTACGATAATACAGTACCAAATATTTCGTCAAAATGAAAAATAGCAACACTCGATAGTCACGAGAATAAATCCGACGACGTTTTAATGAACAAAGTTAAATCTCGACTCAATTTTACTTATTATCGATAGTGTACCAAAAAATTTTTATCTAAAGCAATATCGTTGCTTCGAAATTTGCATCATAGTGCAGTCGTAAAAAAATGACATGGGATCGTAACGGCGTCGTTTCCATAGACAATCTCACTTTGCCAAACTCCTGCGAACGATACAGATGACGCACAAATTTATCGGCAATCCCGAGTTACGACACGAGACTACACCTACATCATCCTCGACACCGCAGCGGCGTCTCATTTTACCACGCGATAGTGATAGTAGCAGCAGCAGCCACAGTAGCAACAACAACGTGGCCGTAACCGCACACTCATACAGAAATTTAATGCTTACAGCGGACAACGACAACATCGAGGGGCAGGAGAGGGAGAAAGAAGAGGACGAACAATTGCAAAAAATCGCACAAGTAGAGAGCCAACGACACCGCAGAGAATATCGATCCCCCACACAGTTAGAAAAGAAAAAGAATCCATTTAACTGGTAATCGTTAAAATTATGAAAATTCTTAAAAAAATCTATTATGGGACCGCTCATCCTACATCCTATTCTCGAGCAAAAAATTTGGCCCAGGTGGATCGGAATGTAGCGTGAAAAAATGTTTTACCGTCGTACGTACAACGTGAGTAACATAGACGATGTATAGGAGGCTGATTTAGCTGATCTTCGCTTGATAGCTACGTGCAACGATGGGTACGCATATCTGCTTGTTGTTATCGACGTGTTGAGCAAATACGCTAGGGTCGAGGCTTTGCGTGACAAAACGAGCGCAAACGTGGCCCGCGGTCTCACGCGCATACTCGCACGCAGTAGCAATCGTTGCCCGGAGCAATTGCAAACTGATTGAAGCAAAGAATTTATCGGCACTCCATTTCAGCAAATTCTCAAGAAAAAGAATATCGATTTTTGTGCTGCTCGTAACCCCGATATAAAAGCCTCGATTGCCGAATGCTTTAATCGCACAATAAAAGAGCGAATGTGGCGTTACTTTACATACACGCGAAATGAGCGTTACATTGATGTTTTACAAAAATTTTTATATGCTTATAGTCACACTAGACACAGCGGAACGCGTATTCCTCCGAGCAAGGTGACCTTAGAAAATGCCTCTACAGCCCGAGAAAATTTAGCACGGCGTTACGAGCGTACCGCGAGAAAAACTAAAAAGCCTAAATACAACGTCGGTGAGTTGGCACGTATCAGTACAGCTAAAGCAGCATTCGTGAAAGGATATGAGCGTGGTTGGAGTAACGAGTTATTTAAGATTCAACAAATATCAGTGAATCGAGAACCATTCGTGGACAAAGAGGAAGAACGCTAGGAATCACCGTCCCTGATAAAAATGAGCTCCAAAGACAGCTCTTCCTTTGTCGTACTACCGAGCAACAGTAGTATGCAGTATTTTCCGGATAATACGACGACGAAATTTACTACAAAACTACCGCGTCAGATACGTTTGCACGGAGAATATTCTGTTTCTCTTGTAGAAATTGCTTATCCAATGACTATTTTACATGTCCCTACTGTAGGAAATCTCGTATCTTTTGACGATGGGGATTATGATTTATCAGGTTCAAATCTTTAACACGGCGACGCGTAGATAGAGACCAAGTTCCATCTGGTGTACATCGCTCTATAGACACTCTTTTGAGGAGCATAAATGAGTTACCTCACGTGGCCAGTCATCGTCGCTTTAAATCGCTTCCGAGCGGGCAGGTCGAAGTGGCGCGCGTATGCGACGATCTACGATACCACGCCTTTCGCGTATCGCCCGCTATCACAAGGCTACTAGGATTCTCGGAAGAGGCATGTAGGTCTGTAATCATAGAACCGCATCGCGAATACACAGGGTCGAGGCCTGCATCTCTCACCAGTGCTATACCAGGCAGCATGTTTCTATACACCGATATCTGCGAGAGCTATATTACAGGCTCGGAAATTGCCGCGCGTACAGCGCCGAAAGTAAGTACCGGCCCCGTAAACAATCTATTGCATTCTATGTTTAATCAGGTGGATGTATACCTGAATCAAAAACTAGTTTCATTTCCAAATAATGCCTACGCTTATCGAGCGTACATAGAAACACTTTTGAATTACGGTTCAGCAACAAAAATTCGCATCTCACAAGCGTTCTCTGGTACGATGATACCCCTGGAAAAATGGATGATATAACATCGGAAAATACGGGTCTGGGAAAGAGAAAACAATTTTTAAATGTCGAAAAAATGTAGACTTGCTCGGCCATCTGTGTGATGTGATGTGAGCTGTAAACAAGCATACGCTAACTTGCGTCAAATTTCGCGAAAATCAAGACGTATCGATACACGCGGTCACGAGAAGGCTATACTTCTTTGCGATATCACGAGTGGTGAAATTTCAAATCTTGAGAAGGAGGAGGGCACTCCATCGGACACATTTATGTCGAAATCTTCGCGAAAATGCTTCAGACACGCTATGATAAACGACACAGCGTCTTCGCATTGTGCAATGCGCCAAGGTTTCCAAATAAAAATTGACTTCGCGAGCACCCATTTAAAGGAGAATCATACATGGATGTTTGATCGGCAGACGAAGAGGAAGAGAATAAAAAAAAAGGAGAAATCTTCACCATGTAGTCGTGACAAGATCGACAATGCTGTGAAATAAATTTTGCATATATATACGTCTTTCAAAGCGTATAGGTCATCATTTAACCCTTTGCACTCCAGCCTAGTAGGGCATAGAGGCTTTAATGTCGCAAATACGGCGACAACGGAGTGCAAAGGGTTAATCTTTGACTATGTGTTCAGCATGAACACTAGACAAATCTACGAGAGTCTGCAGTATCTACCACTTTCAACTGTTGGCATATACCCAGCTGACAGAATTCCTCGTGTATGGTCCGGTGGAATCGTAATTAACACGGATAACCACGATGGACCTGCAGAGCATTGGATCGCCATGTACGTTAACCATCATGGAAAAGGAATGTACTTTGATAGCTACGGGCTACCATCGGTTATACCGCAACATCTCGCACGACTACGAAGAAACTGCAAGTTCTATCGGTATGGCCTCAAGCAGCTACAGAGTGATACGTCGGATGTGTGTGGACAATTTTGTATCGTATTCCTGCATTAAGATGTCGTGCGGCTTCACCATGTCGCGATTTAATAATCTCTTTAGCGCTAATGTAATGAAAAACGACACAATAGTTCGTGAATATTATAATACTTTTGCCTCTCGACGATCAGACAGTGATAAAAATAAATTTAACGGCGGAGGAATCTCCGAGCAAAGATTACCGTGTTTGCAAGGATGTTGCATGCGACGGTAAATACATGTAGTGATTTAAATGAAATATTGATTAATTAAAAACAAATACATCGTCTTACTGTGTCTCTTATTTTATAATTATATATAAATTTTAATTGAGCTCTCTCGCGGTACGGTATCATATTCTGCGTCTTTTACTGCACAGCAAGCGCTGCGCCAGGCGCACAGCAAAAAGCGGTACGCACGTGCAAAACCGCTGTCGTTGCATTCAGAGCGCTGGACACCTAGTTATGATTCAGAGGGGGGTTTATTATATTCAAACCCTGCGATCCCCGCCAGCAGCATCCTGAGCATTCAGTCTGTCTTTAGCAGTGCACAACGAAAGTCTAAATCAAAAAATCTCAAAATGTATCCGCGGTATCTAGACGGCAAGCTATCGGAAGCTTTTGTGTGTCGGGCAATATGTAGTACCAATGATAATACCTGCCTGCAGACGGAGCTAATGTGCCCGGCATTTTGCGAACTGGAGTACAATTGAAATAAATTATATATCGAGGAGTGCGTTGAGAGGAACTGCTTTGTATTTAAGGACTTGTATGTAGGGGCGTCGTGTGTGGTTCTGCGGCATCAAAGGGCTGTGCGCGGGGAGATCATCGGCGTGAGTGATGACGGGTGCTGCGAGGTGCTGCTGGTCGATTTCGAGGAATCGATATACGTCGATTGGCCCCAGCTATTTCACCCCGGGCCGCCGATTGGTACGTTACATGTGTTGCTCGTGAAGTGCGTAGTATTCGGCCTCGATAATTTCATTGACGAGGACGGAGATCGAGATCGGATCGAGGAAACGTGCGGTAACGATACACTGATCGGGATACGCATGCGTACCCCTGACGGTGCCCACGCTCCATGGATGTGGGTAATTCATATTACCCGGACGCGTAGCTGCGGATGCTGATGTGTGGGTGAGTGAGTGAGAGAGTGAGAGAGAGAAAGAGTGTGTGTGTATGTGCGTGCGCGTGCATATGTGTGTATCATGGAGTTATTATTGTGTCCTTCACCCTGGAGAGCCGCCGTAGATGCCACCAACATAAGGGTGAGTTACGAATTTTATTCCAAGTATGTGTACACCTTTGCTCCATCCTGCTCTTATCTCTACTTTTCCTTGTTCATCAGGGTACCCAGGCCACAACACTTTACCATCTCCACGTTACTGACGCTGGTTAAGCAGAGTGGATAGCGCGGCGATGGAAAAGTGGGGGGTAACCGCGCGGTGGGGGAAGGAGTGGGATGGAGCAAAGGTGTACATATACTAGTCTCGAGAATAATTGTCTTACTAGCAGGTTGTTTAGGAAAAAGGGCTTACCGCTAAGTAGACTAATTACTGATTAAACGAACAGCCAATAACGACTAGAATAGGCCATAATTCAACAAAAATATTCATACTAATAAGAGATTAACGCAAAAATTGACTTGGGTACGATAACGCAAGTTAACTATAAAACCCGTAACAAAATTATTACCAGTGGTTTGATGCGAATCATTTAATTAAACTCCATACAAACTCTGAAATATGTAGACACTACCATAGACACATCCACATAGAAGCGAGCATAAGGATATTACTTAGGCTAAGAAACTCTATCGAAAGTGGGCCAGGAAGAGGAGTGGTAAAAATCACCTTATTTTAAGGGGAAAAGCGACTCGAGCACGTTCCCTTGCCTAATCGCGTGGTCCTCTTCATATCACATCACGCGGACAAATCATAGCGCGACATACCGATGCACTTGCATAGAAGTACTGCTCTGCATCTCGGGAAGCTACTCTGCGGGGCAAGGGGAATGAATACGTGTATGGTTAAGATAGACCACAGGAAAATTCTTATAATCAGGATAGGGTTTTATCTGTTCTTTTTTTTTAACGCGCTTGACGACAAGAATCTCGATGCTCAGGAGCCCTATAAACGGCCGCGAAAATCGGCCGGAGACAAAGAGTACAGAATACAGGGATCGACAACACTTATTATTATTAACGCGTGCGAAATCGTGAATATCGGACGTGCAACACATGACTAGTAAACTCATGTAGTTTTATTTCAATAAACAATTATTAGTACAATTCAACAGGAATAATCACAGCAATAAAGAACCGGAAGTACAATTTTTTTTAACAAATAAAGTGAAATCTTGCTCCACGCGAAACCGTCATTCAAGTCTACTCCATTATTCGAGAAGTGATTATCCCCAACAAAGAACAAAACGCACTCCAGCCCTATCCCGAGTAATTTTCCGCGAGGTTATACTCAAATACGGGCTTGCGTCTTCGGTATTTTTTCGTCGGGTGTGGTAAAAGGAGGACTTATTCTCCTTGACCAGAGCACGGAAAATATACACCGAAACGTGCATTTATCTTAAATTCGTGGATTTGGTAAAATAGACCGCGATTTTGACGTAACACGCGAAAGACGGCATGCTCAGAGTCATACCCACATAATCACGTCCCTCGCACGATTCTGTAAGACGAGTGAGAACATCTCGTACACCGCCCTCGAAGTAAGTCCGATGATCAATACCGTCCAGTGGTTGACGAAATTCAAAATCTGTCTCCCGCCCCTACATCCTAAAGCATAGAAAATATCGTCTCTGCTCGTTGTCGATACCGAAGCATTTACCAGGAGGCAAAATATCACCTCCCAGTAACGCAGTCCTTTCGCCTCAGTCTATCCATCTGCAAGCATAATTGAACCATTTATTAGAATTTTTTATTTTATTTTATTTTATTTTATTTTATGTTTGTTGTTAGCTATCTACTACATATATAAATTGTGTACGTAAGAATTACGAACTTATTTTTGCTACTAGTCCTCGAATCCCTTGACTGCACCCGGGAAACGCCGACGCATTTCGTAAACCAATTCGACTGTCAGCGATCTCGGCACAGTGAATCGTAAAAAGCGAAAAACGTTTGGGTGCGACTCGTACCCTATTTTTTTCATCTTTACTGTTATTGTTCTCGTAGTTTTTGAATGTTTGCCAGCGTAATTGTGTTATTAAAAGCTTACCTGAATCTACCGGGTCGTCCTTCTACCCCTCCTCGTCATTCTTCTCACTTTCCACGTCGTCGTCCGCCACCTCCTCCTCCTTCACCCGTTCTTCTTCTTATTCTTCTTCTTCCTCGTCGTCTGTATTGGTATTTATATCATCGCTTGAACTGTATTGTCGCGACGGACCTACGACGGCTCCATCTCGTTCTTTCGTAGGGCCGACCATTAAAAGACCGTTTGTTAGCTTATATCCGCCGAACGGTTTGGTAAAATTTATTCAACGATTCCCTGGCGCGCTGTTACTATCGTTATCCCTGCTATGATCATCTGAATCGGTTCTACCGTCCTCATTGAAATCATAGGTGTCGGATTCCATTTCTCCTTCTTCATATCGTCATACTATATAAAAATTTGGTGAAATAGAGGAAATAAAACAAAAGTAAATAACGCAGTATATTACTTACGTCGTTCACTGAGTATGGGCTGCAAGCAGGCTCATTCAGCTACACTCGTCGACGGATAACACGCACCACCGAATCATTATTTGATTATCAAACAGTCCAAAATTATGCGCATCAGTTAAATCGTGCTGATTACAGTCGCACAGCATACCGCCAATTTTACGAGCAACCGTTTGTGTCAGAAGTTCCCATAGCATGATCTGTAAATTTCTTCTCCCCTGTCGCAAACTGAATGATGGCCTACGCTTCAATATAAACTCTATCAATTTTCTTATCAATGAGCATTTAACCACCCTGACCAGGATTGTGGTGTTAGAGTAGTAGTAACCACGGTAAATCACACAATTAACTACAGATTTTTCTAAGCGGCACGCTTTTATGCCATATATTGATTTAATACGATCTTTCTCTCTTTCTCTCTCTGCATATGGTATACTGCAGCGATGTAATGAATACGACTAACCAAGAAGCCGCTACGATCACTTTGCAAAAGCACGATCTATAAAAATATTTAGCGATGATGATGTCAATGTAAGACCCTGTCATTTACTAAATTATCGAGTTTCACCGACGAATGTCGGATTGTTTTCATCTAATCTCAAGACTCTCGGCCATGAGGAAATTCATTCAATTTCGTCGACGAATATTATTTCGTTTTCATGCTACATCTTATTTCTATGTGAAGGTGTGAGTATGCACATTCGATAATATTTTCACCACGACGATTATTTTACCGAATGATTTATTTAAACCGTACATTACGAGGTTCGCTATATAGGGCGATATCGTGTGAGACGTAGCACCGTTATTTGCCTTTTTTATTGCTTCCTCGTAGACTGCAAATTTTCGAATGAATCGTCGGTATTCATAAGAAAGAAATAAAAAAATGTAGTTCTGCAATCCAGGAAGTGCATTAAGAGTATCTTCCACCCAGGATGTGCAAGTAAACATAAGACTTATAAAGACAACGAAGTAGTGAAATGCGAAGGTCCATTTCAGGCCATTCCCCTTGGACCAGAAAAAACGGGGAGGAGGAGGACACCTATGACGGGAAGTGATAGAAAAAGACTGAAATCAACAGGATCCATAAGAACAGCAGCAACTACATCGGGAAGCAGCAACAGCAACAGCAGCAGCAAGCAATCGAACATGGATGTAAAGATCCATGGATGTAGACTGGTTGGTGATTGCAGTGAAAGAAATCAAGGGTGAGGTTGTATGTAAGAATAAAGTCAAAATGATGGTAAAGCAAATAATCCAGGAGTTGGTGACCTTCAAACAGGATCTAGAAGAAATGAAACAAAATTTCAAGACGGTAACATGGAAGTAGTGGGGATTCGACAAAAACGTTAAAGTGAGATGGTAAAAGGAAACAAGGAAAGTATACTAATTGTTAAGCCGAAGAAAGCGCAGGAGAGTGAAACAACCAAGAAAATAGTAAAAGAAAAAGTACATATAAAAAATTTAGCTGTAGGTATAACAAAACTCAGGAAAGGAGGTAAAGGATCAGTAATACTTGGGTGCGAGCGTGTGAGAGAGATCAAGCAGCTAAGAGACACAGTGCGCCGAAAACTGTACACGACAGGAAACTTTTTATAAGTGTGCAGGAAATCACAAATCTAATGAATGCACGATAACAAAAAAGAAATGAGAGACTTTAATATAGATTTAAGGAAGGATTCGTTTTATGCGAAAAAATTAACAACAGAAATGTCATACTTAGGTATGACACAATATATCGATAAACCTACGAGAGTTACGAAAGATAGTAAAATTTTAATAGTGTAGCATGACTTAGAGATATTTTGTATTTCGCGCCTCATCGAACTTCAACGCCAGGAGTCGTCACCCAGGCGTAGAGACACGAGGACGTTGGAGGGAGTCGTGCGCGTTGGCGCGTTGAACTGGCGAACGAAGAATTAGTACACTGGGTCTTGCCTAGCCAAGCGGCGCGTCTGCCGCATCACCCCAGTTATTAAATATTTATTGCATCCACTGTATCTTCGCACATTGATTCTTATATACCGCAAAGAACTATTCAAGGGGCTACTCATTCTTCAAGTGATCTACATTGTGGAGCTTAACAGAATCTTCTAGAGGGTCGTCGAACCAGTAATTTCGGAGTATCACAACATTTATCTTCTAACCCTGCGGGCTCGCCGAATGAGGACCTTTGGAAGAGGTTGATAAAGGTTTTTCACATCATCGAATATGGTATGGAACTCTATTGGTAATACCACTGAGGTGAGCGACATTTGAATATCTCCGTACAAGGAATTCCAAGACCGAACATATAACGTTAAGTCCGAGCCGTCATTATTACGTCCGCACTTGAGAGGATAGAAAAACGCTCAAGATAATATCTCAAACGGTTGAACCTAAAGTAATACTCAATAACATTGTTGTTTGTCATCTACGCGTATACCGAACCGTGTTATGGTCGATCTCCTCGACTCGATCAAGTATGTCGACCGAGCTCTCACTTTGTCAAGAAGATATGTAATCGAGACCCTATATTTCTTGTGCTGGTTTGACCATATTGATAAACTGTTTTTCATCTACCGGCCTGAGCCATATTTCGGCCTTGGTCGGCGAACTCTATAATAGAAACTACGAATAGTCTCCTTGTAATCAAAATAAGATGAATTCGTGTATGTCATGTATTCGATATGTTATAATTAAAGAGTCCTTTACTCGGACATAATGAATTCGCGAAATGATCTATGCCATACTTTATCTTTGTAAAGACGTCTTCTCTAATAATTAAGAGCCAGTGCAAGGCCTTGCTTTCTAACAAGTCTATCATCTAGAGATGTTTAATTATCGAGAATAATATTTGTCGAAAGTGCTGTCTGAGTGTGTATTTATTTGGCGCTGTGTGCCTTGGATTAATTTACTGTTGATTATTATAAAAAGCTAAAATATTATGTGAAAGTCGAAGTTCTCTCACGAGGGACCACAGACAGTAATTAATGCGTTCTCGTGGACTCCACAGTAAAATAAACGGAATTCGACGACTATTTATCTGGAGTTTTCTTTATCTCCACCCTAAGAATACGTCTGGATTGGTTCCCCAACAAATATTTTGAACTCAGCTGGCCGGAAACATCTGGTGGTTACAATAGATTTAGTATTTGCAAACGATAAGGTGAACTGTAAAGTATAAGACACACCGAAGATAACAGATCATTCGTGGATAAATGTTGAATTAGTTATAAGCAGCGAGGGAAAAAAATACAGAGAATTTATTAGTAGAGATTATAGAAAATTGCATATAGGTGAATTGTTCAAAGCAATAGAAGAACGAACAGAATATAGTGTAACGAATCGGCCCAGTAGGCTCCGGGTCGATAGTATTAGTATAATAAATTATTTAACTTTCTGCGTACCGTGGATTCGCCTATGTGGTCCCCGGCTTCCTAACATTTAAGCGCGTCGAAGTATATGGTAACGAGTAGGTGTGTCATATGTGTGGGTAATGTATACAGTGCACACCGGTAGGCGAACTATGAGTACAGAGTAGGTACTTGTAAGAAGATCGCAATTTATTTAGTCGATGCGAAGCAGCCAAGCGTACTGCCTGCTCCAATATTTCGTAATCATAGTCGCACATACTCTAAGTAAAAATCGTCATCTACCAATGTTTTATTTTCAATGTCTATAAAAATTATATATATATATATATATATATATATATATATGATATATCTACACATCTATATCACTTGCTGGTGTGCATCCTGGAAAACGTCTCCTACAATTACATCGAAGAAAACATCATCGATTCAGTAGTTGAAGGATCATCTTTATACTAATCTGTAGTATTCAAATTTATTTGAATCCTTTCCTGGAATCAGTATCAATTCCATCTTGTAAAAGAATTGCATCGGTGCTGGGTCATCTCAAATTCAACATAACACCTTAATGCCTCGGGAATTCAACCATCATCATTTCAAGGACTTGAGTTAGGGCAAAGCCCGAAGGAAGCGAGCGGTTGGCCCACAGCAACAGCAGAGTAATCGTTGGAGACCTCCCCGCCCCGCCCCAGCACAATTGAGCTACGGTGCTCACATACACAACATACAGGAATTAAGAAGATAAGTTTCGACGTTCTATTATATTCCATGTATACTTATTGCTATAAATAGTTTTCGTGTACTACGAGTACAAGGTTTTGTGGAATTCGATCGATAATAATTGTTGTTTTACTAATTAATGATTTATAATATTGATTGAATATCGTTTGAAGTTAAATTCAACCGATAATAATTGTTGCTTTACTAATTAATGCTTTTTAATATTGATTGAATATCGTTTGAAGTTAAATTCAACCGATAATAATTGTTGCTCTACTAATTAATGATTTATAATATTGATTGAATATCATTTGAAATTAAATTCAACCGATAATATTATGGCTATACTAATGAATGATGTGTAATATTGATTTAATATTGTGTGAAATTGAAGTCGATAGACAATATAGTTGTTTTACTCATGTATGATTTATAATCTTGATTGGATATTTTGTGAAGCCCAATTCGAGATCGATTAGATTGTTACTTATTATAGATCAATAATTAAATATCATCGCCAGCCCAAGGTTCGACTCTGTCCGTAGTTAGTATTTTCCCCTCGAGCCCCAGATAAAATAAAATAAAAGCAAACATAAGAAGAAATAATAAATCTATTACAATAGAGATGATTTAGATGTGAACGTAAGAGCAGAAAAATTGTTCAGAGTGTAGTAAGTGCATTAGATACAGTAGCACCAAAGTAGAAGTTTAAAATTCCAAAAATATGGGAAGGGAAAAAATGGTACTCGGAAGACATAAAAATAACTACAAAGAGAAGGGACGAAGCGTTGAACAAGATTGGGCACCATTTGAAATAGAAAGAAATATGGTAGTTAAATTAATTAGAAGTGAAAAGAAATGGTATTATGAAAGCATGATAGATGATAATAAAAATGACTTTGCAATGATGTAGAAAATGCTAAAAAAAGTTATAAGAAGAGAAAATGCGGGCGCGAAAGAAACAAATGATATAGATTTTGAAATATCACAGAACATGGGGGAATATAAATTGGCAGATAAGTTAAATTTGTATTATATATGGAGTATTGATGAGATAGTTGAATCTATAAAGGAGGAATGTGGGAACGGTCAGTGAACTATTTACGTTACAGAAAACAAGGGTATTTTTAAAAACTTTGATACGATAGATATATACAGATTAGAATGAATTGTTATGAACTTGCCACGTTAGAAGGGACAGATGAAGGAATAACTAGCGATATATTAAGAACATGCTTTCACGTGATAGGGGAGGAATTATTAAGGCTAATAAACGAATCATTAAGTAAAGGTACGTGTCCAGAGGGATGGAAAACATCCACAATAATACAATTTCCAAAGCTTGAAAAACCAAAGAAAGCAAGCGAATATAGACCAATAAATATATTGCCAATATATGAAAAAGTAATGGAGTTAGTTGTAAAAGAGCAGATTGAAACATAGTTAATGACATTATTACTGAACACTAATCGGATTTTAGGATGAATCACTCATGTGAGACTGCAATACAAATTGTCGTTGATGATTGGAAAATGATAATTAGTGAAGGTGACATTATAGGAGTAATATTTTTGGATCTAAAACGAAACAGTAGATAAAGATAGATTAGTGGCTAAATTATATCAATACGGAATAAGAGGAAGGGTACTAGAATGGTTAAAATCATTAGCACGACATCGGAATGTTCCCTCGTTGTCGAAAATAGCGAGTCAACGGCCAGCTGACCCTGCTTCGGTAGCGAAGGAAACGCCAGGACACCGTGGCTGGAACCTGTAACAAGACGAAATTGCATCAGAAGTTGAAATAAGAACAGACCAGATAAGAGAGTGGGAAAGAAAGTGTAGGAGATATAAAAGAGGCTGCAACCAGATAGGAGCCTTTGCTCCAGTAGAAACTCTGATCCGAGACAGTTCTCTCTTAGGCCCAGCAGTAAATCATTTTTAAATTGTGGATCTACCACCGAACAATAGGGATCCAGGTATCAGAGGGTATAAATTAACAAGTAGACGTGTGAAACGGTTTCAAAGAATCAAATAAATCCAGTTAAAGATAGGAAAACATTAGCATTAATTAAATGCTAGAGTAAAATAGGGCTCGGACACTAGCGAATAAGGAAATAGACACTAAGAAGCCGAGCAGTTGATAGAAAGCGGGAATTATCAAGTGACGGACTCGATAAAGTGGAAGGGGATGACAGAAAGTCTTTTAGGGAAAACTTGAGGAACATAAGTAAGATGATATTAAATAAAAAGATTGTTGGCGCAACGGAACGGTCATTGCGATTAGACCAAATACTAGAACCCAGGGAGTACGTGTTAGAAATTGGCGAAAGAAAGTAGGAGTGGCTTGCAGAAAAAGAAGGAATGGAGATCTGCGACATCCAAGGAGAATTACAGCAATAAGCAGGGTACGGTGAACCCCATAGCATCAGAAAAAGTATCCGCACCAAGGAGACTTGTTTGAGTAAACTTTGGGAAATTGTTAAGGAAGATCAGTTGGTGACAGTGATGCCAGATGAGGGAATTTTGTTCCCTTTTGGGTACCCTCTCCACTGGGTATGTTTTAGCGCCCACTGCGCGCGCACCCGTCGCACCGACCAATCAGCAGTCAGGTAGCGTGTGACGTCACACACTACGCCGTGCGCAGACTCGGCTCACCGACCAATCAACAGTCAGGCAGCATGTGACGTCACACACTACGCAGACCTGGGACGTGAGTAGAGAATTACAATTTCTTTTTATTCAATAAATTGTAATGAACCTTTCGTGTAAAGGACTACAATTTGGTGTTGGATATTGTAATGCACTATTCATTTGCTGACGGCTGCAAAATAAGTAAACGTTTTATATATTTCTTTACTTTTATCATCTATTTATTTATATATATAATATTTATATATATTCATTAAAAAATCTTCCATAACTCATTTCATAAAAGCCCGCGCAGTGGCTGTTGTGAAGTGGGTGGGGCGAGACAACGTAAAGCGCAATCGAGACGAGATTTGTTACGAGCGGCGCAAGCCTTCCCCCGACGCGCCTCGCACGGGCAGCGTAGTGAGGGCAGCGAGATAGGGGCAAAATTCCCTCATCTGGCATCACTGGTTGGTGAGGGAAATTTAAGGCTCACCGTCAAACAGAATCCCAAGAAAAGAAATTAGGCAACCAGAAGCCAGTAAAACAACCAGAGTGAGGACAACAAATTTACCAGCTCTATAAAGTACATCGGACCGAAGCAACACCGCTCCCCAGAATGATACGAAAAAAGAGCAAGTGAACAACTTACCTAATTAGAAGTCCAACGGGAATCACCCAGAGTGTTGAACCATCTCATCTGCCATAGATTCCTCTAGTATTCACAAGTTAATAAATAAAATCACTTTAAAACATAATCCAGTGTCGACACACCAGGGCCTAAAATAAAGATCACTCGCGATTCGAAGAGATTGTCGCAACGAAAAGACACACGAAATATCCACGGAGACGGCACAAACACTACAGACAGAAGACCCGGACGGAAAATAGCGTGCAGATCGAAATATTTCCATTATTTCAAAACCGAGGTGACGCGAGCACGGACTCAACGTCTACAATAGCTGACAGGCGCGCTAGCAAAAGATCTCCAACTCTAACTTCCAAGCACAGCAGACGGGCAGACGGCGCATTTCAGCAGCCAGGAGAGCGCATATCGAGATGGACGAACTCGATTCCGCCTAGTTGTGGAGTTCGCCGCCGATCCAGAGAGCGCTCGAGTATAAGGCCAAATAACGTGGAGGATAGAGAAAAGCAAGAACCCTCTACACATATTATTACGTCGAGAATTGATTGTACGGTCAACGGCGCCAATAAGCCGAACATCGCATATTTCGTACCGATTGTTAAATAAACCCCACTTATACCTCCTTCTGAAGCCTATACTAATTTTCTTCGTGTTCGATCCCGAATTCTTCCCCCCCAGAAGACAAACAATTATTGATAACGGGAAAATACCGTTACAGGTGATTGTTTTTAATTCGACATATTTATAAGCATGTACAATACTGATATATATTTCATATTATGGTATATGTCATATGGTTCATGGAGCTTTTTTATTGTATTTGCACTGAGTGTCACGTGTTAATAAGGTTCACGCAAATTATTATATTGATTTTCGAACAGTTCAGAAAATTCCATTTACACCGATTTAAAAGCCCAATTAGTGGGCTGAAATGTCAGTGAAATCGTATTAGTTTTGATCGAAATCATATGAATTTTTTATTCACTCACTTGGTTTAAATTGGATTTCCTGAACAAGGGCATGATGAGGATTATGGTTTTCTGACCCAGTGGAATCTTGGTTTATCTATATCCACTTACAGGCGTCGTAAGTGGATTGAACGGTGTAGCAATAAGAAATTGGAAAATTGATCACCAGCGCAGCTCGACAATCGACGAGTTTACAGCAATCATTTTTCTCATTCATGATTTTGAAAGTTATGGTATAAAAAGTAAGCGGATACTAAAAAAATCTTAATCCCTATTAGCAGCTCCAAGATTAGGCCTCCGACTACCGGTATCGCTGATTCACTACAGCAATCATGTGTTCCTGTATGCTTCTAATCGCCTTCCCATATTGACTCGATCGTTAACGACCCCGCTATTATTGATAAACCTTCAGCTTATGACCTTCTAATCGAGAATCGTAAAAATTTATTGGTATATCGCTCGCAAGAGAAGGGTTTCAGAATGATCACGCGGAATGCAGTTCGGCTAGGCTGCGTAATAAAATCACTTCGGAAAGAAATTAAAAGACATAAACAAAAGATTAAGCGGCTCCAAGCTGCAGCTAAAAATGATTCGAGTTTTGTAACTGCTGGAAAATCCGTACATTCATTAAATGACAAGCAGCAAGCCTTTTTAAGATGCAAATAAGACACATAAAACAAGTACGCTGGTCCAAACAAAAACAAAAATTTGCATTACCTTTGTATTACATATCGCCCAAGGCATATGTATATCTCCGAGACAAAAAGCAGTTTGCTTTGCCGTGCATTTATTTGATAAGGCTGTGGATCAATCGATTAAATGTCCAAAAGCTCATTTAATTGATTAAATAAGCTTTTGGAGTACAATCCTAAAGCCGACCTGGTAGAAGGATTTCAAGACGGTGGCGCTCTTGGCAGAACCAATGGCGTAGCTAAATTACGCTCTAGTGTTTATGCTAATAGGCCTAAAGTACCCGTAAGAGCAACCGATAGTTTTAGCTACCTCCCGTGGATACGTGTGCAATGAAAACTTCAAATCACTGATTGAAAGCGTAATAGATAAAGTCCATCAAATCGAATTAATAATTGTTTTAAACGTAGGCTTAACGTTTCGTTTATTTATCTTCGCTTTGGTCGCCCTCGACGTTGACTACTATACTCACGCCCGAGCCTACATTCGATAGGTAACTGCGTTGAATTACTAACGTGTCAATATGTCGTTCCGTTGATACCGCCGGCTCACGTGACCTCGATGCCTGCAAAGAGGTAGAGAGGAGAGATCGGCGCGAAAGGTTCACAAAATAACATTAACAGAACTTTATTTATTAATATAATAACACGTAATGTCAATAAGGATCAGGTTGAAAACAATGGAGTGATATTAAAGTAAGATAAGTGTTCAAAGTGGCTTCTATAGCCCGTTTCGCGTATCGCGTCACTCGGTATTAAGAGGCCGTCGTGCCTCTTGCTAGCGTTCGTACTTCACGTTTCGTTATTCTCTTTGCCTTCGTTCCGTTATTAGGTGCACGTCCGTCGTTTGACGCTATCCAACGTTGACTCTCCTCCAGGTGGGCGGCCTCGGGTGAACTGCCTTGGCGCCGCGGGCCCGCGCCTGCGCCCGTAGACCGCATAATGTCGACGCACGCCATTGACGCTCAGTTTCGCCCCCTACGCCGTCCGACGCCCGTTATGTAGTTCATAACATAATTAAAGTAGCGGTCTGCCACCAGGGATCTGCAAATTGGGCCGTCGTAACTGCGTTAGGTGTGACTATCGAGGAACCTTTTTTTTATCGAGAGGAACGAAAAATATTCTTCACGTTCGACATGCCTCTTGTGGAAAAGTATTAGGAACAATTTCCTTGCCAAAGACATCGTGATCAATGGTGAAAAAATGTCGTGGCAGGTCTTTATCGAATTATTAGAACTCATGCGGAATAGCATTAGTAAAGCAGCTCCAAAAATAACCGATTGACACATTGCACCAAATAATTATTAACGAATGACATTCAGCCTCGCGACGGCAATCTTCAGTGTGTCCGTCTCTGCTGCGTATAGGACTCGTTACCACCGAATAAAAAACATCTTGCTTGTGCAGCAACCGCGAATTTTTGTTATAGAACGAATAATCTCTTTGATTGTTTGAACAGCCGCGGGCCAAGTAATCCAAATATTTTCAACCGTGCTTCATCTTCTCAGCAGCCATATATAAGTAGAACAGTACTTAAGAGACAGTTTCTTCTGGCTTAAACAGTGGACTATTCTGACAGCCAAAACGATGCCTACGTGTATCGAAGGGTTGTTGATGTTGATTACATCGAGATTGAATCAGGACCCCATAGAGAATTTGTTCGCCATCTTAAGAAGTCGCAGAGATATAACCAATCCTTCTACAATGATCTTTCGTAAGAATTTGCAATACACTATGACCGTGATCTTGATCATTTATTTTTTTATAACGATAAAAAATACAATTTGTAAAAAGTCAGTCAGCGAATATTTTTTTGCTGTATTAATTATGTTTTTAACAATATTTTTTATGTTTAAACTGAATGCATTTTATATTCTTCAGACTTTAATTTCAAATTGTCATTTTTTTCAGTTTTATCTTGTGGATTTTTATTTGATTGCAGGGTAGTATTATGAATTGTTATGAATTATTATTGAAAATATATTATAATAATTAATGATTTATAGGTATATTCAATTATGTTTGGCCATTTCATTTTGGAAAAAAAAGCCAGATTCGATCATACGAATATAGTATCGCAATAGGAGAGGCAGCAGAATAGGGGAGGCAGGCGCAACAGTTAGATAAGTGATGCCTGATGAGGGAAATTTGTTCCCTTTTGAGTACCCTCTCCACTGGGTCTGCTTTAACGCTCACTGCGCGCGCACCCGGCACACCGACCAATCAGCAGTCAGGCAGCGTGTGACGTCACACACTACGCAGACTCGGCTCACCGACCAATCAACAGTCAGGCAGCGCGGATATCTCTCACTACGCCGCGCGGTGTTCAAACGTGCAAAGTACAAAATAAATGAATGCAATTATTAGCAGTACTATTATTTCTGTGTACTCTTACTCGATGAATAAAATGATTGTTTTCATTAATTATTGAAATTGTCGATCTTTTTATGTGTTTTTCATTAGTATTTGTAAGAAATTCATGACGTTGTAACGGTTTTTCAGTAAGAATCGGGAAAATAAATCTTGTAGTGTCAATGACATGGATACTTAGTTGGTCGTATAACGAAATTTTTCGATTTTGCAATTTTGTCGCGACGATTCACTTTTCACAAAAGTGAATTATTGCGAGAAAAAAAAATTCGATTTGACTAGCTCGAGATTTAAATCTGCTATTTTCGGATTATCAGTGTGGAACGCTACCACTGCGTTACTCAGCTTCTCTGGCATTTGATGTTACACTATTAATATCACTTATCCGTGCTGACGTTAATATCGTTAGTCATGTGCATTTTCGCACATCAACACATAACTGCTTTATGATAGTATAACCTGTCATTTTATAGATTCTGCTTTGCGCGGAAAGAGCTTCCAGTATAGTAACGGCACCGTCATCAGCGATTGAAGTGTACACTGAGAAAATAATTTATTCAATATTAACAAATCTTGAGCTGGATATAGCGAAATAAATGTGTAATTATTATAATTAAATTACATTCGAGCCAAATAAGATTTTTTAATTGTTAGCAAATGTTTTCTAACTTTATTTGACCTGAACCAATATTATTTAGCCCAACTAAAATTTGGTAATGGTATCAGGGGTACAAATTGAAAATGCGGGTTTGATAACAGATGGCGTTACTAACGCTATACGCATCAGGCAGTACTGTGACTATGTTCATGTCAAAGCTACGTCTTATAGCTTTAATTTTCAGTATGTGTCAATTTGTCGCAGTGTCAAATTCATAGTTTTTTTGAGCTCTCAATATGTCGAGTTTCGTGCCAACAAAACAGCATTTGCGGGAAGTTTTAATTTACTTCTTTAATTTGAAGAAAAGTGCTGCTGAAGCACATCGATTGGTCTCCGAGGCTTATCCGAGTCATGTTCCATCGGTTTCAACGTGCGAGAGATGGTTTGTGCGGTTTAGAAGTGGTGATTTTGACGTTGAGGACAAAGAGCGGCCGGGCCAAGTGAAAAAGTTTGAGAATGCTGAATTGGAGGCAATACTCAATGAAGACTCGTGTCAAACTCAACAAGAGCTCGCAGATTCATTGGGAGTGACACAACAAGCCATTTCCCATCGTATAAAAGCCCTCGGAATGATCCAAAAGCAAGGACATTGGGTGCCGTATGAGCTGAAGCCGAGAGACGTCGAGCGCCGTTTTTTTGCATGCGAACTGCTGCTCGAACGGCAAAAACGGAAGGGTTTTTTGCATCGCATTGTCACTGGTGATGAAAAGTGGATCCATTACGATAACCCGAAGCGCAAAAAATCATATGGTTACCCCGGCCATGCATCATCATCGACGGCCAAACCAAATATTCACGGCGCCAAGCTCATGCTCTGTATTTGGTGGGACCAGCTGGGTGTGGTGTATTATGAGCTATTGAAATCGAACGAAACCATCACAGGAGCACTATACCGAACTCAATTGATGCGTTTGAGCCGCGCACTCAAAGAAAAACGGCCACAATACGAGCAAAGACACGACAAAGTAATTTTGCAACATGACAACGCTCGGCCACATGTTGCAGCGCCGGTCAAAACATACCTACAAACGCTGAAATGGGAAGTCTTACCCCACCCGCCGTATAGCCCAGATATTGCTCCTTCCGATTACCACCTTTTCCGATCGATGACACATGGCCTAGCTGACCAGCGCTTCCATTCTTACGAAGAAGCCCAAAAATGGGTCGATGACTGGATAGCAGCCAAGCCGGCCGAATTTTTTCGCGACGGTATCCGTAAATTGCCAGAAAGATGGGAAAAAGTTGTGGCTAGCGATGGACAATACTTTGAATAATTCATTTGTTACCATTTTTTCAGAATAAACGTTCAAAAATAGAAAAAAATCCCGCATTTTCAATTTGTACTCCTGATAACTAAACATTTATTCTACGATATCCAGCTCTAGATTCGTTAACATGAAATAAATTTTTTTCTCAGAGTACTTGTGTTAATGATGCAATCACAGTCCAAATATTGTTTCGTATGCGCTTAGCAGGAATCAGATGAATCAATAAGTGTTGAGCTTGGTATTTTTGTCACGACAATGCAGTCAAAAAGTAAATTGTCGCGACAAAAAAAATGTATCAGCTCAAGTGCTAACACTGCGTTAGGGAACTTCTTTGGGATTAAGTATTGCACTATTAATATCGCTTATCCGTGCTGACATTAATATCGTCAATCATATGAGTTTTCCGACATCAGCATTTAACTTCTTGGTGGCAGCATGGTCTGTTATTTTATAGATTCCAATTAACTGCAACCGATAACAGCGAACATTTTTAGTTGTGGAAGGGTGATGTTGATCAACAGTCAACCGTCGCCGGCCGAGGTTCAGGGTAGTGCAGCTTAATTAGTTACGGTATATAAATAAATACTTAATAGATGAAAGCTTTCATTATTGTCAAGTCGCGAGTGTCAATTGTATGAATCGGTATTTAGTGAATCGAGTTAAAATTTACGATGAATTCGGTGGATTATGGTGCTGGAGCCAGCACTCGAGAGGATGTTCAAGGAGAGTCACCGACAAAACGAGTAAGAAGAAAATCTTTTTAAAATCAGTGGTTATTAATGCCCGAGTTTTCTGGCTGGTTACAAGCAGTGCAGGACGATCCTGAGAAATCGTTCTGCACTGTCTGCCAAAAAACTTATAAGTGTGGCAAAAGCGAGATCCTGAAGCATGCTGCAAGCATACGTCATATACAGAATGTGGCACTTGCAGCATCTGTTGATGTGGTGCCTGCTTCTCAACAACAGGTGGACAAGGAGAATGCACATAAAATTAAAGTAAAATCCGCAGAAATTAAATTGACAGTATTTTTTGCTGAGCATAATATTGCAATCGAGACCGTGGAACATTTGGTACCCCTCCTTAAAGAAATTGCCGAAGACTCGCGAATCTTGCAGGACATAACGCTCGGCCGGACAAAATGTACACAAATTATTACAAATTGCCTCGGCAGGCGCGAAGTATAGAAATTGGTTGACATTTTAAAGTTACAAAGTTTTCAGTGTTCGTTGATGAGAGCACTGACATCAACGACACAAAAGGCCTGTGTGTTTCAGTTCAATTTGTATCGCCCGACACTAAGACAGTAGTCACCCGGCTGTTTGAATTAGTAGAATTAAAAGCTGTTAACTGTTCGGCTAAAAAACTGTACGCGGCCTTCAAATCTTGCTTCGAGTCAAAAGGGATCCCTATTACTAACATTGTCGGCATGGCATCTGACAATGCATCGGTAATGACGAGGATACATAATTCATTTATGACTCGATTGCAATCGGACGCGCCTGGTCTTGTCGTATTACGAGGGTCGATCAATAAATAGTCGGCTTGGTAAAGAAAATCGCGTTTTTTTGGACAAAAAACTTTTTATTTCTCAACATAATCTTCTTTTATCTCGATACACTTATTCCAACGATATTCCAATTTTTTGATGTCCTCCGAATAATACGATTTCGAAAGATCCTCAAAATAGGTCTCTGTTTCGGCGATGAGGTCATCTCTGGAACCAAATCTTTCCGCCAAGCCATTTTTTCAGGTTTGGAAACAGAAAGTAGTCGGATGGGGCCAAATCTGGAGAATACGGTGGATGCGAAAGCAATTCGTATTTAAATTCATGAATTTTGGTCATGGCAGCTGGGCACGTGTGAACGCGTGCATTGTCTTGATGGAAGAGCACTTTTTTCTTCGCCAAATGTGGACGTTTTTTCTTCATTTCGTGGTTGAATCGGGTCAGTACGGCTGCATAGTATTCGCCATTAATCGTTTTTTTCGGCGGAAGGTAATCGATGTAGATTATTCCGCGTGCTTCCCAAAAAACTATGGCCATGACCTTACCGGCCGATGGCACCATCTTCGCCTTCTTCGGAGCACGTTCGGTCGGTGAAGTCCATTGTTTCGATTGATCCTTTGTCTCTGGTGTATAGTGATGGATCCATGATTCGTCCATGGTTACGTAACGACGCAAAAACTCAACAGGATCACGCTTATAGATCGCCAAACACGCCGTTGAATCAGCTACACGTTCTCTTTTATGGTCGACAGTGAGCAAACGTGGCACCCATCTTGCGGATAACTTTTTCATACCCAACTGGTCACTCAGGATTGAAATCACTGAGCCATATGATATGCCTGTGGCCTCAGCAATCTCACGCACTTTTAGTCTCCGATCATTTAACACCATATCGTGGACTTTTTCAATTATTTCTGGTATGACGACCTCATTTGGACGACCTTGACGTTCATCGTCAACAATGCTCGTACGACCGCGTTTAAATTCAGCTGTCCAATATTTAATAGTTGATAACGAAGGTGGAAGGTCCATATAAATTTCGTCTAGCTCCGCTTTGATTTCATTGTTCGTTTTCTTTTTCAAAAACAAAAATCGAATCACTGCACGATACTCAATTGTTTCCATTTTTTTAAAAACACAAAAGTTGTTTGTTTTTCGATGGCTGTCAAACGCAAACTAAACATCGCAGCGAGCAGAAACTTTGACAACTGTCATGTAAAGGATTGTACTACTAAACGTCGCTATTGATTTCTTTCCTCGACCAACAGATGGCGCAAGGCCGACTATTTATTGATTGACCCTCGTAAATTGCATTTGCCATTCGTCTGCTTTAATTGCCAGTAAAGCATGTTCTAAGTTGCCTCGCTCCTGCGAAGATTTGATCGAAAGTATTGCCACGTACGTGTCCGGCAGCGCGAGACGCACTACAGTCCTTCGAGAGTTTCAAGAACTTTTAGACATAGATAGAAAAAAAAGATTTTAATTGTCGAATACGAGATAGCTCTCGATGCAGAAATGCGTCGACCGACTCATAGAAAATTGGGATGTGTTAACAATGTATTTTGCGCTCGCCATCAATGAGGCTGTATCGCACGCGCTTGTTGAATTACTTTTGCAACAGTACGGTTGTTGCCCCTTGGTAAAAGACAGTTATTAATGGGTTCACTGAGGGCGATCAAACCGGTTGCGATTTGCTCCGGTGTGAGCGTGTCTTTGAGGGAATCCACTAGGCTCAGTGTTTGAGCAACGATTGAATGTACTCGACGGATTTGGTATTTGCGGCCTCCGCATCGTCTGGCCATGAATGTTCTATGACGATAGAAGAAGGAGATCTGAGATGAAGGAACTAGGACGACGTTTGTTGAATTTAACGAGTTATAGACCTACAAGCTGGATCTCTCTCCGACCAACCACATCATACTATACCACTAATCGTGCATGTGTTCCGCAGGGGTTCTGCACAGGTTGATCAGTGTGGTATGTGTGGCCAAATCGAAACGAGGTCAACCTGATAGCTTTATGAAATTAATGAACTGCCAATGAGTTCCTCCAGGGGCCGTACAATGCCGAGACAGTAGGCGTGGATCAATTCCGCAAGGGACCTGCACTACCAAACCGACTCAACACGTAGTTTTTCCTGGGTTGTATAGTTATGTACATACAAGTCGAATCCCTCCTCAATAAACCACTTCACACCATAACGTTAATCGTGCATGTGTTCCACAAGGGTTCTGCACAAAATGATCAGCGCAGTGTGTGCGGCTAAATTGAAACGAGGTCAACCTGATGGCCGTATGAAATTAATGACCTGTCAATGAGTTCTTCCAGGGGGCCGTACAATGCCAAGGAGGCAGTAAGCGTGCATCAATTCCGCAAGGGACCTGCACAACCGAACCGACTCAACACGTAGTTTCCCTGGGTTATAGTCACTGAGATATTTGCTTGACACTAAGGATGACGTTCAATCCCCGTGGAATGTAGGAGGATAGGTGTAGTTTGAATCACTCACGGTTTAATTGTTTGATGATGAATTTATTTTGACACTAATTATTGAATAATAGAACTATTCCGAATGTTAATACACAATTTTAGAATCACTCACTGAGTGTCGCGTGGGGCTAATGCCTGACGACTTGATCGGTTGATAGACCGGAAAGACTAATGAAAGATTAAACTACGACTGAACTAAGACTGCGCGAAAGACTGGTCTAAGGACTGATTAAAGACTGATGTAAGCTGTTCTGCTTTACTTGCTTAAATATCATTCTACTGTGCATCTTTGACTCATGGAGGGAGTAATAATTCTCTCACGGTACTTCAAGGTGGCTGCAAGGTTATCTTGGTAGTTTTGGTGACATAGGAGCCCTTATCGGTGCCGACTACATCAATGGTATTAGATCGGCCGACAACAAAATTCCTCACCGTGGATGTTATGATAGTTTTTGATTACATTGCCCTTATCGGTGCCGACTACATCAATTGTATTAGATCGGCCGACAACAAAATTCCTCACCGTGGATGTTATGGTATCATACAGGCATAAGTCCCTCTTAATTCTAAGCGGGGGTTGCTAGGGAATGATCAATGGTAGAGGAAGATACGGGGGAACCCTCTTAGTTCGCTCCCAATAGTGGCCAACCACTGAACCACAATTATTTCTTAGTACAGTGGTTTGGCACCCCTTGGATTTGAACAGCCAGGGGTTGTAGATTAAGGATAGTTCTATTGCCAACCTTTTCCGACTTTTGGTTTTCGAGTTAGTGCGGCGAGTGTAAATCGATTGAGGAGAGTGTGCTTCGATTATTTGCATCTGCCTTTCGCTCATTGCACCCCCCACAGACAATTTCTTATAGGTACGTTATATGTTAGATCTATGTCTGCATACCTAAATATAAATGTTTATGAGTGCCTACATTGCAAAATTCATTATTATATTATTGTTATTATTATTATTATTTAATTAATTTGAGTAGTAAAGTAAAATATTAATTAATAGTATTTACTGAAATAGTATTTATATTATGGTAAGCAGAGCACTATACGGGCACCGCAGTGACCCAACGCATTTATAAATAAAAAAATAATAATAATAAAATTCACATGAGGACGCTGGACGTAACATTTAGGATCATCAGTCTACAACTGGGACGTGAGTGGAGCATTACAATTTCTTTTTATTCAATAAATTGTAATGAACCTTGTGTGAAGAACTACAATTTTGTGTTGGATATTCATTTGCTAACGGCTGCAAAATTAGTGAGCGTTTTATATATTTCTTCACTTTCATCATTTATTTATTTATATATATAATATTTATATATATTCATTAAGAAATCTTCCATAACTCATTTCATAAAAGCCCGCGCAGTGGCTGTTGTGAAGTGGGTGGGACGAGACAACGTAAAGCGCAATCGAGACGAGATTTGTTACGAGCGGCGCAAGCCTTCCCCTGACGCGCCTAGCACGGGCAGCGTGGTGAGGGCAGCGAGATAGGGGCAAAATTCCCGCATCTGGCATCACTGCCCTCGCGCACAACGCTGCCCATGCTAGGCGCGTCAGGGGAAGGCTTGCGCCGCTCGTAACAAATCTCGTCTCGATTGCGCTTTACGTTGTCTCGTCCCACCCACTTCACAACAGCCACTGCGCGGGCTTTTATGAAATGAGTTATGGAAGATTTCTTAATGAATATATATAAATATTATATATATAAATAAATAAATGATGAAAGTGAAGAAATATATAAAACGTTCACTAATTTTGCAGCCGTTAGCAAATGAAAAGTGCATTACAATATCCAACACCAAATTGTAGTCCTTTACACGAAAGGTTCATTACAATTTAATTTAATAGCCGGGTGGGCGTAATGTGTGACGTCACACGCTGCCTGACTGTTGATTGGTCGGTCAGCCGAGTCTGCGCACGGCGTAGTGTTTGACGTCACACGCTGCCTGACTGTTGATTGGTTGGTGCGCCGGGTGCGTGCGCAGTGAGTGCTAAAGCAGACCCAGTGGAGAGGGTACCCAAAAGGGGCGAAAAATCCCTCTTCTGGCATCACTGCCCTCGCGGTCCGGCAGTCGGCACTCCGCCGGAGTGATGCCAGAAAGTGGGCGCCACAGCATGACGCACACAAGCGCACGCCCGTGTACGTGTGACCGCCCGAGCTCGTGGAACATCGGACAATAGAAGGAGACAGACATATGACTGTCTGTCTCTTTCGCTCTCGCTCGGCTCGGGCTGCACGCGCTGCTACTGCTGCTAGTGCTCGGGCTGTTGCGCGTTACATTTAACTCAGACTGACAAGGGGACCTCCAGGTACGTGGAACACCGATTCGGACCAAATTTTTTTTACAGGTAGGTCGCACCCAGGGGTGCAATAGGTGCAAGTAATAGAATGCAATACTCAGCCGTTTTCGAGATATAAAATATTTAAAATTTCCGAGCGTCCATATACTCTCTATACACTCTTTGCGTTAATTAACTTTCAATAACGTCGCATAGCGTAGTCGGCAACGTCTCCGCTTGGTACACCTTGGATCGCTGGATCGAATCCCGGCGCGGATTTTTTATTTTTATTACATTATTATTATGTAATCATTTCTACGGCAACTACTATGCGATAATATTAATATTCCCGTAAAGGAATGAATAAATATTTTTTATTTTGGATCATTTTGGTGTTATAAGGAAAACGAGCAGCTTTTTTTATTTATTTATTGTTTGGTTGAAAGGAAGGGAAAGAATTGTGACAAATGGATACACGAGTTTAAAAGAATAACCAATCTTTTTATTAACTTTACATTGGTTATCGCAACTACAAGAACTAGGGTGGTACTGATCATAAAAACATGGAAAACAATAGTTATTTCGGCATCGGGCGCACGTAATAAATGCCCATCGGTAAAAATCTCGTCAATCTATTGTTCACCATTAACTGTCTTCTCCGATATTTTGCGATATGTTACGATACGCTTGGTTCGCTGCCAAATTATATGATGACAGGAGATCTTTCCTAAACGTTAACGAGGTTTGCTTCGCGATTGACGTCTTGAAAAATCCTTGCGGATGCGGAAACTCGGCATTTATTACGTGCGCCCGATGCCGAAATAATTATTGTTTTCCATGTTTTTATAATCAGTACCACCCTAGTTCTTGTAATTGTGATAACCAATGAAAAGTTAATAAAAAGATTGGTTATTCTTTTAAACGCGTGTATTCATTTGTCACAATTCTTTCCCTTCCTTTCAACCAAAAAATAAATAATAAAAAAAGCTGCTCGTTTTTCCTTATAACACCAAAATGATCCAAAATAAAAAATATTTATTTATTCCTTTACGGAAATATTAATATTATCACATAGTAGTTGCCGTAGAAATGATTACATAATAATAATGTAATAAAAATAAAAAATCCGCGCCGGGATTCGATCCATCGATCCAACGCGTACCAAGCGGAGACGTTGCCGACCACGCTACGCGATGTTATTGAAAGTGAATTAACGCAGAGAGTATATAGAGAGTATATGGACGCTCGGAAATTTTTATTATTTTATATCTCGAAAACGGCTGAGAAGCGCGTCCTATTACTTGCACCTATTGAACCCCTGGGTACAACCTACCTGTAAAAAAAATTTGGTCCGAATCGGTGTTCCACGTACCGGGAGGTTCCCTTATAAGAAAGGCGGTAGCGACCAAAATTATTGAAATTTCACCGAAAAAAAATCTCACAGCATGTTTATAACAATCTTTACTATCAGATAATGCAAAAAAATCGATTTTTTTTTTTTTAACACAGGAATGATCTCTTAACGTTGCCAGACCTCACGCAGCTGCCCGAATCACTTTCTCTAAGAAAGACAGTAGGGACCGAAATTATCCGAATTTCACCCCAATAACTCAAGAGCATGTTTTTAACAGTTTATACGATGGGATGATGCAAAAAAAGGATCGATGTTTAAAAAGTTTCAAACTGTGATGATGCCGTAACAATTTTCTTTACTGCCGAGCATGTTCAATAACATTGCGGCGGTAAAAAATAATTCGCTATATTCTGGCCCGCTTGTATAATTTGGTGCACAAGTAAAGTGTGGGTAAATAAAGGATGAGTTGGCCTTTCGCGCAAACCCGGCGGTGTTCATTATTACAATTTTTTTTTTTTAATCACGTCTTGTGCTCCAACTTTTGCCATTTAAAAAAAGACATCGTGCACAAATTTGATATTCTAGTGAACAGTTGTCAGTAAAAAATTTGTCGTGAATACATTGAAGGGTCCAAAACTTGTGCCATATCAATATTCATGGCATTTTTTAATTTTCGAACAATGTCCTGTCGCGCTCTAACTTTTACAACTTTTCGAAGCTTCCTCTATGTGGAAGCCAAAATTGATAAACATATTTCTTCATAGATCAAGATTTATGAATCGCAGGAAATCATGATGGAGCTATATACAAGGTCCTACTTTGCACACTTTTCAAGTAAAGTGAAACGTTCGATCGTTTTTTTTTCCTAGTGTAAAAATTTAAAACGAATAGTGACGTTTTCGATAATCCGGTAAGATCATATCGACACGCAATTTTCTGAAAGCAAGTCAATATGTCAAAAAATTGTAACTATTAAGTTAAGTTCTTATTAAATTATGTTCTACGGATTTTTTTGCCGAACGAGAGAAAATGCAATAATACAGGTCACTGAAACTCATAGTAGATATATATTCGTTCGTGAGAAATAAAAGAAAAAAAACGAACGAGAGAAAATGCAATAATACAGGTCACTGAAACTCATAGTAGATATATATTCGTTCGTAATAAAAAAAGAAAAATAAAAACAAAGTGATAACTTGTCAATTCAAATAGGCGATCGAATGCAACGGATGGTAACTTCACGACTTACCATCAGAGTCAGCGGCGGTATATTCGTGTAGCGCGCTTATCGGAATAATCGTGAACTATTCGACAGGAGAAACACGGGGAAAAAATACACATTTGCCTCGCGGAAAATCTCATTGCCGAATTAATTAATTTATCGTGGAAAAACTGGTTCAATGGTGAGCTCCAATGTGTTAGTTATGCCGCTCTGCTGTTCGTTTCCTGAAATAATAGTCCGATTCAAAGTGATTCACTGTTTTTGAGGACGATGCTACTTCGACCGATCCAGCTGTCAAATACACTGTTCTTCAATGTGCCGTTTGTCGACTTGCTAGATTCGCACCGAAAATTCAATGAGCAGAGAGGCGTACAATATTTCTTCCTCATTTTTTTGAGCCCCTTTATTTAATTTTACGATAAGGCGTTTTGATATAAGATCTTCCGTAAGATTTGTCCGTATTTTACGGACTCTGACGTCACGATTCAAAATGGCTGACCGTACTACCCAGGGGCCTTAATAATGACGACACTTTTATAGCCGAAATCAGAAACCGCCACAATCAATATATACGTCGATTACAACGAACATAACTTAAACATAGTACCCAACTTATATATACCTAACACCTATGACTCGCATAGTGCTATAACGCAAGTTCCCCCACTATCTCTCATATTTTTATACATCGCGATTTATCTACCATTATAAATATATCACACGACTATTAGTAGTAATAAGGTTTAGTGCACCTATGATATAAGTTATATTATTTATTTATTCTTGTATTTATGTATTTGTGTATTTATTCTATTTAGCTCATAAGTTTTAGATAATTGGTCATCAGATACTTTAGTAGGGGTTTTTAACGACTGTTTTTTTTTCCCAAGCATACACAACACACCTGACCAGTGTCATTATTTTATAATCAAGTATATTTATTATCCTAGTACCTAGCAAATATTTTTTCATACCATCAATACACATACAGATAGTAGCTAAGTTACCCCTAAACAGGTACATGTTGCTCAAAGCCCGACTCACAAGGGCCTATCAATCATGGTTTTATTTTCTTCATATTATTGTACCATCCAGACCCCATATGTAATTTGTATTTAAACAATAAACTATTGATTAAAAAAAAGCAACGTCTCCGCTTCGTAGCCGCTGGATCGCCGGATCAAATCCCGGCGCGGGCTTTTTTTTTAATTTAAAATTATTATTCTTATTATTATTATTATTAAATCATTTCTACGGCAACTACTAGTGATTATATTAATATTTCGGTAAAGGAATGAATAAATATTTTTTATTGTGGATCATTTTGGTGTTATAAGGAAAAACGAGCAGTTTTATTTATTTCTTTATTTTTTGGTTGAAAGGTAAGGAAAGAATTGTGGCAAATGAATACACGAGTTTAAAAGAATAACCAATCTTTTTATTAACTTTTCATTGGTTATCTCAACTACAAGAACTAGGGTGGTACTGATTATAAAAATATGGAAAACAATAATTATTTCGGCATCGGGCGCACGTAATAAATGCAGAGTTTCCCCATCCACAAGGATTTTTCAAGACGTCAATCGCGAAGCAAACCTCGTTAACGTTTAGGAAAGATCTCCTGTCGTCATATAATTTAGGAGCGAACCAAGCGTATTGCAACATGTCGCAAAATATCGTAGAAGACAGTTGACGGTGAACAATAGATTGAATTTTGATACAGTCTTCCCTAGAATTAATTTCCCTATCCTGTTCGATAATATAAGAACAATTCTGAAGTCTCTTGATAAAATTTTTAACTTGGCGGTAGAAATATACATCGCACGGTTGCACTAACGGAGTGCACTTTGGTGGAATGATCTTTACAGTGCATGTTGGTAAACCCTCCTCATCGGCAAAAATCTTTGGTTATTCTTTTAAACTCGTGTATTCATTTGTTACAATTCTTTCCCTACCTTTCAACCAAAAAATTAATAAATAAAGAAGCCCTAGCGGGTTGTGCGAGCCAAAATTTGATTGGTAATTCTAAACTGGTAAAGTCGAAAACTTTCACTCAAACAATGACTGGTAAGCAATTTTTCCAGCATTGGACTGAAGCGATTTTGGTTAGACTGGTAAGTTACTACCAGTCATATTTTGGATGGTAACGGTTTTCGCAGGTCTGCTCATTTATCGCTACCAGTTTTATTTTGGATGGTTATTGGGTTCTCCTGGCCCCGCTCGATTCTCGCTACCAGTTTTATTTTTGATGGTTATTTGATTCTCGCTACCAGTTTTATTTTTGATGGTTATTTGATTCTCGCTACCAGTAGAATTTCAACCGGTATTTTCATTATCGCTCCGTCTAATTTTTACTATTATTTGCATTGTCGCGGCCCCGCTCGGTGTTTGCTACAATCGAGTGTCTCCGGTCGTGATTATCTTTAATTTCTTTTTAATATCTAAGAGATTATACCATAAATTAAAAAATGGGATGAAACTGAATACACGGAAGGGATTTTGGGATCTTTAGGGAAGTGGTATCAGAATCTTTTATATTGTTCTTTCCGTTATAATTTTTTTTTTCATATACATACAGAGAGTATTTTCAATCGTATTTCCGTCTTACAGCCCATTCAGATGTCCGCACTAAATCGAATTTTACCGTAGCAGGTGAGGTCGCGTGGTTCTGGATCTGATTGCAAATTCAGAGGAGTTCCTCCTTCGCTGAAGAATCTACTATAAAACTGTCGATTTCATGTCGAGCCCGGTGTTTCAGTCTTAAACTTTTGTTCGAAATTTATATCGGATAGTACCTAAAGATGGACACTGGTAGCAGAAAATGCAAGGTCGAATGCAAATATACCCATTTCTAGAACTTCAGGCGCTCATTTAATTTCTTTGCCGATCGCTCATGACAAAATGAAACTAACTTTTTTATTATCAGACTACTTCTTCCTATAAAAGCGTTTGCAAGACATAGTTTGCTTTTCTCCTTGTGGTAATAGATCGGACTGTAGGGACCTCGGATATCAACCAATTTTTCAAGGACATTTTTGATTTCAGTCAAAAGATTTGTTAACTGACCACTACGATCCAATCCGATCTAAAACAAAGTAACATTTGGCCGATCAGCGGTAGCGAGAGCAACAAAGGTTTCACAAAATTTCTGACGAATTATGAATCGTTCTTTTTAGCAAAATTTCGAATAGCATTTTCAATTTACCATAAATATGAATAAAATAACGACATTCACTGACGATTATGCTGGAGTGAGTGAGACCAATAGAAATTTGTAGTACATCGCTAGGTGACGCGAATCGCAAGCTCTACGATCTCCGTATTAAACAATTACGATATTTTGTTAAAACTAAGAAAAGTTAACTGTAGAATTACTAGTCAGAGTTTCTCTTGCTCTGTTTTTTCATGGAAAACCTATCTCTGAGAATATTTGGATTGCAAATAAGAATAAATAATGAATTGTTATCCTTTGGATTCGGAATACATCAATATGACCAGTCGTTGGAAAGTGTTCTTGCGGGGTATTCTTTGGAATAGGAAGCACTGCTTGTCAAGAGCTTATTGATCGCATCGACCTGTTAACACAGAGATAAATAAATAATTAAAAAATTGTTTAAAACTCTAATATTTTAGTGAATTGATAGAATATATTTTTTATTTAGCTCTTCGTAAAGAATATGCCAGACGTTAACGTCCGGCAAATTTTTCAATGTGTGAAAGTAATTAAATTTATACATAAAGTAATGCAATTGTATCAATAACGAGAATCTACTTACTTCGGATTGTAGTCCTAGCTTCCAGATTTCGCCAAATACGGTATTATATCCCTGGCATTTGGCACAGCGGCAACCGAACACGACGTAACATTTCTTGTTAAAAGCTAATTGATCGTATCAACCTGTTGACACAGAAATAAATAAGTAATAAACAAATGAAAAATCCAGTGATAATAAAATTAAAAATTGTATAACACTCCAATATTTCAGTGGACCGATAGAATATATTTTTTCTTTTGCTCTTCGTAAAGAATATGCCAGAAGCCAACGGCCAGCGAATTTTCCAATTTATGAAAGTAAATAAATTGATGATTTTTACATAAAGTAATGCAATTGTATTAACAACGAGAATCAACTTATTTCGGTTTGTAGTCCTTCTTCATTTCGCCAAATGCGGTACGATATACCCGGCATTTGGCACAGCAGCAACCGAAGACGAGGCACCGGCTGCTTGCCTTTTTGTAGAATTTCTTTTTTGTATCGTAACAGCAATTATATTTTCCTCACAACCAACAATATAACAGCATTCGTTCTCCCTTCTTCAACACTATTTCTGCGATGTAACACGTCTAAAGAAATACCGATCCGTGTGTACGGGATTCATTGCTGTCAATTTTTTAAGGTTATGTTAGATCGAGAGATGCCCCGCACGCAGTAAAGAACTGCAGCGATGAGTGCATTTATAACCATATGCTGGTAATCGACTGCCATACTGACGTGCGAAAGACAAACGAAACGATAGAACAATCGCGACGGCGTCACGGGCGTCACGGCACGTGATCGAGAGATACCCCGCACGCAGTAAAGAACTGCAGCGATGAGTTACGAACGTTTTATATCATACAGTACACCAGCACGGACTACAAACCGAAATAAGTTGATTCTCGTTGTTAATACAATTGCATTACTTTATGTAAAAATCATCAATTTATTTACTTTCATAAATTGGAAAATTCGCTGGTCGTTGGCTTCTGGCATATTCTTTACGAAGAGCAAAAGAAAAAATATATTCTATCGGTCCACTGAAATATTGGAGTGTTATACAATTTTTAATTTTATTATCACTGGATTTTTCATTTGTTTATTACTTATTTATTTCTGTGTCAACAGGTTGATACGATCAATTAGCTTTTAACAAGAAATGTTACGTCGTGTTCGGTTGCCGCTGTGCCAAATGCCAGGGATATAATACCGTATTTGGCGAAATCTGGAAGCTAGGACTACAATCCGAAGTAAGTAGATTCTCGTTATTGATACAATTGCATTACTTTATGTATAAATTTAATTACTTTCACACATTGAAAAATTTGCCGGACGTTAACGTCTGGCATATTCTTTACGAAGAGCTAAATAAAAAATATATTCTATCAATTCACTAAAATATTAGAGTTTTAGACAATTTTTAAATTATTTATTTATCTCTGTGTTAACAGGTCGATGCGATCAATAAGCTCTTGACAAGCAGTGCTTCCTATTGCAAAGAATACCCCGCAAGAACACTTTCCAACGACTGGTCATATTGATGTATTCCGAATCCAAAGGATAACAATTCCTTATTTATTCTTATTTGCAATCCAAATATTCTCAGAGATAGGTTTTCCATGAAAAAACAGAGCAAGAGAAACTCTGACTAGTAATTCTACAGTTAACTTTTCTTAGTTTTAACAAAATATCGTAATTGTTTAATGCGGAGATCGTAGAGCTTGCGATTCGCGTCACCTAGCGATGTACTACAAATTTCTATTGGTCTCGCTCACTCCAGCACAATCGTCAGTGAATGTCGTTATTTTATTCATATTTATGGTTAATTGAAAATGCTATTCGAAATTTTGCCAAAAAGAACGATTCGTAATTTGTCAGAAATTTTGTGAAACCTTTGTTGCTCTCGCTACCGCTGATCGGCCAAATGTTACTTTGTTTTAGATCGGATTGGATCGTAGTGGTCAGTTAACAAATCTTTTGACTGAAATCAAAAATGTCCTTGAAACATTGGTTGATATCTGAGGTCCCTACAGTCCGATCTATTACCACAAGGAGAAAAGCAAACTATGTCTTGCAAAAGCTTTTATAGAAAGAAGTAGTCTGATAATGAAAAAGTTAGTTTCATTTTGTCATGAGCGATCGGCAAAGAAATTAAATGAGTGCCTGAAGTTCTAGAAATTGGTATATTTGCATTCGACCTTGCATTTTCTGCTACCAGTGTCCATCCTTAGGGACTATCCGATATAAATTTCGAACAAAAGTTTAAGACTGAAACACCGGGCTCGACATGAAATCGACTGTTTTATAGCAGATTCCTCAGCGAAGAAGAAACTCCTCTGAATTTGCAATCGGATCCAGAGCCACGCGACCTCACCTGCTACGGTAAAATTCGATTTAGTGCGGACATCTGAATGGGCTGCAAGACGGAAATACGATTGAAAATACTCTCTGTATGTATATGAAAAAAAAAATTATAACGGAAAGAACAATATAAAAGATTCTGATACCACTTCCCTAAAGATCCCAAAATCCCTTCCGTGTATTCAGTTTCATCCCATTTTTTAATTTATGGTATAATCTCTGAGATATTAAAAAGAAATTAAAGATAATCACGACCGGAGACACTCGATTGCAGCAAACACCGAGCGGGGCCGCGACAATGAAAATAATGGTAAAAATTAGACGGAGCGATAATGAAAATACCGGTTAAAATTCTACTGGTAGCGAGAACCGAATAACCATCCCAAATATTACTGGTAGCGAGAATCGAGCGGGGCCGCGAAAACCGAATAACCATCCAAAATGAAACTGGTAGCGAGAATCGAGCGGGGCTGCGAGAACCGAATAACCATCCAAAATGAAACTGGTAGCGAGAATCGAGCGGGGCTGCGAGAACCGAATAACCATCCAAAATATAACTGGTAGCGAGTAACCAGCGGAGCAGCGAGAACCGAACAACCATCCAAATTATAACTGGTAAGTGGGATTAACCAATCTATTCTTGAATCGCGCGACTTATCATGAAAAGAGCCTACCAGTCAAAATTTGAGTGAATGTTTTCGACTTTACCAGTTTGCAAAATCGCACAACCCGCTAGGGAGCTGCTCGTTTTTCCTTATAACACCAAAATGATCTACAATAAAAAATATTTATTCATTCCTTTACGGAAATATTAATATAATCGCATAGTAGTTGCCGTGGAAATGATTTAATAATAATAATAAGAATAATAATTTTAAATAAAAAAAAAAGTCCGCGCCGGAATTCGATCCGGCGATCCAGCGGTTAAGAAGCGGAGACGTTGCCGACTATGCTACGCGCTCTTGTTGAATATGATTCAACGCAGAGAGTATATAGAGAGTATATGAACGCTCGGAAATTTTAAATATTTTATATCTCGAAAACGGCTGAGTATTGCATCCTATTACTTGCACCTATTGCACCCCTGGGTGCGACCTACCTGTAAAAAAAATTTGGTCCGCATCGGTGTTCCACGTACCTGGAGGTTTCCTTGTCAGTCTGAGTTAAGAGTCATCGAGCGAGGGCATACGAAGCGCCAAGTGGCCAAATAGCAAACTACGATTTCGTAGTTTTCGGATTTCGTCGAAAATACAATAGTATTATATAAAAAAACATAAAAAATGAATTCTTTCATTTATTATGATTTGCGGTCTGGTCCGTCTCTCTATGCAATTTTTTTCGCATAGACACAATAAATTATCGAAAATTCGTGGCAGCTGTCGTTAGCCATGACGCTTTTCTCGCGAACTCATTAATTCATTCAACTACAATTTTCACGCATATCTGCTACACTTCACTGGACCAGACCGCAAATCTTACCATTGCACTGCACTTAAACAAAAAAATTCTAACTTGTTTCATTGCAAATCCAAGCGATAATCCGAAAAGTACGAACGGATATGTCAAAGTCGTGTTCGCGGCCATATTGCAGTCTATGCTATCTAATTGTTAGTTCCAGCTCCTGACGGTAGATTCGCGATTCACGGTGTCGGTATAAGCGGATAAGCGGGCGTGAAGGCATAAGCGTAAAGCGGGCCCCGAGACAAGACATTTTTTAATTCTGACTCAATGTTGCTGTAGAATCTATCTTGGTTTCTCGATTGAAAGTTTATTTACTGTACCCGGCCACAAGGATCGGTGGGATACGACTCGGCGCAGAACCAACGATACTTAGGAGTTGGAGGCAGAGCTGCCAGAAAGCGGCCGCAGCAGCACGACGCACACAAGCGCACACCCGTGTACGTGCGACCGCCCGAGCTCGTGGAGCATCGGACAATAGAAGGAGACAGATATGTGACTGTCTGTCTCTTTCGGGCTGCTCGCGCTGCTACTGCTGCTAGTGCTCAGGCTGTCGCGCGATACATTTAACTCTGACTGAGACGAGCGCGTAACGTATGTTAATTTGCGGTCGATGATAATTCGAATCCACGCAGTGACACATTTTTTTTCAGTAATTATTGCATTTTACGATTAATTAATTATTGTTATTTTATATTTTACATAATTTTGCTATTTCTTGTTTTATTACGTATGTGATACGGGCCATGTTATACCTCATAAAAACCGTATCAGTACTATTGCTGCAAAGAATGGACTATAAAATGTAATGGTTGCTTAAAAAATTTGACACAATGAGAACTCGAACTGTCATCGGCCGCGGATGAGAGATATAACGCGCACGCTTCACTGATTATCGTTGTTAAGCTGCATTAGCAAATTAAGATACACAAATTTGATTCAAAGCTTCTGAAAACTAAAAATATAACAGTTAATCCAACCAACCGCGTTAACGATTGTTGGAAGAATTACCAAAAGAACGCAATCCACTCTTGGCCAACATGTACGTTATTTTCTTCTTTAGTATATATATATGTTTGGCAATATAGTTAATAATTTATTAACACGAATTAAATGAAAGCAACGTTATGTTCTTTTTAATTATATACATGTGTTTGTTATTATAATATCGCATAAATGTACGACGTACATGTTGTTGCTCGACGGAAACCGCGAGAAGGTGGTGGTTTCTTCTTTTAATAATAGAACACCAATCTTTTAATTTCGTACTCAACAGTGTAAATATAACGTATATAAGTATCACGTATAACGTTGTGATTATAACGTATATGTAACATCACATTATCGAATAGGAAAGTATGACATTGATGCTATTACTCTTATTTGATGTTCACTGGAAATTGTAATGTATATATATACATTGAACTGGAATATATTCAAGTATCAATAAATGAAACAAACAATTATTTAATATTTTCTTACGTTAGTTCATAGAAACGCGAAAGTTATGCAAGAGCACGATAGAGTTCTCATTACTAACATTGAATAAAGCGTTCATACTTCACGTACTATATCTACCATGATACTTTAAGTAATAACAGGACATTAAGCACCAGATTAGCGAAACACATTACATTAATAAAATTGACTGAAGACAACGGAGATGAAATACAATTTATTTAACACGTATCACTATGCAAAATAAATAGTTTTTTATTTTTGGTTTCCAGAAAATTTGTTATGTTTGTATCAAACACTTTCGCGGTGAATTTGTGGTTTCTTTGCGGTAAATAAATTGCATCACTAGGTTAGACATGTGGGTTGAAGTCATGTTATTGATTTATAATCCGATGCGTTTTGTGAATATGTCAATTCACTTTATCTGAATTAGGATCAACCTGAAAAAGTAAAGTAAAAAGAAATCTTCACGAAACGTCGGTTGCAAAAATCATGTACACACTGGTCCAACTCGGACGTCATACCTAGTTTTTAGGTGTATGTGTGTGCTTCGCCAATTATTCTTTTTTGCTTTAAATATTTTTTGATACATGTAATCAAATGCTGTATCCAGCAAGAAATATCATATTTGTGTACGTTTTCATATATGTAAAAAATTAACAATTCTCAAATAGCATTTTTAAAAACTAAGTTTGTATTGTTTAGTGTTTTTATAATTACGCTTTTTCCTCATAAGACTGCACATTATGAAATAGGAGATTCTTCTCCTACAAAAAGTAGCGTTTATTGCACATTCTTATTGAAAACATTTTGGCATGATATGCATTGCAACTAAGAAAAAAGTTGAAGATTGCGATTTCAAATATTTCGTTTTATATGTAAACATTTGATTTATGAAAAAATTGAATATTTTTTTAGCCAATATCTTTTTAGCATAAATGTATGTCACTAAACGTTACGAAATCTATACACTTCACGTTGCTCGATTTAGTTATATTCGAGTGTCTATGGATGACAATAATAGGGTGTCCCTTATTTCTTGAATGAAACGTCGTGCTTCTTTTCATAGCAATCACGTAGTCCTAAGGTTGTTCCATGTTTTCTCGAAGTTGTTTCCTTGGATGTTTGTATAACGTTGCATGCGATTTTTGTGCAAGTTTATCGTAGGATATACATGCATAATTCTTCATGGTTCTTTCTTATGCTATTTCTTTTCTTGTCACATACATCCAATAAGATTATGCAGCTGTTTTGCTTGACAAAAGTGCTACAATAAATTAAATCGCACCAAAAATAGTGTTTATCCTCACGTACAATATGTATGTATCTGTAATGTATCTTGATGTTGGCCTCGCTGTCTTACATTATGAACTGTATGTGCAAACTACATTTTATATAATCTGCGTGCAGGTTGTTGCAGTCTTTATTTTTGCGTAGTTATCCGTCTTCTTATGAAAAATCCACACGGAGCGATGATTACAATTGTTAGTCTTCTTGGGCGCTTCAATTGAAATAATTTCCATTGTTACTCCCTCTTGTTTCTTGAAGAAACACCAATGCACAAATTGCGGATTGGGTGATAATAAGAATTATCTATACAAAAGTAATGAATGACACATTTCTACGTTGATTCTTGTAAGTTGTGCTAAGCGACAGTGCGAATAGATCCTCTTCTTTTAATTAACTCTTCAACTTCTATTGTTCATGCAGATAATATTATATATTCGATGTATCGTCTTGATAAAATGCTTACTCACCACTACATGAACGTTACAAAGGCGCCCTGGCAACATATCAGCATCAACAACAAACATAATACTTTTTATGTGCATTATGTCGCATGCATCTCTCCATTGAAGCGAAGTTTGTCGAAGTAATAGAGTTTATTCCGTGATGCGGTCCAATAATCGATAGAATATTTAATATCCTAGGCAATGCAACAATTATCGTTCATTTGTATGTTGTTGTATTCGTAGTATCCGTATTAACGTTTTAAAAGGATAACAATAACGATGCCGATATACATTTTATTCGCTAAAAATATCTCAATAATTGTTTATAAACATAGAGAATTCTTCCAATTTCCTCTTACTACAAAGCAGTTGTCGAAAAAGATTTATTAAACATCACATTTATAAATTATCATTTTTTTAAGAATATTGCTGATTTTATTTCATATAATGTTCACTTTTATGAAGGAAAATATTTATTTCAAAATAAGCTATTTAAAAAAAACGCTTGAGAAATGTTCAATTAAAAAGTGCTATATAACAAATTGTTCCATGTAGTTTTTTCATCACATTATTGCATTTTAAAATATGATATTTCTTGTTAGGAACAGTTTTTTGAATTTTTCTTGAAATATTTTTAATATTTATAAGACGTATTATATAATTTATAATGCTTGTGTGAACCATGAAAAAATGGTTTAGAAGTGAAACAATTCTTTAAGTATATATTTCAGCAGTATTATTGTGTGTGGATAAAAAAAGTCCTGAAAAATACTAATCTCTAAATGTCATTAAAAAGTACTAGCCGGAATAGTTATTCTGTACATTTATATTTAAATTGAGATACTGGCGTGCAAATATGTTATAATAATCTGTTTGTCATTTCTCATCAATATTGCCCATGCTTTTATGCCACAGACTGTAATGCAATGTACACCGAGAAACATTTGCATTTTCTAAATTAGAGTACATATTGTATATTCTATAAGCTCTTTTAATATATATTCCTTCCAAGTAGCGATATTCCTTGTAGAACTTAATGTTTATGGAATTTTCTTACTTTTAGTATGCACAGCTTAATCACGAAAACTCAACTTCTGCAAGGAGAATTAATTGCTTAAATAGATTTCCATACACTTTATGTCAACAGTGCATATACCCAAGGAATACATCGCAGTCTAAATGACATCATTTTGACTTCAAATAATATAATTTTGACAGTTAAGTGTTTCTTAGGTATTCCTTGGGTATACGTTTAATGTTTGTTATGTGTATTTTTTCTAAAAATGGCTTACAAAGTAGCTGGGTGCCTGAAGGAAAATTTGACTGATATGATAGCAACATTTTTCTATTATACTTTGTTTTTGAAATAGAAATATTCCTGCTTGAGTTTTATCTTTAGAACGCCTAACAGCTTATGATTTTTGGCTTATGAAATTTGACTCTAAAACTATTTTTTGAAAAAATATACTTCGTACACTTTTGTTTATCGTAATTACTTTTCTTTTTGTCAGGGAAGCTCCTAAAAGATAAATTAATCTTTTATTTTCAATATATTTCAGATCATTGTTTTACTATTTTGCAATTTGTTTCAGCGAAATAGTAATAAAACAGGATTTTATGTGGTTAAAAATAAATATGTCGTTCATGAACCTGAAAGAAGAAAATTCTGTTTTTATTGATAAAACTTTACACATCTGTGGAACAAAACATAATTTTAATGTTTCATTTGATACGCAGATCCTGAGACAATAAATATTCGCAATTTGTAAAATTGATCAATATAAACGTGAAAGATTGTAGTAAAGTTAATACCATGAATTGAACTGTCAAATATGAAAATAGATCTCCTTTTTCAATATTGTTACTATCATACATAACGAGAACTCTACTGGTGGCTTTGATGATGAATGAATAAGAACAGCAATTTGCGTTACCTGTCAATTTTACTGCAAAGATCATTTCTAAATTTAATTTCGACGATATGTGGAAGACAATCTTGCAGCGACACATGTCAAGTAAAAATTCCATAAAACTCGATAAACCTTTTTTGTTAACTTATTGTAAACAAAAGGAAATTTAAAGTATTCTCAATGTTTATGAATGGCTTATTAATATACTTTTCAAGAGAAAAGAGATAAATGTATATAGACTCACCGTTATCTTTTTCAAATAAATGCAAACAGCACAACTTAAAACGAACGATCAATTATCGTTGGGTCGTTTAAGATAATAATTCAGTCAAGTATTGGACTGAATTACAACGAAGTCAACTACGTTACTTCGGCAAACTTCGCTTCTATGTACATTCTGCACATATATTGTAAAAAAATATATATACTAAAGAAGAAAATAACGTACACGTTGGCCAAGAGTGGATTGCGTTCTTTTGGTAATTCTTCCAACAATCATTAACGCGGTTAGTTGGATTAACTGTCATATTTTTAGTTTTCAGAAGCTTTGAATCAAATTTGGGTATCTTAATTTGCTAATGCAACTTAACAACGATAATCAGTGAAGCGTGCGCGTTATATCTCTCATCCGCGGCCGATGACAGTTCGAGTTCTCGTTGTGTTACATTTTTTAAGCAACCATTACATTTTATAGTCCATTCTTTGCAGCAATAGTACTGATACGGTTTTTATGAGGTATAACATGGCCCGTATCACATACGTAATAAAACAAGAAATAGCAAAATTATGTAAAATATAAAATAACAATAATTAATTAATCCTAAAATGCAATAAGTACTGAAAAAAAAATTTGTCACTGCGTGGATTCGAATTATCATCGACCGCAAATTAACCGTTTTAGTGCTAAGCAATTTTGGCAAAAATAAATGAAAATTGCTATACACATATTGATTAATTTAGAGGAAAAAATAATGGTGTCAAATAAAACACTCTAACTTAGACAAATATCAATCAATTTTATTAATTATTTTTGCATTATAAAGATAAAATGTTTATTAATTAATTATATTTAATTTTCGATACAAACGATCGCAGCGCTTTTGCGCCGCGTAGCATTCTAACGGTTAACATACGTTACGCGCTCGTCTCAGTCAGAGTTAAATGTATCGCGCGACAGCCCGAGCACTAGCAGCAGTAGCAGCGCGAGCAGCCCGAGCCGAGCGAGAGCGAAAGAGACAGACAGTCATATATCTGTCTCCTTCTATTGTCCGATGCTCCACGAGCTCGGGCGGTCACACGTACACGGGCGTGCGCTTGTGTGCGTCGTGCTGCTGCGGCCGCTTTCTGGCAGATCTGGTTGGAGGATCAATCAGGGCGACCAGGGCCCACATGTTCCATGGTCCGCCACTGAAATCCTTACATCCTGCAATACCGATAACTGTTACTTTTCGCTGGATGCCTTGGTTGACACACTTGCCACAAGCGGCTCTAGCTACAATGTGTATTTTTTCCGCGAGCGGCGCTACCCTCGATTCTGAGTTGGTCACGTGTGCTCGATGACTCTTAAATGTATCGCGCGACAGCCCGAGCACTAGCAGCATTAGCAGCGCGTGCAGCCCGAGCCGAGCGAGAGCGAAAGAGACAGACAGTCATATGTCTGTCTCCTTCTATTGACCGATGTTCCACGAGCTCGAGCGGTCACACGTACACGGGCGTGCGCTTGTGTGCGTCATGCTGTGGCGGCCGGTTTCTGGCATCACTGCACTCCGGCCGTCTAGTCTTTCGCTGCTTAAGCTACTAGAAGCTTTGTTCTAGTCTCTATACTTGTAGCGTTAGCGATCTCTAAAGGCGCGACATCCACATACACGTTTCTCTCTCTCATGAGTCTTGTAATTATTGCGTAATAGTTTCAATAAATATTCAGTAATTAAAGTCCACAAGTGTCTACTCAATTCTTATAGATAACCAAAATATCTATACATCTATTTTTTTTAATTTTTAATTTTTTTAAAACGAAGTAGCGATATAATATCGTGAACATGGGAAAGCGGCAGCATCAGAAAGACAAAATGTGAGTGATTTATTCGAATATCGGATTTTTAGAGGTTAATATTGACTTTTCGGTTATTTTCCGTCCAATTGTTTTTATTCAGGTACTTAACGTACACGGAGTGGACAACTTTGTATGGCGGAAAAAAATCGGGAACGCTCGAGGACAGCGAAGATACGACCTTCCGGCGTTTGCCTTATGATCACTGTTGCCTCAGTTTAGTGCCGTTCGAGCATCCTTACTGCGATCTTCAGGGAAATGTTTTTGAATTAGAAGCAATATTAAATTACGTTAAACATTTTAAACATAATCCTATAACTGGCTATCCTTATGATACCAAAGCTTTGATAAAATTGAATTTTCACAAAAATGCAGAAGGACAGTTCCATTGTCCGGTTCTCTTTAAAACTTTTACGAAACACTCGTACATTGTTGCTGTCGGGACAACCGGTAATGTCTTTTCCTGGGAGGTAAATGTTTGTAACAAGATTTGTCTCGTTACATTTATTTGATTTATTTTTATATAAATAAATAAATTTATTAACAATGACTTTTCTAAATAATTATGATAAATATTGGTCATCTTATTGCAGGCAATAGAACAATTGAATATTAGGACACGAAACTGGAAGGATCTGGTTAATGATGAGCCCTTTATCAGGAAAGATCTCATTACTATACAGGATCCTAATAACCCGATTAAATTTAATCTCTCTACCTTTCATCACATAAAGAATAACTTGAGAGTGGAAGATGAAGGTGTTTTTGTGTTTCATTATTGATTCATTCTTTAATGCTTTTTATTTCTTGTCTTACAAAAACGTTATTTTAGAGACTGTCAGGGAACGGGGTGATCCTAATGCCAAGCTCAGAACTGTGTCAATGGAAACTAAAGAAATATTGGCAGAACTCAAGAGGGACTACAAGCCAGTAGGATCCAAAGAAGTTGCACCCATGGAAAAAGCTGACAAATTTAATGCTGTTTGTTATTTGATCATTTTTTTAAACATATACAAAATAGCATGTACATTTTTCTTAATTTCATTTTTCTGTTTCAGGCGCATTACTCTACGGGAGCAGTCGCTGCTAGCTTCACATCAACGGTTATGCCGAGGGAAACTATACATGAAGCTGCAGTCGTCGCCGAACACTCTGTGCGTTACGAGAGGGTGAAGAAAAAAGGTAGAAACGCAGAATCTGTGAATCGCATATTGTCACAAACTTTTATTACCATTTTAATATATGTAAATAAATTGGTGCTATTTATTGTAGGCTACGTAAGATTTCTAACGAACTTTGGTGCGTTGAATCTTGAGCTTCATTGTGACATTGTGCCCAAGACATGCGAAAATTTTATGAAACATTGCCAGAATGGTTACTACAATGGCACCAAGTTTCACAGATCTATACGGAATTTTATGGTCAGTAGGAAAGAATAGAAGAGTATATATAAAATCAATATCCATACATTTTGCAGATTCAAGGGGGCGATCCAACTAACACAGGGAACGGTGGCAAGTCTATTTGGGACAAAGCATTCGACGATGAGTTTAGACCGAATTTGATTCACCAAGGACGTGGAATTTTGTCAATGGCGAATTCAGGAACGAATACCAACGGATCTCAGTTGTATGTTTTCAAAACTTTTACCGTATCATAATTTTATGACTTATCTTATTTTTAATCTTTTAGCTTTATTACCTTTCGTTCGTGTCGTCATCTCGACCGTAAGCACACAGTTTTTGGGAAAATAGTCGGTGGTCTCGAAACACTCAACGCAATTGAGAAGATCGAGGTCGACAACAAGGACAGACCGATAGAAGACATAATTCTTCAGCGAGCCCAAGTATTCGTGGACCCTTATCAGGAAGCGGATGATCAATTGGCTGCTGAAAGGGCGGTGGAGCGCGAAAGAACTGCCAAAGAAGCAAAAACAAGTAGTTCGATGAGTAAACAGGAAATTGGGAACGTCTATAAAACCTTCCGATCGGGTCCAGGAAAATATCTGAAAATGACTAAAGACGTCGAGAAGTGAGCACGCAATTGTCAATAACGAAATAAGAATATATTCAATAGGCCCATATATTTTATGAATTTATTGATCTCCAGGTTCGACATTGAAGCGACAAGCAGCAAGTCATTGGTTAAGAAATATAAAAATGCCAAATCGTCATATCAGCTAGACTTTTCATTGACAAAATTGTTTTGAACGAATGACGTACTCTTGCAACAGGTAAAATATCTACAATATTAATAATTTTTTTATCCATTGTAGACTATTATAAACAATTTATTTACAATATGCTGTTACTAATTTACATAATTAACGTTCATCAGCACTTTTAATGAAATGAACAAGTCTCAGCACTGCAACGGGCGTTACACCGGGTATCCTGTTGGCTGCTTCTATCTAAAATATTAATTCTTTGCTGAAGAAGAATTTATTAATAATCTTTATTAGTCATTACCGTATACGGTTGAACTGCCATCAATTTCTCTGTATCCTCCGACGATAAGTTGAGACTGATAGAAAAGATATATTTTTCACGAATCCATTATAAACTCATTTTTAAAAATAAAAATATGCTTACGTGTTGTAATCAATGTCTGATGGTATAATCATATTTTCTCTGTGTTTCATTTCATGCATCTCATTAATTTGTTCCTTGATGGGATGAGCGTATATGCATTCAATCTACAACAATAATCATTCAGAAGTTCGAAAAAATAAATGGAGTAATTAACACGAAGGCAGTATAAGGTTGGAAACCCAATAACTTTTTAAAACTTTCCTTGTACAGAACAAAATACGGACCTTCAACCGACTGGCCAGCTTAGCATCACCTCGGAGATGTTGAAACACTTGAGGTAAAGCTTCCGCTACATCCTCAAAGGTTATTACATCGTCGTTCGTCAGTTTCAACAAGTCATAGGCGCTCTTGACAGACTGATTTTTCGTCTTATTTAAGTGCAACACTCGTCGCCAGTCCTTGGGCAATTTTTTCACGCTCTTTAAGAGCTGTAAGCCTTCGCACAGTCTGGATTCCATCCTTTTCATTTTTATCATTCTTTCTTCCGAGACGCAACCGGTTTTATAGCCTTTTTCCGTTAGCCGCAGATCTGCATTATCTGGTCGCAAACTTAATCTGAATTCCGCGCGACTAGTGAACATTCTGTAAGGTTCGGAGGTTCCTCGAGACGTTAGGTCGTCAATGAGCACGCCGATGTAACCTTCGGTTCGACCGACCGTCAGTGAAGGCTTTGTCAACACCTTTAAGGATTAAAAAATTGTGAATTTCATGGTAGAAAATGCATTAATGGAATATTATTCGTTTACTTTGGCTGCCGCATTTGCCCCTGCAATAATCCCCTGCGCCGCAGCTTCCTCGTAGCCAGTAGTTCCATTTATTTGTCCGGCAAGAAATAATCCGGATATTTTACGAGTTTCCAATTGGTGGGTCAATTCTCGAGGATCTATGAAATCGTATTCGATCCCGTATCCTGGTCGAACTGCAAATATTGCAATTTTTCAATCAAAAATCCTTACTATTAATAATTATTATAATTTATAAAATGCAGCCTATCGAAGAAAAGTCGAAGGAATTGTATAGAACGTTTACCGAATGTAGATTTAACTTTAGGAAATAAATAATTAAATGAAAACTAATTTTATAAAAATATGTAACGATCTACTATTACCGCCATCACTTCCCTAGTAGTTGATTATGACTCACCGACTTTAGCCTTTTCTAATCCTGGAATACTCCTTACAAGTTTAACCTGCTTATCCGCTGGTAAAGTGCAGGATAAACCGGCGGGATATATCAATTCAGAATCAAGACCCTCGGGCTCCAGCCAGACTTGGTGTCCCGTTATATTAAATCGCAATATTTTGCTCTCAATGCTAGGACAATAGCGCGGCCCCGCAACTTCCTCGGTTACATGTAGATTGCAGTGCATATTGTCTCTAACAATTTTCGCAACAGCCTCGTTGGTATGAGTCAAATGGCAAAGTAATTGTTCATTCGGTGCTATCCAAACATGCTCGTTAAGGAATGAAAATGGCTCGGGATTTTCGTCGGCTAAATGGACTTGGCAACGTGAAAAATCTATTGTAGATTTATCAATGCGCGGTGGTGTTCCTAAAAAATGTGAGTCTAAAATTAATGAAACATTAAATTAAAACAATAATTAATAAAAAATAAAAATGAAAAATTAATGAACAGGGAAATTTGCTAAATTAGACGATTTAATCATTTACCAGTTTTTAATCTAGCCATTTTAAAACCCAAACGCTCTAGTGTATTCGCTAATCCTATGCTCGAGTCGTCGTCCATTCTACCTGCTGGGTGCTTTTCCAATCCGATATTTATCTGTCCTTTCAGAAAGGTTCCTGTTGCTATGACCACTGTGTCACTGAATATTTTGGTTCCATCTTCTAATGAAAAGGCAAATTTAGTCCTGTGTTAAATATAATTTTATAGACTCAACAGCAACAGTGAGGTATCACTTGCCCATTCGTTTTCATTCATTGTTATTTAATAGAATGTACCAACCGACTTACTGGTAATAATGCCGCAGCATTTCGGCAAACTACTCTCTAGAATAAGATCCTCGACGGAACATTCGTGGACTTGCAGGTTCTTCATACTGAACAGTTCCTTCTGAATATGTTTTCTATACAACATTCTATCTATTTGTGCGCGAAGACCCCAAGCAGCCGGACCCTTGCTACGGTTTATGATCTTGTAGTGAATTCCAGAATTGTCTGCAATGCGGCAACACAGACCATCGAGAGCGTCAACCTCTCGCATCAAGTGTCCTTTACCGATACCTCCAAACGATGGATTGCACGACATTTCACCTGAATTTGAATCTCGGTCATTTATAGAATTGAGAGCTCTAATTACATTAGTGTTAATTAACTGAATCCTAACTTGATTTATCTGAACGTTCGGATACCTGAAATATTCCGCCGAAATGCAAGAAGTGATAGTGGGTCTTTATCGAAAGTCCCGCTATGATTTCAGAAATATGAAATGAAAGAAATATTTCACTAAACAAATGTATTGTTGTTTTTAAGAGGACTGAGTGAGCTGGATATCAGAAAGATGAAATTCTGTTGCTATTGCTTGTATGAAATCTTGGAACTTGATAAAATAGATCAATTGAAAAGCACAAATAATGTTTTTATTTTCATAAGGGATTTTTTTTTCTGTTGGCTTTTCAATCTCTCATTCTTTTTGAATTAAGACTGTCCAGTCTGAGTATAGAAATTTCCATTTAAAGCTTTTGAGCAGAAGTTATACTCACTTTAGTAGTAAATATTTATTGATGCAGTATTGTTTTACTGAATTACCTTCGTTACTTCTGCATACAAGCTTCAAATCGAAATTCCTGTACCCGGACTGGGCAGTCTTTTCACAAAGAGGACGACATCTTGCAAAGCCAATTTTGACCATCGGTGCAACCTACACTACCACAAGTTGAAACTAAAAAAAAAAACTTGTACTCCTGAACTGGGCTACAAAAAAATGTTTTACTTATGCTACTTAATTTTTTTGTGTTTCTAAGTAGTATTTGTGATAAATTTGCAAGATTCCATATGTACTCTTGCAAAATAAAATCATTGTTATGATTTTTAGGTGACACCGCCCACTTAAGTCCAAAATATATTAATGTTAAAGCATTTTTTATATGCGGAATTATCCAAGTGGTGTTTGATCTTAATAAGTTCAAATAATTGACATTCTGATGTAGTTATATTGTACAGCAGGTAGATCAATAAATAATTGCAATTCACATACCAATCGTGCTTTTCTTGTGCGTTATCAACAAGCTTTTAGCACCCATTCGAGCAGCAGCTGCACAAGCTTCAGTACCCGCGTGCCCACCACCAATGACTATAACGTCAAACTTTTCCTTACTGTCATCACTATGGGTAGCTACAGTTTGCATAGCTCGGTAATAAACATGTCTACTTGGATCACGCAACAGCGATCTTTTGATCCTTTGAAGGGACATTTTTCTGGGTATTTAGATTCCAGAGCCGTATTGTTGTTTTCTTAATTAAAAACACGCTTGTCTAGTTAATCCTATAAAAATATAAGTTTTTTTCGTAGACAAGAAATTTACATGGAAAAATTATTTCAAAAGTTTAATCATCTTCGTTTGGTTATGGAATATAATATTCGTTAAATTTGAGATTTCTGTATAATGAAATGTATCTTATAGTCTCCTGTATCTTTGGCAATATAAACAATTGACAAAAGTTTTCCTTATTGTAAAATTCCAAATTGGGAAACTTCAAGGCTTTGAAAAAATCAATTACAAAGGTAAAACAATTCATCGAGACAGTATTGTAATTGTTTCTTTTCCACTTGGGGCTCTTGGATAATTCTAACAACACAGCATCCCAGTGACACTGCCATGATTCTGGAATTGCTTCAAAACTTAAACAATGTTTCCATGAAGATAAATTATTGACTACCAATCCACAGCTGTCGAATTCAAAGATATGCCCCTCGGAGTTTACTATAGCAATATGCAAATCATCTGTAGAAGTGTAATCCTCTAGGAAATCGCCGTTGGAAGGTCTTACAGCAATGCTGCATGGCTTTTCGGTAGCATCTTCACAGGGATAAGTTAATCGAAAGGGGTCTTCTATGTACTCTGATATATGTGAGTTGCAAATTGGACAAACGGTTGGAATTTTTTTGCAATAAATTCGCCGAATATTGCAATGTACGAAACAAATAATTCCTAGATCGTGACTCATAATAATCTATAAAAAATTGTCAGCATTACTAGATTCATCTAACCTAGCGAACTTACTACAATCGAGTATTCTTTTTATCACGATGAACAATTGTCATTCCATGCCTACTCCTAACATTCTATCGATAAGTTATCACACAACGAAAAATTGTCACCGCTTGCAGTCCTGCAATAAATATTACAAAATTAATATTCTCACGGGATACGCAAACTGATGTGACGAAATTTGAGCACACACGAAAACACAGGTGGGTGTAGTAACGGTTGTTCGAGCTACAACATAAAATCTCTACTGATCAGCATGTCGCACCATTATTAATTCATATTACATTTAAATAGATAATCTTTTTTTTATATCTTTATAGTAAAAGGTCAGTTTATTAACATTACTTTCTACCAAAACCATTTATTTCCCCAAGAAGTCAAGTGAGGAACCGTCGAAACCTCGAAACTCAAATTGATTAGGTAATGCCAACGAAGATCAATCTTCGTTGGTAATGCATGCGCGCTGTTGAATGTGGTCGTTGCGAACGTAGGTTCGGGCGGTACCCGCAAGAGTGTGTAGTCGCCGGCCGCCAGCGCGCTACTTCTGATGGTAGCAGCTGATCTGCTAACCGGACTGGTAATAAAAATCGAAACAGTAGAGTATCTTTTCTGCTGGTGCGTTTCTTTCCGGTGCTATCGGCACGAGTCCCGCGTGCGATTGAATCCCATTCGTGCTTTAGCTTTTCTCACTACGCGTCGCGCCTAAAGTGCCCCCCGAACAATCTTGCAAAGTGTACCGCAATCTAAAACAACGTGTGTAAAAAGTTTCAGTGGCGGCTGCTGCTGCTGGTGGTTTGTTGTATTTCGACCCAGACCAGAACCTACGACGAGCCCAAGTTCTTGTTGTCACTAACAACATTCCGAAGAGCGGTGAGTTTTCCACTTCTTCCTTTATTTCTCCATTTTTATCGCATTCGAAAGCAATGGGAAGGCAAAGTAAAAAAAAATTCATTCGAACAGGATACTTTACTATAATCCATAATGTGTTACGTTACGGTATCTTAATAACGTGTGGAATATGTTGACTACTTGCACGTGTACATTCTCACGTACAGTGAGCTGAGAATGCTGAAAATATCGTGATTCATATGATTGTATATTAAGTCCCATACTCTTTTAGCGAAAGAGAGAGAGAGGTGACTAACACCTGATGCGTCGATGACGCATGTCACGCATGTTGTAGTTGCATGCGATAAGCTTATTTCGTTGTTGTGTTTCGCGGTTAGAATTCGAGTTTGCAAAAACACGGTAAGTATGATAACAATGACAACAACAGCAACAGCTGACTCACGATCTTTGGAAATATCTTATAGTTTATAGCCAGTTCTTAAAAGTTTACATAAGGATTCTCTCTTAATTACGCCTTCACTCACTTGACGTCATATGTTTATTTTAGCACAGTGAATAATAAAACTTTATCGTTTCGTATCTTTTAATTTGGTCTTAACATACTAAAGTCGTTCTAAAAGTTATGAACAGTTTTATGTGCTTAAGTTTGATTCAAGATGAATTCATTGCATCTCTTGTTTTTCCAGATACCCCTATCCAATGTGTAAATAAATTTAATTGAAAACTGTATTGTTTATCGTAGTTTATTACTTTAAAACCTGAAATATTATTTTTGTTTATATATATTGCCTCACTGGACATGGGTGAAGGTTGGACACGATAAGAATGTGGATCGTGAACAATGTTATGCCTTTATAATTCTCAGACACACTGACTATATTAATTTTTAACTAAAAGGACATTATTATTTCAATTCGTTAGCTTCCATAGGATATATATGTATGCTATCAGTGCATTGCTGTGTACAAAATAAAAATAGTATTATATCCATTAAACAATGTCTATTAACCAAGAACGATATCATTTACACATCAAGTAATCACATATTTACTAATAATTCAAATGATTCGCCTTTAGCGATATCATCTTTCATTCGCTTATCGCGATGCTAGCAGTTACATCAGGCTTAAAACCATTACACAAATTATTCCAAAGAATTTAAATGGTTTGCCTCGAACAACCCGGATAAGGTTCTTCAACAAGAACTTTATAAAACGAATATAGAACATAGAGAGCAACAATTAATGAACTTTACAGTTTAACGCATTGGCATACCTGTCAGAGGTTGCACATGATAAACTCCTTTAAGAGAAATAAAAAGCCTCAACTCATTAATAAGTCTGTTGTTATAGCACACGTGGGTATTCAAAACCCGTCACACAATAATACGCGCGGCCAATCCACGTAATAAAAGTACATTTGTCTGGCGTTTGTCCACGAATTGACGTTCTTTGACGTCCCGAATGTGAATGTGCATATGAGTGTGAATGTGACGCCAGCCGTGACGCTTCCAAAGGTGGGTTGAAGCGACTGCGCATGACGCCATCCACCGAACCTCGAGTGGCGGCCCTAGCCGTTATTCGATTAAATTCCGTGTGGTATTATAAGTATTGCAATCAAGAATCTTATGATTGCTGCTTTTTACAGCGAACGGGAATCTTCACACAGAGAAGCGTAATGGATCGATATATTTTTCCAACCAAAATACGGCCCAGCCACCCGAAGTGACCATTAGTATTAATTATAGCGTCCGGAACACGGACTTTGCGTATTTTTCACAAACAATGTAATTGGATATAAAATAATTGTACCTTCCGATTTATTTTTACGCACAGTGTAACTTATATGATTCAGTAAATTATTCCGGAACTCTGATTGACGAGATTTCGGTAGATATTCTTTTTGGTTTAAACGGAGTACCGATCGTGGGAATGGTTAACTTATCGTGTTTACAGCGTAAAAATGCTCGTGTGGCTGGGACGAGTGACATTCCCCATAGACGGATAAAATCGCTAGCGTAACTCGCTCGCGGAAGTAGGGGCACCCTCGTTAGATCCGACGCACAGCGTCGATAGTTGTCCTATTATCTATTACCTATATTATTATCTATTGTTCACAGACCACTAACAAAACCACAAAAAAAACTTATGTTCTTCATTATGCTAATACCATGGTATTAATTGCATACATCATGCTTCTATGCAATACAAAGAACTAAGTATACTTTAATTAGTGGAAAAAGGAAGTGGAATTCTGATATATCCAGAACCTTTTAAAAATACTTCCTCCTTTATAATGCGTATTTTTGCTATACGTTCTTTCTTATCTTTTCCGTATGTTTGTTTGAACGAGTTTGAATTCTTATACATATACAGGATTAACTGTAAAAATGCATTATTTAGCTATATCTGCATTAGTCTTAACCCTTCGCGGTTAACCGGGGTCAAAATGACCCCAAGCGCAACTTTAAGCTGGAATTACTATAAGTTATTGACGCCCGAGGGGACTGGCCTCCCCTCTAACGGTGCTTTGGGGTTCCCTTTGTAAGAAGAGACTAGGGTCGGTCGAATCGCGACAGCAGTTCCTTCGTGGCAGTCGATCCTAGAAGACCGTACGTGAGCTGGGGTCAATTTGACCCTTCGTCTGACCGCCACGTAATGATTTCGTGAAAAGTGATTTTTTTTTCTGCGTGGGATTACTTCACGTAATGTAAGTATAACTATGTGAATCGCTAATTTTTTTTTTTTCTGCGTGGGATTACTTCACGTAATGTAAGTATAACTATGTGAATCGCTAAATTTTTTTGTGTGTTTCCTTCGAAATTTTGGATATAAAAAAAATCGTACAAAAAAATTATCACGTTGAATGACGCTTGCACGTCTTACTTGGTGAGTTTTCTATTGGAAGCATGATTTTTTTTATAAATTGAATTGCACGTTTACTTTTTATGTTCTCATTTCAGATGTATCGTATTCCATTTTTGGGGAAAACCGGAAGTGTAGTGCGTAACGAGCCAATATCAGAATATTATTTCCGTAAAGTTACGACGCCAATCCACGGAACGAATCGGACCGTAACCTGTGATAACTGGTTCACTTCCATTCCTATGTTACAACATAAGCTGGAACCTCCCTTCGACATGACAATCACTGGTACGATCCGGAAAAATAAGCGTGAAATTCCGTTAGAAATGAAGGTTGCTTCCACAGAACCGCCGGCTACAGTTTTTGCCTTTTCAGCAGACCTCTCATTGTTATCGCACACACCAAAAAAAAATAATATCGTGTTACTTGCATCATCGTATCTGCGAACTACTGCGATAACGAACAGAAAGCCGGAAGTAATCCTACATTATAACAAAACGAAGGGAGGAACAGATTGCTTTGATCAGCTGTGCCATGCGTACACAACCGCCAGGGCAACTCTGAGATGGCCAATGAGGTTTTTTTTTGGAATACTGGACCAAGCGATGGTAAACGCTCGAATTTTATACAACAGTCGATGCGTTAGCAACAACGAGGAGAACAACGCCCTCGCTGCAGAACATTGTCTGAAACAAGTCACGCTCCACCTGGTCGAGCCTCACCTAAGAAGGCGAGGCGAGAAAGAAGACCTCCAAAACGATCTCAAACAAAAATCACACGAATTCTTGGCTCCGAAACGCCTTTACAACAGTCCCAAGAGCGGCAGTATTCGCAGAAGAGGGTCCGCTGCGGATTGTGTAAATGACACGAGGATCGCAAAACGCAACAGCTGTGCTGCTCGTGCAGTCGCCCTATGTGCGACACGCACAGAATGTTTATCTGCGTCAACTGTGGCGGAGAACAATAAATTGTGTATATATACACAATTATTTATACATTTTTCAAACCAATTTTTATAATAAATCGCTCATTTTTCATTATTATCGTACTTTATTTCACTCCGAAATGGACCCCCTTCAGATATCAAAATAAATACCTTTTTTGAAACGACCACAATGGAGCTATTTTTTCCATAAACTATGATATTTCAAGAGTATCACCCTAAAATTTTATGAAAATATATTTTATGAAATTTTATGAAAAAATATTATTAAAAATTGTCAGAGTTATGAGTTTTTTTTTAGTAAAAAACGGTTTTTTTACGCATTGCCTCCTTGCTGATTTTTTTCGCCATTTTGAAAATTTGATAAAAAATTTTTGCCATAATATTTTTATTCTGAAAGGTTTAAACTAATATCCTGAATTTTGATGAGTCGTTCGGAACGACACTGGCAACGCGGCAATCGTTTAAACATGGCTGGGGTCATTGCGACCCCCCGTTACCGGCGCGTTATTTCCAGAACGTGTGACCTCAGAGGGTTAATAATATTAGGTGCGCAACTAAGTTCCCGCTGTTGTTTTTTTTTATGAAAATACAACTTTATTGTGAAAAAATGTTTACAAATGAATCATTCAAAATATTCCCATCTTTCTGGCAGAGCTCGAATACCGTCACGGTAAAAGTGTTCGGCTTTTGAGGCTATCCACGAATTAAGCCATTTTAAGATGTCTTCATATGAACTGAACTGCTGATTAGCCAGACCATGTGCCATCGAACGGAACAATTAATAATCGGACGGGGCAATATCTGGGGAATATGGCGGGTGGGGTAGGACTTCCCATTTGAGCGTTCTAAATAGGTTTTAACGGGTTTGGCAACGTGAGGCCGAGCGTTGTCATGCTGTAGAATCACTTTTTCGTGCCTCTGCTCGTATTGTGGCCGCTTTTCGCGCAGTACTCGGCTCAATCGCATCAATTGAGTTCGATACCGTTCCCCAGTGATGGTTTCGTTCGGTTTCAACAGCTCATAATAAATAACACCGCCCTGGTCCCACCAAATACATAGCAAAATCTTCGCAGCGTGAATATTCGGCCGAGCTGACGACGTAGAAGCATGACCGGGCAGTCCCCATAATTTTGTTCTCTTTGGGTTGCTGTAATGAATCCATTTTTCATCACCCGTAACGATGTGATGAAGAAAACCCTTCTTTTTTAGCCGCTGGAGCAGTTGTTCACAAGCGAAAAAACGACGCTCAAGGTCTCTTGGCTTCAAATCATAAGGAACCCAAGTTCCTTGTTTTTGAATTATTCCCAACACATGCAATCGCGAGGAAATGGCTTGGCGGGTAACTCCTAATGCTGAAGCAAGCTCTTTTTGCGTTTGGCACGGATCCTCATCGAGCAATGCCTCCAATTCAGCGTCTTCGAAGGTTTTTGGCCTTCCTTCACGCAAACGGTCGTCAACATCAAAATCACCGTCTTTGAAGCGACGGAACCAATCACGGCATGTTGTTTCACTTAGAGCAGCATCTCTGTAAACTTTTTGAAGTTCTCGATGCGCTTCAGCTGCCGTTTGCTTCGAATGAAAGAAGAAAAGCAACACTTCCCGCAAATGACGATTATTTGGCACAAAATCAGACATTTTCACACAACCAAAAGTATATGACGCAAAAACAAAATCACTAATGTGTGAAAGCGGTTTGTTTACCATATGTCTAAGCTTGGTTCATGACGTTTTGGTTATGTCCCAATCGACCAGCACTTACTACTGGAGCCATCTCTTGAAAAACAGCGGGAACTTAATTGCGCACCTAATACAATTTTGGTTCAATTATAAATATCTATATTTTTACGTCGTACGGAGAATTATTTACCCTAGTTCACGGTATTACTTATCTACTGACTACTCGATGACCAATTGAATTCAGAATTTCTTGTACTTTTGTGACGTGATGACTCTCAAATAGTTTTTTTCGTACATTTAATTAAAAAGTTTCTTGTAAACTTTTGAGAAGTCAGCTGGCACGCAGCTACTATGGTCATTGTGCGGTAGCTCAATGCTGCTGATGCTTCGCTGAGCTCGGCTGCCGTGCGTGCAGCCGGGGGCAGCACCTCGTGGACACTCAACTCAAGCGAGAGACGACGATCTATCTCTCGTTTGGCAGTAGCGTCGCTCAACGACGCTTTCGAATGGGTCAGCCATCTTGATAATTTTCACTACTCTCGTAAAAACCGCCAAGAACGCATCACCTGCCTCTACTCAGCTCGGACCTTTTTCACTGCAATCGAGGATAATCTCAAACGAGCTCAACTGGACCCAAATTCAACGGTAAGGTGGCACCGTGACAATTTACACAAATTTAATTAAAGTGAAGTAAGAAAAAATATTTCTGTGCTTCCTCAAATGTCTCACCTCGTGGCGTGCTTTGCAATTAATTAATAAAATTAATTAAATTATATGTGCGGCTCACCAATCACTTCAAAATCAGTTTTCATTTATTTATATATTTTTTTTGTAGATTGAGTGATAAATATAGACCATTTTATCTGTCTACATCGTTCGTCTGGTTATTTCACCCCTGTCATCAGTAAGAACTCATTCTTTTTCAATATCTTTCAGCTCACACACACATCAGACCGACGGAATCTCAAATATTTAGGCCCTTCGAGCCGGATTTTCGACTCCTGGACAGAAGACCAGGGTCTAGTGCTCTCAGGCGCTCATCGGCTCAGCTCGACGTGGGAGCTCGTCTACGCAGCCTCACTTCATCGGCTCACCTCGACACTCATCACACCAGCAGTTGGGTAAAGTACCACTTTGCCGAGTATCTTCGTTATCTTATTGTATTTGTGTCAGGCTAACAGAATGTCGGAACGCAACTTGTCAGACACCGGGGTGGCACCCATTGATTCTGATGAGAAACGGACGCTGTTGGTCCCGAATGGCATCACTGCTGCGAAGAGAACCCGATTATCAGCTCGCTTGGCAACCGAGTTGGTGTTGACGGTTCAATCTCAGCGCAACCGCGTCGCAGAGCTCGACCACATGTGCTCAACGCTCTCCGACGAGGTTCAGACACCAACGCTAGCGCTGCTGAATACGCTAAGCGACCGAATTAATGAAGTCCATGGAGACTTCAGAACGGAGCACGAGCTCTTGGAAGAATCATGGCCGGCTTCCTTTCTCGAGCATGAATACATCTCACAAAATTTACAAATGGTCGAGGCGAAACTGGCTCAGAATGGGTATATCGCTGTTCGGCAGATCATGGAAAAGCTGACCCAGAGTCCAGTGCCTGCGTCGACATTAACACTATCTCGTTCACAGACAAAGTTGCCACTTTTAAGGCCGAATACGCTGGATGGCCAGCCTTTCGTGACTTGTTCACGTTCTTGGTCATCGCTAACACCAGGCTAACCGATGTAGAGCGGTTGATGTACTTGCGTGGCCGCGTCTGCGACTCTGCTGCTTAAACCATTTCAGGATTTGCCCTCACAGGTAAATCGTTTAACTTGGCATGGGACACATTGACGTCTCGCTATAAAAACAACAGGCTGCTGGTCCAGGAACGCTTGGATGCGATATTCGGCATGACACCTGTCAACGGAGATGCTAAATCGCTTTCAACGTTGATAACTACGGTGTCGGAGGCAATTAAAGTGCTTACTTTTTTAAACTCTCGAGAACATCTGTGGGAGTGCGTGCTAGTGAGGTATGTGAGCAATCAACTCGACCGAACCACTCGTGAAACGTGGAAAACGTTGATGGGGCGTGCACAGGAGTTTCCGACTTTCAAACAAATTGAGGAACTTGTCGAAAACAAGGTGAGAGCACTGGAGATGGTGGAAACTACTCCAGCGCAACCAGCCACGACATCGAGGATCATGACGAAACCGGCTCCATCGAAGGTCACAACTCAACGAGCTGCTATCCATCGGGTTTCAGCGAATACGAGCACCAGCATTGTGCCATTAACTCGCACCGGCAAGTCGTTGTATCCCTGAGATTACTGTCGGTTTCTGGACCATTACATAGTGATGTGTCCAGATTTCCGGCAGCTCACAGTGGCTGCACGCCACAAAGTGGCAGAGAAGTCCAGGCTTTCCTACAACTGTTTGGGACGAAACAACGCGTCATCGTGCCGGTCAACTCAGCTGTAAAGAGTGCGCATGGAAACATCATACGATGCTGCATCAGGCAGCCGCACCTGCAACCTCTGGAGCAACTCAACCAATCAGTACACAGTCATTAACACATTAGGGTGTTGGTGCAGTCGTTTGCTCACCGGTTCTACTCACACGTATTTGCCCAACATCACTAGCAACCGCTCTCGCACTCATTCACTCACGGGCAATAACTCACCAGGCACGTTTTCTCATCGATCCAGGATCGGAATTGACTTTTGTTACGGAAGACCTCGTCCGTAAACTGAACACACCACGCATGCACTCATCAATTTCGATCACGGGGATTGGTGGAAGACACTCATCGCAGGCACGTGGATCGGTTCAACTCACTATATGCTCTACTCACACAAAGGAGAAAGTCACGTTACTGGCCCACATACTCAAAACGATAACTACTCATTTACCATAATTCGAGTCACCAGCACGAACATGGTCTCACGTTGTGAAACTAACGCTGGCGGATCCGGACCTTCTCAAACCTCGGTCAATTGATATCATCATTGATGCGGATATTTACGGGCAAGTTATCAAGCACAACGTCATCAAGGGCAGAACATCAACGCCCATCGCACAGTTATCAATATTTGGATGGCTCATCATTGGACCACTCAACTCATGCCAACCAGAAGCACTCACTGTTCACCATGCTGCCGTGCAGCACGATGATCAGGCATTACAAGAGGTGCGTACAAAATTTTGGGTTCAAGAAAACCCACCAAAGGACAAAGTCGATCAACTCACACTAGAGGAGCAGGTCTGTGAGGATCATTTTCGCAACACGCATCAGCGTAATACTACTGGACGGTACATCGTACGGCTACCTCTCATGTCTTCGCCTGCAAATCTGGGCAGCTCATACTTAAAAGCTCATCGGTGTCTGCAACACATTATACGGAAAATCTCAAATGATGCTGAGTACGGTCAGCTCTATGCTCAGTTCATTGAAGAATATAAGCAACTTGGCCACATGGTGAAGGCTTCAACATGTAAATACATCAAGAGAGGCACATTACTATCTACCGCATCATGGCGTTTTCAGGCCAGACAGAGTCACCACCAAACTACCAGGGGTATTTAATGACTCTAGCTCCACGTCATCTGGACAATTTCTCAATGACATCATGCACGCTTGCCCTAACTAGTTGCTCCATATTTCGGATGTGTTTATTTGGATCCGTCACCACAAACACATTTTTTGCAATGACGTTACTAAAATGTATCGTTAAATTCGCATTCATCACGAAGATTGGAATCTTTAACGGTTGTTGTGGAAGGATGCTCAACTCAATGCAATGCCATACCACCTAACAACTGAAACGTATAGTACAAAGGTTACTCTTTTCCTAGCGGTTAGGACTCTCATTCAGCTCACCGAGGTTGAGGGACATTGCTTTCCACTTGCTGTGCCAACTATCACATTTGGCAGGTATGTGGATGACATCTTCGGAGGGGCAGATACCACGCATCAGCTCATTGAAATTGCGCAACAGCTCAAGGACTTGTGGATGGCAGGCGGTTTTCCACTCGCCAAGTGACACTCCTCGGACCTCAAGGTCCTTGCTAGTATCTCACCGTTAATCTTATCTATCTCAATGGACGACTGCGAAACCAAAATCCTCGGTTTGACTTAGCTTTCTCACGAGGACCAGTTTACATTCTCATCAAGGTTCCATATGAAATAATCGAAAAGCTCACGCGGCGTTTAAACCAAACGGATTCATAACTCTTTCGGTACTGTGATACAATTTATATACAAAAGACTAATGGTCGAGCGGCCTAAGGCGCGGTTTCTTTTACCGCGAACTAAGCAGTCTCACTTCGATCTCCGGATTGTTCATTTTTTCTCTTCAGGGGAAAAATAAATGTCTTTCCGATATTGAGAATATATACGAGGTGTTACAAAAATAACGGGAATGATGTAATTTCACGTGTTGTAGTAGTCCGATTTTCGCTATTTTTTCGTTGTTGTGTTGGTAAACATGTCTGAAAAGTTGCTGTACCGTGTTAGTCATACTAGATATCTAGTCTATTGTCAGCTGTCAAAGGTGTGTTTTGGTAGGATCGTGTGATTTTGAAAATGAATCAGAGAATTTGTATTAGATTTTGCTACAAGAATGGAATAAAGTTCAGCAAAGTTTTAGAAATGTTAAATATTGCTTTTCGTGAGTCTGCTTTGAGCAAAACAAGGGTTTACGATTAGTATAAGACGCCTCAGCACAAACCTATGAAAACTTGGAAATAGTGAAAGAAATGATTATGAATGATCGCCGAATCACAACCATTGAAGTAGCTGATTAGGTTGGCATATTAATTGGCTCATGCTATGAAATTTTTTCGGAGGTTTTGAGTACGAAACGTATGGGAGCAAATTTCGAACAAATCCAGCGGCGAATGTAAGTTGCTCAGGAGTCGCTAAATGAAATCAGCAACGATGCAGAACTACTGAAAAGTGTCATAACAGGTGGTGAAACATGGGTTCACGGATATGACGTCGGAACTAAGGCTCAATTGTCCCAGTGGAGGTATTCTGGATTGCCAAGATCGAAAAAAGCTCGACAAGTGCGGCCGAATGTAACGGTTATGCTCACTGTGTTCTTCGATTTTAACGGCAGAGGGCACCATGAGTTCTTGCCACAAGGTCAAACAGTCAATCAGGAGTACTAGTTACAAGTTCAACGCCGTTTGCGTGAAGCAATCCGAAAAACACGCCCTGACTTGTGGTGAAAGAATTCATGGCTTTTGCACCACGATAATGCACCTGCTCACACTTTATTGCTTGGTCGTAATTTTTTGGCCAAAAACAACACCGTAATGGTGCCGCAGTCTTCATATTCGCCAGACATGGCTCCGTGTGATTTTTTTCTGTTCCCAAAATAAAAGAACCTTAAAGGGCCATCGTTTTGCAAGCATTTATGAGATTAAAAATGCATCTCTGAGAGAGCGAGAATCTATCCCAAAGTTTCGGGAATTGGAAAAAGCGATGACATAAGTGTATAATATCTATTGAGGACTATTTTGAAGGGGGTAACATTGTTGTAGACGAGTAAATAGAATTCTTTCCAAAAAACGAAAATTCCTGTTTTTTTAACACACTTCGTATAGTTTTAGAGAGCATAATTCAATATTATAAAATTCTGAATAAACAAGGATGCAAAGTGGAACCTTGCATGTCGCTTCCTCATTATTTTCCACCTTTGACAAAGTCAGTTTTGTGAGGAAGTATATTGATCGATTTTCACTTTCTAATGAAAGAAGCTTTGTAAAAAGTGGTAAACATTTTTTTTTACGTAAAAATGTGGTACGGTTTCACTTTTAATATAATTTAAACTCCTCATTTGATTCTCACCAAATTCGAAACCAAGTATTCTTGCTGTTACAGCGAAAATAGATTTTTTTTTCAGAAAATCATAAAAGCTCATTGTGTTGAGGAGGGCAAAGAAAATCTGGTTTTAAGGAGATTTAACGGAAGGAAATTTGCATAGCGTGAAGAAAACGAAACAGTCGAACGTTACTTGTTGTAATTATGATTGGCACGATTTGACGATTTATTCGTTGTGGTAAAACAAAAGATAAGCAAAAAATATAACTGAAATAATAGTACACAATGAGAATTTTGTAATAAGGTTGAGTTCATATCGAAGAGCCACATAGGAAAGTCAGACGGCCACACAGAATCCTTGTTCGGAGCTCGCTAAACGCTGGCACTAGGGACGAACTACTAGTACTGGTTCGTCCGTGCTATGTTGCGGCGCTGTTAACGCAAACCGCAGCTAAAATACAGTACACGGCTCCTTGCTTGAAGTTGGTCGCAAGCCAAACAGCAAGGAATCGTTACTGCATTTTTACTCAAACCGGAAACATACAAGCACAAGCTATGTTGACATTATCAACCCGACCCAACAAACCCAATCTAATCCAAACAAACCAAACCAAATTCAACCCAACCCCATAACGATATTTTTATATTATGTCTATATTCTTGTAACCATATGACATAGTAATACGATCTTTGGTGTTCAGTTATTACAAATCCTTACGATTGATTATTATAATATTTAAAAAAACAGAACTTAATAGATGCCAATGCTTTTTTATGGAAGAATATTGTATCTCTGCTAAATTCCCTTTCAAAGTTATATTAAGAAATTACAGCTTCTCGCACGAAAATCTCGTACCAAGTCTGGTCTGATCGATACTTCGGGTTTTTTTAATTCCTCCAAGACTTGCACACCTAAGTATATATTTTCCAGTGGAAGATATTCGGTTTTATTCTCAGTATTGAATTTGCTGAGTGGAGTCGTCGTTACGTACTTTTTCGTCATATACGCCGTTAGAAGTTGTCTGAATGCAAACTCCATTTTTTCAGCAAGATATGTTACGATGACTGATTCCGATTGGAAGTATGCATTCATCGTAATAACTTTAGGCAAAGCCCACGAGACAAAAAGGTAAAAGTTTCATGAATGGGTCCTTTAGCCACATAGAAATAGATTCTGCGGCTAATGCTCGTTCTTCGATATGCCGTTCAATAAAATAAAGACGGAGTGGCTCCCGTTGCACCGACCGACGATCCATAACCGAGAGTAGTGAAAGCCAGTGAGTTTGTGCTGGATGGAGAATTTTGCGCACAGCTACATTCAAAATTTTTTGAAATACAGCAAGAGAAGTAACGCTTCGCGGTGTTCTCCTCGTAGTTGTGTACGTTCCTGGTAAGGTCTTCACAGCTCCTAGGGATGCTTGCTTCTCAAGCTTTGCTCGCCGTTATATAAAAAGAATGGCATATGCACCTCATGATAATTGCAATCGAGTTCCTTATACCAACGTTAATACTTGCGCCATTACAATCAAACCCCAATATATTCTCTAAGGGAATGCCCTTCTCTTCAAATGCTTCAATAAGCAAGTTGTACAAGCGTCGACCACTAGCTCTTTCTTGAGCTTCCTCAGGGTAGTCTTCAGGGAAAATACTTGACAGTTCCCAAAACTTGCTAGTGATTCAACCGAGGTCTTCATTGTAGTAAAGTACGACAATGCATGCTGTTTTTATGGCGGAACAATCAGTCGAGTCGTCAATTAAGATCGAAATTTTTTTATATTTAAGATGACTTGCAATGTCATCTTCATGAGAAGCACCGATGACGTTGGTAATAATTTTCGTTGCCTTCTGTCTTTTAATACATACTCCTTCCATAATCTTACAATCTGCAAGTGAGATTGCAAGCAAGGAATGAGGTCATTTGAAGAGATGCATTTGTAAACTGAAGCGTTTGTTTCGTGTTTCTTGGTTTGTTTGTGGATTTATCAAGCTTATATTGGCGATAAGACTGACGTTGCACCATTTACACCTTTGTAAAGGGTGTCCCAGCAAGAGCGCCGGATTTTAATTTGCCGCCATTTTGTTAATACGAGTTGTACGGTGATTTTTTTTTTACATTTGTCACATACAGACCACGCGATTTAAGAATACGGAGAAGTATTCAAACCAACAACGTTTAATTATTGTAAAAACACAATACAAAAATGGTGAAAGTTTTGCGAAAACAGTTCGCCAATTACGTCAAGTTTTTGGTCGCAATAATGCGCCAAATGAATCGATAGTAAGGCGTTTAATTACAAAATTTGAGACCAAATTTACGCTGATGGATCAGAAGATCATTGTTCGTCGTCGTCCTTGTCGGTCACTCGAAAATATAGCCACAGTAACGGAAACAGTGGCCGAGAATCCAGGAACTTCCATTCGGCATCGTGGTCAACAATTAAACATTTCCAGTAGCACTATGCAACGAATTTTGGTAAAAGATCTGCATTTGCACGCGTACAAGGTTCAATTGGTGCAAGAACTCAAGCCAAGGGACCATGCGCAGCGCCGTGAATTTGCTGATTGGGTGTTGGAACATCATCAAATTAATGCGGATTTTTCGACGAAAATCATTTTTTCAGATGAGGCACATTTTCAACTCGACGGATACGTAAATAAGCAAAACTATCGGATTCGGGGTGCTGAAAATCCTCGTGTGATACTCAAACAACCAATGCATCCACCGCGAGTAACTGTTTGGTGTGCATTTTGGGCTGGCGGAGTAATTGGGCCGTATTTCTTTGAAAATGCGGCTGGAAATGCGGTAACTGTTAATGGAGTGCGGTATCGCGAAATGTTAACGGAGTTTTTGTGGCCCGAATTGGATGTAATTGATGTGGAGGACGTGTTTTTCCAACAAGACGGTGCGACCTGCCACACAGCACGTGAAACAATGGTGTTACTGCAGACTAAGTTTCCAGGCCGTGTCATTTCTCGATTTGGCGATCAATATTGGCCACCAAGATCGTGCGATCTAACACCGATGGACTTTTTTCTTTGGGGCTATGTGAAGGAAAAGGTGTATGCGAATAAGCCTGAAACAGCTGAACATCTTAAAGAGGAAATACGGCGCGTTATTGGTGAAATACAGCCACATTTATGCGAAAACGTTATTCAAAATTTCAACAAAAGAATAACCCTGTGCTAGAGGTTTCGTGGTGGCCATTTGCCTGATGTTGTATTTCACGGTTAATCGGAACTATTTTTCTTTATGTTGAAATAAAAATGTTTGCTTAATTAAAAAATAAATGTGTTTTTTCTTTAAAATTAAATCCGGCGCTCCTGTTGGGACACCCTTTACTTGAATCCGGATCCGGTCTAAGCCACGGCGAACATTGCGGATCTCGTTCCCATTCGACCCGATACTTCTGCACTCGATGCTTTTGCTGTTTGGGCTGTGCATCACCATGAGCCAAGTGTATTTTTTTGTGGGTAGAGGGTCCGTAACGAGACTCGCTCTCGGCATCGTCACTTACAGATGACATGAGTACCTGAAACAAAATGCATTGAGTCCGCCACCACAACCAGTACCAATAACCAGTACCCGTTAAAACGCACAGCTATAAAGCATGGGACGAAATGAAAAAAAAAAAAAATTAGCGAGTCTGCTAGTACTCGAGATATTGATGTGTAAACATCTTGTGGCGAGAAAATGCGGAACGAAAGTGTGTTGAGGATTTGTGCACAAGGCGGATTTTATTCAAAAAAATAATTTCAATTGAATTCAATTTTAGTGCGCTGGCAAATTTTTTATTCATTTAAAATCGCTGTACTTGAGACGATCGGCTTATGATAACTAAAATACGATACATATACACTCGATTCTAAAGAATCGAGAAATCTTTGAAAAACGGCATCAATTACAGTTCCAGATTGTGTTGTAGCTACGTTTCTATTACTATTTAACTCTAGCTGAAACGTATCTTTTAAAAACGTTATCAAAGGGTCGGCTTCCGGAGTATTAAAATTAACATTTTAATCACCTGCATTATCATGGGCATTAGGTAATAATCCTTGTTCAAAAGTGCTGCACCACCAACACTGAACGGCAGTAGTACAAAATGAATAAAATCAATTACACTCTGAACTGATTGATTTGGTGAGATGTAGACAACGACTGAAAGAATCGTTTGTCCACTTGTGAGACGGCATTCAGCTGCACAAATATCGCCAGTATCTCGTACTGCTACTCCTATTCCTGTTATTTGGCGATAGTTAATGTCCATGTTTGGTGTGACAACGTGCGAACTGTTCTGATTTTGATGTGTAAATATCTTTAGCGGCGGTATGGGTATAAATTGAAGCAAATGAAACGGAAGTATGTAAGGGGAAGTGCCCTATTTATCTATGCGCAATACCCTAGTGCGCAGCTACTTAAGCGCTCGCAGTACGGCATAGAGTTAGAATGCGATTAGGCGTCGGTAGAATAGATCGCCAGAGAAATTAGTGACCCACATAGTAGATTTGTGACGTGTACAAAGCCTAGCCACGTTTCGGCCACTGCTTCCCCTAGCGGACTGAGAATCAGCTGTTAGTTTTAGCGTCGTTAAACGTATTGAGAACGTGTGAATAATTATATAAGATTGTTTGATATATATACACTCACCCGAAAAAAAGCGGTACACTTAAAATTTGGAAAAAAAGCACTAAATTTCAAATGACGGTAACTTCGTAAATAATGAAGATAGAAAGGTCTTTAAAGAATGAAAATAAAGCTTGGAATCTCTACTTAAAGGATCGATTTATTTCAATGTTGCGAGATAAATTTATTGAAAATGGCGGATGACAAAGCGAGAGCATGCGAAATTGAAAAATATTGGTCCGAGTTTGCGGCGACCCATGGCATAAGTCAGGTGTCGCAGCACAATGGGATAAAAAGCATGTGATAGTACAGAGTTTTCTCTTTAAAATGCTTTTTAATCGTTTCGATGCGATGATTTTTCGCCGAGTTATTCGCATTTGAAGAAAAAGGATGTTTTTTATTTTATCCGCCATTTTCATTTTTTTATTTTATCCGCCATTTTCAATAAATTTATCGGGCAATATTGAAATAAATCGATCCTTTAAGTAGAGATTCCAAGCTTTTTTTTCATTCTTTAAAGACCTTTCTATCTTCATTATTTGCGAAGTTACCGTGATTTAAATTTAGTGATTTTTTTCCAAATTTTAAGTATACCGCTTTTTTTTCGGGTGAGTGTATATTGTAACGGTATTTCTCGTTATCATTTCCCTTGAAGGGTTTGAGTTCAGACTCGAGCAGGGAGGAAATTAATACAGACTTCAGTATCGGGTAAAAGTAGGGTTTATTTGATAATTATTATTATTTATACAGATGAAATATTGATTATTATTAATATTTTTAAATAAAAACTCTTTTTCGTTGTTAATTCTGAGAATTATGTACAAAAACTAGACCCGGGTCCACGCACGCTTATATAATCGTGTCCGCACAAATAGGAGTTTTTATATGAATTCTATTAAAATATTTCCCTGAAGGGAATTTGCTATATTTTATACGCAAGGCATGAGAGAGTGTTTAGCCTACCTGGCTTGCCATCTATGTTGGCTCTGCTTTTACTCCTTGCCTTTGGAGCGTGCCTATCCTATATCTATATCTATTGGTCCGTGGTGGGGACGAAGCTCGCGCTTTGGCTTTCCTGGCTATACTACTTATTCGCAGCCCCTGTCACTGCTACGGTGGTGCCGTCAGTGAGATGCATTTTAGGTGTATCGGTGCATTTAAATGATGACAGGTGCGTCTCTCTCTAATTTTTAAAGAGGGTCCTATTGATTTAATATATCTTTTTATGAAACCATAATATTCCTTTCTATTTGAGAGCTCTTGGTGACTCTGATGTTGGACGGCGTGAAAATGGATTCCGAAAAAGTTCGTCTTCGTAGGCTTCAGAAGTATCTGGGCCTGGTCCTTGGAGTGCTGCTGTTGGTAGGCTCCTCCTTTGGTTGGCTCCGTGGTCCTTCTTTGGCTGGTTCGCAGGTCTTCCTTCTATTCGCTGGCTGGTCCTTGATATCTGGTTGGAATCTGTGAACAAAATGCTTCCTGATCGTCGCATTTCGCGTTCTTTTATACTGGCTGTTCCCACTCTTCTTCCTTGTTCTCGGTATATCTATATTTGGTAGTCGTCCTGTAGCCCATCTCCTGTAGACCATTTCTTGTTAATCCATACTTCTGATGATCGTATTTAACGTATCCCTTGTAAATTTCTTTTTGTACATATTTTGATACTATAGGAGTACGTGTGATTGCTGTTGAATTTCCTGGAAATTCTATCTTTCGTAGTGTTGGTTGTATGTACTACAGGTCCCTCTGGCTGTGTATGTGGGGCGTACTACGGTTAGGCTACTCTATGTTTATATTTTATTGTGTGTGATCCTGGTGCTTCGCTGTGTGTGTGTGGTGTTCTAGTATTGTGTGGATGAGATGTACTATTCGTCTCAATATATATTATATATATTACATATTATATATATATATTACATATATAACATATCTCGCATACATATTCGAATATAAGTTTATATAGTAAATTTAATTCTTTGAAGTGAAATAACATACTGCCAGTAAGTAAACTGAAAATATTTTTACTAAAAATATATACCACGTCAATTAGTTATACTATTAAAATATATTGAGGTTGTGAACCGTTTTCATGAAAAATATCTCAAATAAAAAACTAAAAATAATTATTTTCAATCAATTTTTAAATATTTAATTAAAAAAATTTCTCATTAAAATCAATTTATTTAACTGAAAAATGTAATTGCTTAAAACACATTGCTCAGCTATACGCTTAGTATGGCGTTTTTGTGTTGTAAACCACTTCTATGAAAGATAACAATTTCAAACAGATTCATTGAAAGTTCATTAATGATACACAAATTCATTACAAAAAACTGAAATTTAATATTTTTAACTGATTTTTGAAACTGAAAAATAAAAATTTTAACTGATTATTGACTATCTTTATACGAAAAAAACAACTTTTCCAAATAAATTAATGATTTCTCAAGGTTAATTATTTTACAATGGAAATAATGATATTAACAAATTGAAAAATAATTTGATTGAAATAATTCAAAAAATGATATCTTGGCTTCATATATAAATAAAAATTGTGAAAAAATGAAAAAAAAAATTTAATTAAATATTTAATTTGCAATAAAATAAAATTGAAAAATAATCATAATGATGTCGTTATAATTTTCTAAGTCAATAATTTGTTAATTTCAGAAATGGATAAAAATTCAGCAGAATACATAAGAATGTACAGGAAACGAAAACGTGAAGAGAAGTTGGCAGCAGGACGAGTGGAGCAGCGAAATATCGCTCGCACTAACACTCAACGTACGCGAGATTTTAGAGCACGTGTTGCCAATTCAATTCTTAATTCTGCACCATCAACGAGTAGATTGGATAACATCAGAAGTATCGTTGATCATGCAACTTTAAGACCAGCGACATCGGCATTTCATGTGGGCCCATCGACTTCAACAGCAGCAGACGGCAACCCTATGGAAAGAGAAGCAACATCGGATATAGATGAAGCACAGGATGCTGCACGTGATGAAGAAGAAGAACAACAAGCAGTTAATTATTTTGAATATACAAAGCATGCCAAGGCCCACGCTGAATTCAGAAAAAAATACCTCGATAACAACTTCGGTGCAATATGCAGCGTATGCGATCAGTTATGGACTGAAATGGATCTAAGAGCGCTGCCACCGTGTTCAAAGGATATTCTTGCAGCTGATTTTCCTGACATGAATTACGAAACTGCGCTCGTCTGTGGTACTTGTTACGTCTCACTACATAAGAAGAAAATACCAACGTTATCGAAATCGAACGGTTTTACTTATCCACCAAAGCCGGCTCACTTACCAGAGCTTGATATAATCACGGAGCGCTTGATCTCACCAAGACTACCCTTCATGACGATCAGAAGGCTTCGACATAGCAATGGTCAGTACGGAATCCTTGGACAAGTTATAAACGTACCAGTATCAGTGGATAATATGGTTCAATTGCTTCCACGAGAACTTGATGATGATTATGCTATTGATGTGCATATAGCACGAAAAAAAATCACAAAACCAATTATCTTATCGGATATGTAAAGAAGCGTGTCGTCAAAATTTGGCTTGAGTATTTAATTCAACAAGAACTGTACAAATTTTATAATATCACAGTTAATAACGCGTTCTTTTCAACTGACGCACAGCAAACAGCAGCCGCAGACCAACCGAGTCATGACGAGGTGAGCGAAGAGATCCGCATCGAAGAAAGTTTAACAGCTCAACAGCAGTCCTTGCTTTGGAATGAAGAAAAGTATCTTCGTATTGCTCCCGGAGAAAACACCATACCAAAATGCATTCTCTTTGATGAACATTGTGAAGAATTATCGTTTCCGTCCATCTATCTCGGCCAATTCAGAACTTTTAAAGAAGAACTTCGAGTGACTCCATTCATGATTTCGCGCTTGTACTCGTCAGCCTCAGCGACCATATCGTAATTACGATAGCGAAGTATTCGGGGACCTGTTTTGCGTCGTTTCCATTGGTTATTATCACTAATCGTGTAATATGTGGCAGCCTGTGCCAAAGTAAGTTGTTCAAGATCGGGTGACCGCTTTTCGTATCTTTCAAACCAGTTTGTCTTCCAGACATCGGTTGAATTACTGTCAATCTCTTCATTATCCAATTGTTCCGTTGTTTTCCTTACCCGTTGTCGTTCGATTGGTTCGATTGAACTGTATGACATTGACAGTCGTAACAAATACCAAGCGGCTTCTTGACTCGTCATTTCAACAGCGTTAAGTATGTCAATACTGAGCTTTCGTGTGATCTCCATAAAATCAAGTATTCCTCAGTTATATATTGAAAATCAGTGTTCGACCCAAGGACGTTTAAAATGAATGGATTAAACGGATTGATCCATTTCTCTGTGGTTTGCCGTTTGATAAAAACCTTAGGTCTGTTAATTCCCGCTCGCAATACATCCAAGTAAAAATCATCCGAAGTAATATTGTGCTCTTCGAAGAAATGTTCAATATCTCTATAGTCGTTTTCTTCAAGTGACTTCCACCTCCGTTTGTATAATTTTACAAGCGCATTTCTTCGAGGATCATCGGCACTCATTGGGATAAGAATTACAGTTGTTCGGCTAGGCATGAATGGTGCTCCGAAACGACATTGTTATGCTCGAGCGCTACGTATTTTTTTGTAACAAGTAAACGTATGTTTGTGGGTTTGAAGTTTCGTGTGTCCCGAAGTGTTTTCTGGTAAGGCGGATATTAACCGATCTATTGAATTTACAGCTGCTGACATATCTGAACCAACGGCATTTACAGGTGCATTATTTAACCATATCAGTAGATGAGCATGAGGGCTGCCACGATGTTGAAACTCGATACGCTTGAAGTAATGAACAACATAATTGTCACCGAATGGACTATATCGTTTCGATTGAACAATCCCCGTTATAGTATCGACGAGTTTGTTAAAATGGATGGCACAGATCACGGGGTCTTTGTTGATTAATGTAGCTTTAACATTATAATGAAGTCTTCGAATTGCTTCATCATCAATTTCAGCACCATTATTTCGAATTTTATACAGCAATTTGAGTAGTTTCGGCCATCCAATTTCATTAGCACTCACTGTAAGAAAGAATTCTGGCTTACCAAATTGTCGAATCATCGCGAACAGGTATTTCTTACGTGAAGCTCAGTAATACGCTGAGTTGGGGATATGGCGTAAAAATGCGAGATTCTCTTCAATACATCCGTGTACGTATTCTTCTGATTCTTTCTGTGCTCTTGTCACAGTATTATTTTTGCCAATCAACTTAAAAGACATTTGAAGTGAATCACCAGTGCGGATTCGCATAATTTTTATGGCCATATATAGCAAATGAGTAGGATATACGCCTCGACGATCAGCCCGGCGTAACTCGCTTGTTGCCATCATGAATGGAGTCACTCGAAGTTCTTCTTTAAAAGTTCTGAATTGGCCGAGATAGATGGACGGAAACGATAATTCTTCACAATGTTCATCAAAAAGAATGCATTTTGGTATGGTGTTTTCTCCGGGAGCAATAGGAAGATACTTTTCTTCATTCCAAAGCAAGGACTGCTGTTGAGCTGTTAAACTTTCTTCGATGCGGATCTCTTCGCTCACCTCGTCATGACTCGGTTGGTCTGCGGCTGCTGTTTGCTGTTCGTCAGTTGAAAAGAACGCGTTATTAACTGTGATATTATAAAATTTGTACAGTTCTTGTTGTATTAAATACTCAAGCTAAATTTTGACGACACGCTTCTTTACATATCCGATAAGATAATTGGTTTTGTGATTTTTTTTCGTGCTATATGGACATCAATAGCATAATCATCATCAAGTTCTCGTGGAAGCAATTGAACCATGTTATCTACTGATACTGGTACGTTTATAACTTGTCCAAGGATTCCGTACTGACCATTGCTATGTCGAAGCCTTCTGATCGTCATGAAGGGTAGTCTTGGTGAGATCAAGCGCTCCGTGATTATATCAAGCTCTGGTAAGTGAGCCGGCTTTGGTGGACAAGTAAAACCGTTCGATTTCGATAACGTTAGTATTTTCTTCTTGTGTAGTAAGACGTAACAAGTACCACAGACGAGCGCAGTTTCGATTCGGATTCCCCATAAAAAAATAAGTAACTTTCATCTGAAACATTTTTTTTCGATTCGTGATAGATGGTGCTGTAATCGCAAGAAACCTGATTTTTGCGAATATCTCGAGAAATTACACATCGGATCGAAAAAAGAAAAAAGACATGTTTCATTTTTCAAAAAGCTATTCAGCGATACGAAACTCGATCCACCCTCCCCCCCGATCCCTACCCCATTGTGGATAAAATGGAAGTTGCTTCAAAATCGTGATTGGATAACTCCATTTTTTTCCTGGTTTTCCATGACAAAATCCATTGATTTGACTTTATTGTTGATATGAAATTTTCTCACACATGGCGCTGCAATCGAAAGCATGTATTCGTTTATCAATAAGTTAACAACTACTTTTAGCATAACCCAGGAACAACGACGTGGACGTAATAGTTTTTGTTCCCATCGGGGTGCTTGTTTTACGTGAGTCCCCTTGCCTGTCACCATCGGGTGCTTGTTTTACGTGAGTCCCCTTGCCTCTCACTGTTCAATAAATTAGATTAAATATTCGAAATTGTGACCTTGAACTTCTAGACACTTATTTATTCTTTCCTGAGAGGTGGCCCGATTAACTGGCCTGCTAGGTCGCCTGATTTGACATCGCCGGATTTTTTTCTGTGGGGTCACCTAAAAGATAAGGTTTTTCAACAAGCACCAACAACTCGTGAAAACATGATACAGCGCATAAGAAACGCTTGTGCTGAAATTCCCGCAGATATGCTCCTCTCCTGTGTACAATCATTCGAGGAAAGAATAAATAAGTGTCTAGAAGTTCCAGGTCACAATTTCGAACATTTAATCTAATTTATTGAACAGTGAGAGGCAAGGGGACTCACCTAAAATAATCACCCCGATGGTGAAAGGCAAGGGGACTCACGTAAAACAAGCAGCCCGATGGTGAAAGGCAAAAGGACTCTCCTAAAACAAGCACCCCGATGGGAACAAAAACTACTACGTCCACGTCGTTGTTCCTGGGTAACGCTAAAAGTAGTTGTTAACTTATTGATAAACGAATACATGCTTTCGAGTGCAGCGCTATATGTGAGAAAGTATCATATCAACAATAAAGTCAAATCAATGGATTTTGTCATGGAAAACCAGGAAAAAAATGGAGTTATCCAATCACGATTTTGAAGCAACTTCCATTTTATCCACAATGGGGTAGGGATGGGGGGAGGGTGGATCGAGTTTCGTATCGCTGAATAGCTTTTTGAAAAATGAAACATGTCTTTTTTCTTTTTTCGATCCGATGTGTAATTTCTCGAGATATTCGCAAAAATCAGGTTTCTTGCGATTACAGCACCATCTATCACGAATCGAAAAAAAATGTTTCAGATGAAAGTTACTTATTTTTTTATGGGGAATCCGAATCTGCAATAAAACGTAGAGGTTCCCATTTACGATTTTAAAGTTGCCCCCACCCCCATCCCAGGAGGTAGGGATGGGGGGAGAGGGCGGATCGAGTTTCGTATCGCTGAATAGCTTTCTGAAACATTAAACATGTGTTTTTCTTTTTTCGATCCGATGCGTAATTTCCCGAGATATTCGCAAAAATCAGGTCCCTTGCGATTACAGCGCCATCTATCACGAATCGAAAAAAAATGTTTCAGATAAAAGTTACTTATTTTTTTATGGGGAATCCGAATCTGCAATAAAAAATAGGGGTTCCCATTTACGATTTCAAAGTTGCCCCCACCCCAGGGGGTAGGGGTGAGGGGTCGACTTTGGTATCATTGAATGACCCCCTTCCAGGCGAACAAATTTCATTCAGAACTTTTCTTGATCCGATGCGTAGTTTTCGAAATATTTCAATGTCTTCAGATAATCCGGCCACCCTGTATATAAAGGGTGTCCCAGCGAGAGCGCTGGATTTTAATTTGCCGCCATTTTGTTAATACGAGTTGTACGGTGATTTTTTTTACATTTGTCACGTACAGACTACGCGGTTTAAGAATATGGAGAAGTATTCAAACCAACAACGTTTAATTATTGTAAAAACACATTACAAAAATGGTGAAAGTTTTGCGAAAACAGTTCGCCAATTACGTCAAGTTTTTGGTCGCAATAATGCGCCGAATGAATCGACAGTAAGGCGTTTAATTACAAAATTTGAGACCAAATTTACGCTGATGGATCAGAAGATCATTGTTCGTCGTCGTCCTTGTCGGTCACTCGAAAATATAGCTACAGTAACGGAATCTGTGTCCGAGCATCCAGGAACTTCCATTCGGTATCGTGGTCAACAATCCGCATTAATTTGATGATGTTCCAACACCCTATCAGCAAATCCACGTCGCTGCGCATGGTCCCTTGGCTTGATTTCTTGCACCAATTGAACCTTGTACGCGTGCAAATGCAGATCTTTTACCAAAATTCGTTGCATAGTGCTACTGGAAACGTTTAATTGTTGACCACGATGCCGAATGGAAGTTCTTGGATTCTCGGCCACAGATTCCGTTACTGTGGCTATATTTTCGAGTGACCGACAAGCACGACGACGAACAATGATCTTCTGATCCATCAGTGTAAATTTGGTCTCAAATTTTGTAATTAAACGCCTCACTGTCGAATCATTTAGCGCATTATTGCGATCAAAAACTTGACGTAATAGGCGAACTGTTTTCGAAAAACTTTTACCATTTTTGTAATGTGTTTTTACAATAATTAAACGTTGTTGGTTTCAATACTTCTCCATATTCTTAAATCACGTGGTCTGTACGTGACAAATGTTAAAAACAAAATAACCGTACAACTCGTATTAACAAAATGGCGGCAAATTTAAATCCGGCGCTCTTGTTGGGACACCCTTTATATGGTGCCCGATAAATGGTTTCGGTCCGTTTGCATGCACCGGCTGCCTTTTTGGTCCCTTCCGGGCTATGTAAGTAACAGGGGAGCGTTTCTCCGCCATGGTATACGGTCCCGCCCACTTAGGGGTCGACTTGGCTGACCTTCCCCGGCGCACCGTCTCTTCGCGCAGTAGCTTGCGCTCGCCCACGTAGTACTCCTGTACCTGTGCGCGGTGGTCGTAAGTGAGCTTAGACTTCCTTTTAAAACCTTCAAGGTTGTCGCGCGCTATAGCCCATGCAGCACGCATCGTTCACCTAACTCATGGAAGTAGTCGTAAGTATAAGTGTTGCGTGACTCTTGTCTCACGGCAGTCGGCAGCTCCGCCTCATACCCATGCACCAACACAGGGGAGGGGGGGGGGGGCAGTCCGGTCCTCGTGTGTGGAGTGGTGTTGTATGTGAACATCGCATACGGCAGCCACTCGTCCGACTCCTTATGATAAGCTGTTATTTGAATTTTCTTAATTTTCAGTAGACCGCACATTTCTTTAAAGGTCTCGTTTAGGAAGATTGTGCCCTGGTCCGACTGTATCGTTTCCGGTATACCGTGTCGGTATCAGCTCCTCCACCAATGCCCTTGCTCCTGTTGGAGCTTCTTGGATTGACAGTGGTATTGCCGCACTATAATATTTGGTGCGGATTCTCCGTAGGGTGCGTTTGAGACCCTGGTGTCCGCCCCACGGTGCTTCGTGATACTCTCTTATGATTTCAAGACGTTCTTTGTATTCCGAGCAGGCTACGCTACTGTGACAGCCGCTACCCTCTTTTGTATGGTTGTCTTCGTTCGCGATGCTCGTCGGTCGCGGGCTACGGTCCCCGCCGTACCTCGCTTCTTAAGTACGCCTGTGTGGCGAGCTGTCCGGTGTCACTCGCCTCGTGGTTTCCACTGGTTGCTGCGCTGCTGGGTTTTACCAGGTGTATGCATAATTTTTTTCCGGGTTTTTGGTAAAAAAAAACACGTAATTTTCAAGGGAAATTAATTTTTGTTTTATTCAAAATATTGGCCATCGGCTTCTACACATTTCGCCCATCTTTCAGGTAACTTATGAATACCATGCCAGAAAAACTGCTTGTCTTTTGCGGCAAACCATTCGTCGAGCCATTTTCCAACTTCCTCGAAATTGCTGAAGTGCTGCTCTGGGAGCGCGTGCCCCATTGATGCGAAGAGGTGATAGTCAGATGGCGCCAGGTCTGGCGAATATGGCGGGTGTGGAAGGATGTCCCATCCAAGCGATTTCAAGGTGTCTTTCACTACTTTTGCTGTGTGAGACGGCGCATTGTCGTGTAACAAAATCACCTTGCCATGTCTTCTGGCCCATTCCGGTCGTCTTTCGATTAATGCGTGGTTTAAATTAATAATTTGTTGGCGATAGCGTTGTGTATTAACGGTTTCGCCGGGCTTCAAGAGTTCATAATACACAATACCGCTCTGGTCCCACCAGACACAGAGCATGGTCTTCTTGCCGAAGCGATTTGGCCTTGGTGTTGAAGGACCGGCTTCGCCAGGTGAAAGCCACGATTTTTTCCGCTTCGGGTTTTCAAAATAAATCCATTTTTCGTCACCCGTCACAATTCGATGCAAAAATGATTTCCGTTCGTGGCGTTGAAGCAGCACTTCACAAGTGACTTTGCGATTTTCTATTTGACGTTCATTCAAATCGTGTGGGACCCATTTACCGAGTTTATTGATCTTTCCCATTACTCGTAAACGTCTGCTAATTGTGTCTTGTGACACACGTAATGCTTCTGCTAATTGCCGTTGAGTTTGAGTTGGGTCATCATCCAATAACTCCTGCAATTGCTCGTCTTCGAATTTTTGTGGTCTACCAGAGCGCTCACTGTCTTTCACATTGAAATCACCACTTTTAAATTATCGAAACCATGTCTCACATGTTCTAATCGATGGAGCGTGTTCACCATATGTTTCTACCAGCAAACGTTGACTTTCAGCAGCCTTTTTCTTTTGATTAAATAAGAAAAGCAATGCGTGCCGCAAACGTTCTTTTTCAGGCACAAAACTCGACATGATCACTGAACGATAAAACAAAGACGCTAGTTTTTGGCGGACTCAACTTGTGTGTGTTTGTAGGTTAATGTCAGACGAACAAAATGACGTATGTGTCAAATTAATACGCTGTGTACTTTTCGCTGGCGCCATCTCTTAGTTAAACCGGAAAAAATTTATGCATACACCTGGTACTTCCCCTCGGACAGCCTTACAGCGTGCTTTTTTCTTCGCCTACCTCGCCTCGCGGGTCGCCCATACTGCGCTGCGAGCTCCGTCCTTTTTTGTGGTGCTCGTTGTCTTTCCTTTGTTTTCCTTAACTTGGGTGCATGCGCTGCTTCCCCTTCCCCGCCCGCACGGCGTTCGAGCGGCAAAATCAGTTGACACGTTTATGTTGAGCCGTTGAATCAAGATGATTTTTAAGACCAAGAGCATTGGTTTAGCTCTTCTGTACTTATAGATACGCGGTATACATACCCATAGAGATTGGTTTCCGGCTAAGGGGTTGGAGCGGTAAAATCATTTGACACGGTTATGATGAGCCGTTAAATAAAGATGATTTTTAAGATCTAGTGCATTGCCTTATCTCTGCTGGACTACTCTACTGTACGTTGTGATATTCAGCCGCAGGTACTGTGACAGGTTATTTTTGGTTCCCTGTCACAAAGCCGGGCAGAGCGAATCTGACCGAATAATATTATCGTCTGCCGCCACGACCTGAACGTTCGTTGTTCCCGAATCTCGCATATCTCGAACCGCCTCTTTGTCGGCTAACTACGAACAAAGACTGCTTGAAGAGCAATAAATGGTCTGTTGTTCAACGTGTTAGAGTTTTGCCTCTTTTGCTTGCACCGATACTAGGCACCGTTCTGTCAAACTTCATTGGAAGCCTCAGATAATGGAACATGCGAGAAAAGTGGTGTTAGTGCCGCAGGAGAATCTTTTACAGCTGAGTGCGCAAAGCCATCAACAACAACAACTCATACATACGCGGTGTGTTAAAAAATAACGGTCATTTGCGTTTTTTGGAAAGAATTTTATTTGTTCGTCTACATCAATGATATCCGCTTTACAATAGTCCCCATTAGATGTTATACACTTATGCCAGTGCTTTTTCCAATCCCCGAAACACTTATGGAACTCGTTCTTTGGGATAGTTTTTTGCTATGTCAGCGACGCGTTTTTAATCTCATTCATGCTTGCAAAACGACGGCCCTTTAAGGTTCTCTCTATTTTTGGGAACAGAAAAAAGTCAACAGAGCCATGTCTGGCGAGTATGGAAGCTGGGGCATCATTAAAGTGTCGTTTTTGGCCAAAAACTCACGAACAAGCAATGTTTCGCCACAAATTCGGGCGTTTTTTTTTTCGGATTGCTTCACGCAGACGGCGTGGAACTTGTAAGTAGTACTCCTTATTGACCGTTTGACTTTCTGACAGGAACACATGACACACTATGCCGTTAAAATCGAATAGCACAGTGAGCCACCTTCACATTCGACCGCACTTGTCGAGCTTTCTTCGGTCTTAGTGATCCGGAATGCCTCCACTGGGACGATTGAGCCTTAGTTTCGATGTCATATTCGTAAACCTATGTTTCATCACCTGTTATGACACGTTTCAGTAGTTCTGCATCGTTGTTGACTTCATTTACCGACTCCTGAGCAATTTCCATTCGCTGCTATTTTTGTTTGAAATTCAACATTTTTTGAACAAATTTTTCTGCTACACGTTTCATACCCAAAACCTTCGAAAAAATGTCATGGCAAAAGCCAATTGATATGCCAACATCATCAGCTACTTCTCTGACTGTTATTCGACAATCATTCATCATCATTTCTTCCACTTTTTCCACGTTTTCATTGGTTTGTGATGCGCTGAGGCGTCCAGGGTGTCGTCATCTTTGACGTCTTCGCAACCATCTCGGAAACGCTTATACTACGAGCAAACCCTTGTTTTACTCATAGCAGACTCACCAAAATCAATATTTAACATTTCTAAAATGTTGCTGCACTTTATTCCATTCTTATTGCAAAATTGAATACAAATTCTCTGATCTATTTTCAAAGTCGTAGATCCCAACAAAACACATGTGACCTTTTTGACAGCTGATAATAGACTAAATATCTGTTATGGTCAACAGTTAGTGACAAATCAGCTAACGCGCAGCTACTATAGTTGTCGTGCGTTAACTCGATGCTGCTGGTATCCAGCACCTCGTGGACACTCAACTCAAGCGAGAGACGACGATCTGTCTCTTGCTTGGCAGTAGCGTCGCTTAACGACGCTTTCGAATAGCTCAGCCATCTTTATAATTTTCGTTACTCTCGTGAAATCCGATAAGATCGCAAGATCAGCCTCTTTTCAGCTTTGGATTTTCCACTGCTATCATCGGATATTCTCACACTCAAACCGTGCTTAACGGGACTCAAATTAAACGGTAAGCCGGCACTTTGATAATTTACATTAATTTAATCAAGGTGATGTGAGAAAAACTCATTTTGTGCATCCTCAAGTGTGCCACATCGTGGCGTGCTTTGCAGCACGGATTGCTTCATGCTTTCTCTCACATGTATTTATTGGCATGCGATTAATAAAATTGTATGTGCGGCTCACCAATCATATCAAAATCAGTTCTAGAAGACTAGGGTCTAAGGCTCTTAGATGCACATCGGCTCATCTCGTCGTGGGAGCTCGCGGATCACCTAAGCAGTCTCAGAAATGTCGGAACGTAACTTGTCAGATAACGGGGTGGCACCCGTTGATTCCGATGAGAAGCGAACGTTGTTGATCCCGGATGGCACCACTGCTGCGAAGAGAACCCGATCACCAGCTCACTTGGCAACTGAGTTGAGTGTTGAAGCTTCAGTCACAACGCAACCGTATCGCAGAGCTCGACATCATCTGCTCTATGCTCTCCGACGAGGCTCAGACACCAACGCTAGCGTTGCTGGTGACGTTAACACTTTACCGACCGCTAGCCTATTACCAGGTCTATAAATATGAAACCGGAATTTTTGTATAGAAAATACACGTTCATTGTATGAAAATGATAAAAAATATTTTATTCGAAGTATTGCCCATCGCTAGCTATACATTTTTCCCACCCGTCTGACAATTTGTGGAGGCCACGCCAAAAAAACTGTTGCTCTTTTGAGGCAAACCAGTCATCGAGCCATTTTCGTACATTTTCGTAAGAAGTAAAGCGCTGCTCAGCAAGTGCGTCTCCCATCGATGCAAATATGTAGTAATCGGACGGAGCCAAGTCTGGTGAGTAAGCCGCATGCGAAAGTATTTCCCAACTAAACGCCTCAAGCGTTTCCTTGACCAGTTTTGCTGTGTGATGGTGCATTATCATGAAGCAAAATCACTTTGTGTTGCCTTTTTTGATATTCTGGTCGTTTTTCACGCAAAGCTTGATTCAAATCGATCATTTGTTATCGGTAGCGTTCAGTATTAACGGTTTCGCCAGGTTTTAGCAGCTCATAATAGATCACACCCTTCTGATCCCACCAAACACAGACCATTGTCTTACGTCCATAGCGATTTGGCCTTACAGTCGATGTCGATGGTTCGCCTGGAGTTACCCATGATCTTTTACGCTTAGGATTCTCAAAATATATTCACTTTTCGTCGCCAGTCACAATTCGATGGCGAAATGACTTTCTTTTGTACCTGGCGAGCAGCATTTCGCAAGTGGTTTTTCGGTTTTCCTGCTGTCTTTCATTCGGTTCATGTGGAACCCATTTTCCCAGCTTCTGGATCTTTCCCATGGCTTTCAAACGTATGGAGACGGCTTCTTGTGTCACATTTAATTGATCCGCGAGTTGTTGCGTTTGAGCGTCATCCTCATCCAACAATGCTTGCAACTGATTTACCAAGAGCATGCTCACCGTAAGCTTCGACAAGCGTTCGATGCGATTCTGCAGTAGTTTTCTTCAATTGGTAACAGAAAATCAATGCTGTCCGCAAATCGTAGTTTCCAGGTACAAAATTCGACATGTTCAACGCTATTACAAACTATGCTGTTGTATGAAACTTGTATTGTTGTGAGTCGAAAATCTTTGTCAAAGATGTCAACAAGGAAATAGCGCCAATGACGCGGTTTGACGGCAACTACATTGCCAGCTAGGGCCATCTATGGGCAAATTCCGGTTTCATGTTTATAGACCTGGTAATCGGATTTTGGTCGTTGATGCTTACCGACCGATAGCCTATTAATCGCCTTTTGGTCGTTGATGCTTACCGACCGATAGCCTATTAACCAGCAATCGATTCAGCGCCATCTAATTACCCAATTACATGAATAATTCACATTCATGACTAAAAGTTCTTACTTTCGTGCATTTTTACTGGACTAACAGTCTAAACCGAAACAGAGCCGGCGCCAGGAAGAATCTGCGGCTGAGCGGCCGGTCGTTCGTGCGTATGCGGTGAAGCGCTAGCGGTCGGTGAAGTGTTAAGCTACCAGATGAACGAAGTCCATGGGGATGTCAGCAGGGAGCACGAGCTCTTGAAAGGTTCATGGCCGGCTTCCTTTCTTGAGCACGAATACTTTTCGCAGAATTTGGAAATGGTCGAGGCGAAACTGACCTTGAATGGGAAAATCGCTATTCGGCAGGCCATGGAAAAGCTGTCACAAAATCAAGTGCCTGCGTTGACACCAACACCACCTCGTTCGCAGACAAAGCTGCCGGACATCAAGCTGCCTACATTTAAGGTCGAATACGCTGGATGGCTAGCCTTTCGTGACTTGTTTACATCATTAGTCATCGCTAACGCCAGGCTAACCGATGTTGAACGCTTGGTGTATTTGCGTCGCTGCGTCTGTGACTCTGTTGCTCAAATAATTTCAGGATTTGTCCGGTGAATCGTTTAACAGGAGCGCTTGGATGCGATATTCTGCATGTCACCTGTAAACGGAGATGCGAAATCGCTTTCAACCCTGATAGCAAGGGTGTCGGAGGAAAACAAAGTGCTGACGTCATTAAACTCAAAAGAACACCTGTGGGAGTTCGTATTAGTGAGGCACTTGAGCAATTAACTCGACCGAACCACTCGCGAGGCGTGGGAAACGTCGGTGGGGCGTGCACAGCAGTTTTCGATCTTCAGAAATCGAAGAGTTTGTTGAAAATAAGGTGAGAACACTGGAGATGGAGACTACTCGAGCGCAATCAGCCACAACAACGAAGACCACATCAACGAAACCGGCTCCATCGAAGGTCGCATCTCAACGAGCTGCTGTACACCACGCTTCAGCGAGCACGAGCACCAGTGTTGTGCCATCAACTCGCATCGGCAAGTCGTTGTATCCCTGTGACTACTGTCGGTCTCTCGACCATTACATAGTGATCTGTCCAGATTTTCAGCAGCTCACAGTGGCTGCACGCCGCAAAGTGGCAGAGAAGTCCAGACTCTGCTATAACTGTTTGGGACGTCACAACGCGTCATCGTGCCGGTCGATACACAGCTGTAAAGAGTGCGCAGGGAAACACCATACGATGCTGCATCAGGTAGCAGCACCTGCAGCCTCCGGAGCAACTCAAGCAATCAGTACACAGCCATCAACACATTAGGGTGTTGGTGCAGTCCTTACCGGTTTTACTCACATGGATTTGCTCAACATTACCACCAACTCATGCTCTCGCACTCATTCACTCACCGGCAATAACTCACCAGGCACGTCTTCTCATCGATCCAAGATCGGAATTGACTTTTGTTACGGAAGACCTCGTTTGTAAACTCAGCACACCACGCAAGCACTCATCAATTTCGACAACGAGGATTGGTGGAAGACACTCATCGCAGACACGTGGATCGGTTCAACTCACCATATGCTCTACTCACACGAAGGAGAAAGTCACGGTACTGGCCCACATACTCAAAACGATAACTACTCATTTACCATCATTCGAGTCATCAGCACGAACATGGTCTCACATTATGAAACTAACACTGGCGGATCCGGACTTTCTCAAACCTTGGTCATTTGATATCATCGTTGGTGTGGATATTTACGGGCAGGTTATCAAGCCCAACTCATCAAGGGCACAACATCAATGGCTATAGCACAGTTATCAATATTTGGATGGCTCAACATTGGATCAGTCAACTCATGCCAAATGGAAGCACTCACTGTTCATCATGCTAACGTGCAGCACGATTTTCAGACATTACAATTGGTGCTCACAAAATGTTGGGACCAAGAAGAGCCACCAAAGGACAAGGTCGATCAACTCACACCTCAGGAGTAGGCTTGCGAGGATCATTTTCGCAACACGCATTAGCGCGATACTACTGTACGGTACATCGTTCGGCCTCCTCTCATTTCTTCGCCTGCAAATCTGGGCAGTTGATACTTTAAAGCTCATTGGTGTCTGCAACACATCATACGGAAAATCTCAAACGATGCTGAGTCCGGTCAGCTCTACGCTCAGTTCATGGACGAGTATGAGCAACTTGGTCACATGGTGAAGGCTTCAACATCTACATCAAGAGAGACACATTATTACTTGCCTCATCATGGCGTTCTCAGGCCAGACAGAGTCACCACCAAACTACGAGTGGTATTTAATGGATCCAGCTCCACGTCATCTGGACAGTCTCTCAATGACATCATGCACACTGGCCCTAACTTGTTGCTCAGTATTTCGGATGTGCTCATTTGTATCCGTCACCACAAACACGACCTTGCTACTGACGATACTAAAATGTATTGTCGAATTCGCATTTATCACGAAGATTGGAATCGTCAACGAATTTTGTGGCAATATGATCAACTCAACGCAGTGTCATACCACCTACAAACTGTCCCGTATGGCGCAAAGACTACTCTTTTGGTGGCACTCGTCGGACCTCAAGGTCCTTGCTAGTATCTCAACATCACTATCTATCTCAATGAACGACTGCGATACCAAAATTCTCGGTTCGACTTGGCTTCCTCAAGAGGACGAGTTTACATTCTCATCAAGGTTCAACTCAACTTAAGAAAATTTCACCAAACGCCTCGTTCTTCCAGAGGTGGCTCAACTCTTTCATCCGCTCGGTTTTGTCTCACCTGTTGTGATCAGAGCCAAGATACTTTTATAAGAGCTCTGGCTTCACAACCTCAACTGGGATAATCAACTGCTATCACAGGTCTCATCTCATTGGATCGTCATCAGAGAAGATCCCACTTATCTGACCAGAATTTCAATTTCTCGTTGGTTCAATACATCGAGCAACTCAACAGTGGAATTACACGCTTTTTCTGATGCATCTCAATTAGCTATGGCTGCAGTGGTTTAGATCACTGTCAACTCATCATCCACAGGAAAGGTGGCTTCACTGGTCTGCTCTAAAACCCGAGTGGCATCACTCAAGAAGCTCACCATACCACGTTTCGAACTGACTGCTGCGCTGTTACTTGCGAAATTGGTTATATACAGTAGCGGACAAAAGTTTAAGACGATGAATTACAATTTGGTTCATAGATCTGTCATACAAGTAGTAACGTTTCTTTCGGCTTGTTGTTTTTTTACAATACATGTGTACATTTGACCTTCATAATGTAGAAGTCTCGGTCGTCAAATGTAAACAATATAGATTATACAATTTTTTTTCCCTCCAACCATCTGTAAACAGCGGACATTAGTTTACGACGATCTGTCGAACAAGATACCCGTAGTCGATCCACGCAATAATTTGATATATTAATACTGTAAATAGTTTGTGGTGTATCATCCAGTGTCTTAAGTTTAATTACGTACGAAAAGAGTATAGGTAAAGCCCGTAATTTGTCATCAACTGAACGAAAACTAATCGTGTCTCTACGGAAGCAAAATGAGACATTTTCTTCAATTGCAACTCAAATGAATCGATCAGAAACTTCTTGTAAGCAAGCGTGGTACAAGTTTGTGAAGACTGGGGACTATTTTGATCGACCAAAAAACGGTAGACCGCGGAAAACCACGCCAACGCTGGATCGTCGGATTCATCGATTAAGCGAGAGAGATCGTTTTCGTTCAGCAGTCGATATCAGAGCTGAAATATCCAGTAATAATAATGCACAAATTAGTGTAAGAACTGTCCGAAGACGATTAGACGAATTCAATTTGAAAGCACGAAAGCCACGGAAGAAGCCGATGCTCAGTAAAAAGAATAAAAAATTACGACTGCAATTTGCTAAGGCTCATCGGCATTGGACAAGTGAGGATTGGCAAAATGTGCTATTTTCGGACGAATCCAAATTCAACCGAATTTGTTCTGACGGGATACTGTATGTAAGACGTCGAATTGGCGAAGATTTAAATCCTCGATGTGTTTTACCGACAGTTAAGCATGGAGGTGGAAACGTAATGGTGTGGGCATGTTTTTCTCGCAATGGTCCTGGACCAATACGCCGAATTAATGGAATCATGGACCGTTTTCAATACTTGGATATATTGAAAAATACTATGTTACCGTATGCCTACGAAAATATAGGTGATAATCTTATTTATCAACAAGATAATGACCCAAAGCATACGGCTCGGGTAGTGAAAAGTTTTTTTCAAGATGAAAAAATCACTTTATTACCGTGGCCGTCGCAGTCGCCGGATTTAAATCCAATTGAAAACTTATGGTGTAACATAAAAAGAAGGGTTCAAAGAAATAAACCAAAAAATGTTGACGATTTGTACTCTTTGGTTGAAAAAACGTGGAATGAAACAACTGTGGACGACTGCAAAAAATTAATTGATTCAATGCCTCAAAGATGTGCTGATGTGATAAAAAATAATGGACTGTGGACAAAGTATTGAAGGGAGGAAAATATCTGTATATTTTCTACCAAAAAATATTTTCTTACGTATAGTCTTAAACTTTTGTCCCCGAAAATATCAAACAAATTTATGTTTTCTTTGTTTATTGTATCTAATGTTGTTACGCGCAAAATTAAATTTATGTAATAAATATATGAATTAATGATTAATTAGCTAATACAAAAAAAAATCCACTGAGTCAATTCTTTTCATAAAAAAATCAACGACATCAAGTTGAATGTAGGTTTAACCCATCTACTGCTCCACACATGAGTGGTAAATGGGAAGCAGCAATGAAATCAATCAAGTTTCACCTTCGACGTACAGTGGATGACACTACACTCACTTTTAAGGAGCTCACCACACTCTTGGCTCAAATCGAGGCCATACTCAATTCTCGACCTCTGAAACCTCTCAGCGATGAGCCTGGTGATACATCAGCGCTAATGCCTGGGCAATTTCTCAACGGTGGATCACTCACAACGGTCCCAGAGCCATCCTTAGAGGATTTGGCAACCTCGCGACTCTCAAGATGGCAACTGCTGCAGCAAAAGTTGCAACAATTTTGGCGTCAATGGTCAGCTCATTATCTCCGACGGTAGCAGTCTCAACGTGGCATCATCCTATCAACAACATTCAAATGGGCTCTTTGGTTCTGCTCATAGACGAACATTTTCCACCGTGCAAGTAGCCACTTGCTCGAGTCACAACGTTGCATCCAGGCAAGGGTGTGCTCATAAGGGTGGTGACATTACGGACTGTTACAACGACGCTTACCAAGCCAATTTAAAAAATGGAGCTGTTCTGCCCGTCTCACCCATCGACCAAACTGAAGAGGGTAATCAGCAACCCCGTTGCTGATGGCGGGCGGAAAATGTTGAGAAGTCAGTTGGCACGCAGCTACTATGGTCGTTGTGCGGTAGCTCGATGCTGCTGGTGCTTTGCTGCACTCGGCTGCCGTGGGTGCAACCTGGGGTTGGACCTCACCGCATTAATGCACTGAGAAGCGGACGTAAGCACAAATCTGCAACGTCTGCTGGAGCTATGCGAAAAGGTCACCCATGGCAATGAACTCTGTCCCGTCATCGCCGTCTCGGTTTCGCAAATGAAGAGGAGAATCGAAGCAGGGGCAGTGACCATATACGACCTCCTCAGAACGCGCCCCATTCTATAGCGCAGAGGACTAGTCGATGACCTGCGATCCATCATCAAAGCGATAACCTGGATTATGGAGGCTGCCGACGCTCAAGAGCTTCACAAAGAAATCTCCCGGCTAAAAGCTTCACATCTAGCGCTGCAGGAAGGGTTGAAAAATCAGATACACGTGGTAAAGATCACCCTGAGTTTGTTCAATGAAAGCACGCATCACATACAGGCCAACAAACAGGCCCTGCTGACAGAGATACAGCGTATCAGCCACACACTCAACGACGACTTGTACGACGTAGTGAGGCGCCAACACTTAGATGAAAGTCTAAACGCGATAAGTATCGCAGTGGAGACATTGCTCAGCGACGAACAGAAATTAGTGTGGTTGATAAAGAACACAGCAAGTGGCAAGGTAGAAGTAATGGCCCTGCCACCGCGAACCCTCACACGCCACCTCACCGATGGACTATCATACCTACCGCCTGGCAGTAGTTTCTCAGTTGAAATAGAGCACAGTCAAGCGTCAATGCTCATGCGACTGACGGACGTAGTGGCCTACAGTGAAGGCAATGCAGTAGTGCTCGTGCTCGACATACCGTTGATCAGACAGCAGCAGTACAACATACAGACGGTGTACACTATATCAACTCGAGCACACAATGGCGGATATTACTACGCGGACACAACTGGGAGTTACGCAGTAATCGACACGGCAAATCAGAATTTCTTGAGGATGACGAGTGACGACCTACAAAATTACAAACCATTGGGTAAACTGTATATTTGCCCACTTACACATCCTTCGATTTCGCTCACTAACGATGCCTCTTGCGAAGTTTTAATATATGCGAAAATTAACTCGGATAACGGCGAAAAATGCGCAAAACGAGTTATCCAACTAACTCATACTCTCATCGTCCCCATGCAGCAACAAGGGCGATAGATTTACGTCGCACCAACCCCAGAACCCATTGAGATAAACTGTGGGAAGAAAACCCACACGGCATGAGGTTTTAAATAATACGGGAATACTGTCTTTGGTAGGCGTGTGTATAGTAACCGCCCGGTCTTTTAGCGTCAAGACCATCGGGTAAACATCGCAGGTCATCCGGGAAAAGTATCTTCTGCCATTTGACTTAAAGCTAACGGAGATAGAAGCCCAGGCACCACCATTGCGGACCCAGAATAAAATCCAACTATTAAGCGTGCTGCGAGAACCAGAGGAGCTTCGAAAGCTCGGAGCTCGGGCAAATCAAATAATACAAAATCTCGACACCACTGGGGACGGAATACAGCACATCCACAATCCGAGCTTCTACTCACTGGGTGCAATAGCACCAATAGCCTTGGTGGGTTTTCCTATGTTTAAATGTTACAGGTATCGGCGAAACCGGACACCAACAAGGACGAACGAGGTAACGATCCCGGCAGCCGCCGAGGTAGCCATAAACCTCGAGTAAAATCTTATATTGTAAACTAGTCGTTTATTATAAATAACGGTAACTTTTCGTTATTTATAAAAGAGTAAACTCTTTTATTGTAAACTCACGCATTTATCTGATTCATTCGAGATCCATTTCCTTATCAGCGAACGATCCCAAAATAATAACTTTTTAAATATTATATCGTCGACCGTAATATTTTATTTACGTGTTACCGGCATAACAAGAGCATCTCGGTAATGAGTGGAGAATGACGAGCTGTAGATGGAATCAACAACGAGATCAACACTACGACCGAGACGAAGCGACTACAGCAGTGACAACGTCGACGATAAGAGAACGAGCGACCATGAGCATTCCGAGTTTGAGAGTGGTAACGAAAACTACACATCAGATCGCGGTGCACAGCGTGGCTTTGGATATAATAAGAATGAGAAAATACGTGTATCTTGGGCTAGCTAGCTATAAATGATAATCGTAAAAACATTAGAAAAATTATTCTGTAACCACGCCCATGAGGCGTCGTTCTCGAGTGCTGCCCGATTATTACGCATCCAACGCAAGAAAAAATTGTTTATGAAAATATACTACAGTGACACGAGTCTAAGGTTACTTATACAAAGCACATAACTGTGAGGCGTCGATTTCAAAGGCTCTTCTACAACGTACGGAACATTGACAATGTTTGGGAGGCTGACCTTTATAGATCTTCGAGCAATCATGGATTACAATGATGGTTATGTCTACCTTCTCGTAGTCATAGATGTTCTCAGTAAATACGCACTGGTTGAGCCTCTTCGCGATAGAAGCGCTACATCTGTGGCAAAAGCATTTGCACATATACTATCCCAAAAAATGAGTAATGGTAATGGTTTCATGATTATAATTTAAGGCTAGCGATATAGTAGATACAGGTATACCAGGTCTATAAATATGAAACCGGAATTTGCCCATAGATGGCCCTAGCTGTCAATGTAGTTACCGTCAAACCGCGTCATTGGCGCCATTTCCTTGTTGACATCTCTGACAAAGATTTTCAACTCACAACAATACAAGTTTCATACAACAGCATAGTTTGTAATAGCGTTGAATATGTCGAATTTTGTACCTGGAAACTACGATTTGCGGACAGCATTGATTTTCTGTTACCAATTGAAGAAAACTGCTGCAGAATCGCATCGAATGCTTGTCGAAGCTTACGGTGAGCATGCTCTTGGTAAATCACAGTGCCTTGAGTGGTTTAAAAAATTCAAAAGTGGCGATTTTGACGTGAGAAACGAAGAACGTGGAAGACCACCGAAAAAGTGTGAAGGCAGCGAATTGCAAGCATTGTTGGATGAGGATGACGCTCAAACGCAACAACAACTCGCGGATCAATTAAATGTGACACAAGAAGCCGTCTCCATACGTTTGAAAGCCATGGGAAATATCCAGAAGATGGGAAAATGGGTTCCACATCAACTGAATGAAAGACAGCAGGAAAACCGAAAAACCACTTGCGAAATGCTGCTCGCCAGGTACAAAAAAAAAGTCATTTCTCCATCGAATTGTGACTGGCGATGAAAAGTAGATATATTTTGAGAATCCTAAGCGTAAAAGATCATGGGTAACTCCAGGCGAACCATCGACATCGACTGCAAGGCCAAATCGCTATGCACGGAAGACAATGCTTTGTCTTTGATGGGATCAGAAGGGTGTGATCTATTATGAGCTGCTGAAACCTGGCGAAACCGTTAATACTGAATGCCACCGACAACAAATGATCGATTTGAATCAAGCTTTGCGTGAAAAACGACCAGAATATCAAAAAAGGCAACACAAAGTGATTTTGCTTCATGATAATGCACCATCACACACAGCAAAACTGGTCAAGGAAACGCTTGAGGCGTTTAGTTGGGAAATACTTTCGCATGCGGCTTACTCACCAGATTTGGCTGCGTCCGATTACTACTTATTTGCATCGATGGGACACGCACTTGCTGAGCAGCGCTTTACTTCTTACGAAAATGTACGAAAATGGCTCGATGACTGGTTTGCCTCAAAAGAGCAACAGTTTTTTTGGCGTAGCATCCACAAATTGTCAGACAGATGGGAAAAATGTATAGTTAGCGATGGGCAATACTTCGAATAAAATATTTTTTATCATTTTCATACAATAAATGTGTATTTTCTATACAAAAATTCCGGTTTCATATTGATAGACCTTTATAGTATCAGGTGTGTTAAAAAAATAATGGGAGTTTTGTAATTTCACGTGTCGTATTAGTCCGATTCGCGCAATTTTTTCGTTGTGTTGGTAAACTTGTGTGAAAAGTTGCTGTACTGTGTTAGCCATATTGGATATTTAGTCTATTGTCAACTGTCAAAAAGGTCACATGTGTATTGATCGGATTAGCGATTTTGAAAATGGATCAGAGAATTTGTATTTAACTTTGCTTTAAGAATGGCATAAAGTGCAGCAAAGTTTTTGAAATGTTAAATAATGCTTTTGGTGAGTCTGTTATGAGTAAAACAAAGGTTTACGAGTGGTTTAAGCGTTTCCAAGATGACTATAAAGACGTTGAAGATGACGAGCGCTCTGGACGCGCCAGCACATCACAAACCGATAAAAACATAGAAAAAGTGAAAGAAATGATTATGAATGATCGCCGAATCACAATCAGAGAAGTAGCTAATGATGTTCGCATATCAATTGGCTCATGCCATGACATTTTTTAGGTGGTTTTGGGTATGAAACGTGTGGCAGCAAAATTTGTTCCAAAATTGTTGAACTTCGAACAAAAATAGCGGTGCATGGAAGTTACTCAGGAGTCGCCAAATGAAGAGAAATAACGCTGCAGAACTACTGAAACGTGTCATAACCGGTGATGAAACATGGGTTTATGGATATGACGTCGAAACTAAGGCCCGATTATCTCAGTAGACGCATTCTGGATCGCCAAGACCGAAAAAAGCTCGACATGTGTGGTCGAATGTGAAGGTTATGATCACTGTGTTCTTCGATCTTAACGGCATAGTGCACAAGTTCTTGCCATCAGGTCAACCGGTCAATAAGGAGTGCTACTTACAAGTTCAACGCTGTTTGCGTGAAGCAATCCAAAAAAAAATTGCCCGCATTTGTGGCGAAACAATTCATGGCTTTTGCACTACGATAATGCACCTGCTCACACTTCATTGCTTGTTCATGATTTTTTGGCCAAAAACAACACTGTAATGATGCCCCAGCCTTTATATCCGCCAGACATGGCTCCGTGTGCCTTTTTTCTGTTCCCAAAAATATAGAGAACTTTAAAGGGCTGTCGTTTTGCAAGCGTAGATGCGATTAGCAACGCATCGGTGAGAGTCTTAAAAGCTATCCCAAAGAACGAGTTCTAAAAGTGTTTCGGGTATTGGAAAAAGCACTGGCATAAGTATATACTATCTGATGGGGACCATTTTGAAGGAACATTGTTATAGGCGAATAAATAAAAAAAATAAATCCAAAAAATGAAAATTCCTGTAATTTTTTTAACACACCTCGTACATCCGAAAGCGTCTTTTAAAACGCGCCTGCGTAAATCAGCCAATAAACCAAAGGCAAAAGAAAAAAATAACGTTCTTATGAGCGGTTCGGGGTATAAAGCATAAAAAATTAATAAGTTGTTGCATTTTGTTAGTGGAAGCGCATGTGTCGCATCGGTGTAAAAAAAAAACTAAAAAATCAGAGACGTCGCGAAAGCGCTCCGGATCCGTGCAGAAGAAAAATAAGACGGTATCGAGAAGAAAGACGAAGGCAGGTGTTTGATTATGATTATGGGTAAAGTACGAGGTCTGTTCAAAAAGTATCGCGAATTTTGAATTTCCGCGGGCTACGTATATTCGATTTTCGATTCTTTTGTGGCGTTAGGTTGGTACTCATGTCCCTCACTTATGCTGACAAAGTCGGCTATTTTGAATGTCTAGTTAATTGTTGACAACTTTTTTGGTTGGAAGTGTTATGGCTTGTCTTCGAGTTTTACCCATTCCAAAAAATGGATCAAAGAATCTGTATCAAATTTTGTGTGAAAAACAAAATTAAGTGCGCGGACGCATTCCGAATCTTGACTGTGGCATATGGTGAAGCTACCTTGGACCAAAGCAACGTTTATCGGTGCTACAAAATGTTCTCAGAGGGCCGAGAAGATGCGAACAAGGAAAAGCGTGCCGGACGCCCGAGCACATCAACAGCAGACGAAAACATTCATGAAGTGAAGAAAATAATATTGGCCAATCGTCGAATCACCGTTAGAGAAGTTGCTGAGGACCTAAACATATCGATTGGCTCGTGCTATTCGATTTTTACCAATGATTTGGGCATGAGACGGGTCGCCGCGAAATTCGTGCCAAAATTGCTCAATTTCGAACAAAAACAGTGTCGCGTTAACATTGCTAAGGAGCTGTTGGACTCGGTCCGCGACGACCCAAATTTGCTCCAGAGGGTCATAACTGGTGACGAATCATGGGTTTATGGTTATGACGTGGAAACCAAAGCTTAATCATCGCAATTGAAGCTGCCGCACGAGCCAAGACCGAAAAAAGCGCGCCAAGTTCGGTCGAATATGAAGGTTTTGCTCACAGTTTTCTTCGATTACAGGGGCGTGGTGCATCATGAGTTCTTGCCACATGGTCGTACAGTCAATAAGGAATATTACCTGCAAGTTATGCGCAATTTGCGCGAAGCAATCCGCCAGAAACGCCCGGATTTGTGGAAGAACGAAAATTGGCTTTTGCACCATGATAACGCCCCTGCTCACACATCGTTGCTTGTGCGCGATTTTTTGGCCAAAAAAAAACACTCTAATGATGCCGCAGCCACCGTATTCCCCAGACTTGGGCCCCTGTGACTTTTTCCTGTTCCCAAAACTGAAGAGGCTCATGAAAGGACGACGCTACGCCACGATTGAAGCGATAAAGACGGCATCGAAGGAGGAGCTGAACAAGATCACAAAAAATGATTTTTTTAAGTGCTTCGAGGATTGGAAAAAACGTTGGCATAAATGTATTTTATCCGAGGGGAATTACTTTGAAGGGGACAAAATAGATATTAATGAATAAATAAATACTTTTTGAAAAAACACAAAATTCGCGATACTTTTTGAACAGACCTCGTATATCCGGCTCGAAGGACCAAAAAATGAATGATAATGTGATGAGTGAATTAGATCTGGCTTAAGTGACTAGGAAATGTATGCAAACGTTATCGAATTTATCTGGAATGAGTAACCAACAAAATTGAAAATAAATTAATGTGTGAGTCGATTGGTCAGCCTGATTCAAGATAACTAATGTCGATAAATAGTACTATTATAGTATACTTTGAGCAGTTATCTAATAATAATTGATTAGTTATCTTAATCTAGTAACCGAAGAGCGAAATGAACAGTGCGTGAGCACGGAATACGTCGAGTTGACAGGTGAGACTTGCACTGAATTTTTAACAATAATAAGTAAATGTTTATTGAATTATTTAATAATGTTTGAAAGAATACCTGATGAATAAACAAAAATGTAACTGATTTGGTCTGGCCAGTGTGGTGATGTACTGGTGTTGAGTGGGTTCTCAGGCTGTTGAGCTGGCTTCTTGAGTCGTGTGGATGACCCTGGTGAGGTGGCCTGGTGTAAAGCTCTGTAGCGAAGCCACACGTCGGTCTGGTGAGTGGGCTATAGTTGATGCGTGGTGCGAGGCGTCTATGCTGCCAACGATGTGTAAAATCGTTGACAACTTTGTGAGTGTTGCTCAGTTTGTGGTGAATGTACGTGGTTTGCACTTACACTGAGTTGAACTACACGTGATTTGACAATGAGTTTAATACACTTCCACACTGATTTGGTCGAACTGAGTGAGACTAATTGAAAAGAAAATGTGAGGTGACGCATGCTTACTTGAGCGAACGACTCGAGGTTAACAATGGCTACATCCATCGACCACGAGGTAGACCGTCAAGAGGGCGGACGTGCGGCACACATCGCATGAGTTTTTATTCGCCGCCAGCAATGGAATGTGAGTCCTGTGGGTGGTCATGCCGCTGGGGCCACAGTAGTAGCTTTGGCCTCTGAGTGAGCTTCGATCGAGGACACGAGCTGATAGAAGACGCGCTTGAGTGTGCTGCGTCGATGCATCGCCAGAGTATGCCTGTGAGCCGTACTACATGACGTGAGGTGTCGTAGTCTTGTGAGCGTAGCGCGTGCACGAGTTGAGTGTGTGCGTGATAGGTGCGCAAACTGAACAGCAGGAGCCAAGAAGAGGAAGACGAAAGTAGAAGCTAATATTAGGAAGAAGCCGAGGCCAGTTTCTAATATTTTTGCTTAGATTTATGGCTTTAAAATTGCATTCTTACACGCACATTCTTGTGAGTGTTTGAAGTCAGAACTTAAGTTATTCACACTACCACCGACGTAAACTGTAATTGAGGGAACACAGCAGGTTTTACTATAAGCCTATGATGATTCACCTGTCGAGTTCATTGTGTCAGAACAAGGTGATGAGTACATTGGTTTTGCATAGACTATACTAAGTATGCGCGTCTAAATACGCGCGACAGGCGTAAAACCTGACGAGACCTTTGAAGTCGACTCCGTCAACAATCTACTACATTTGATGTTCAATCAAGTCGATGTGTTTTCAAATCAAAAACGTTTATCCCCGCCAATTAATGCGAATGCTTACAGAGCGTATATTGAAACGCTCTCGAATGACGGGTATGGAGCAAAGAGCTCTCATCTTACAAGTATTCTATGGTATGATGACACAGCTGGTGAAATGGATGATGTGAACCACGCTAATGCGGGTCTTATGAATCGAAGAATGATTATAGGGGATTTTAAAGATGGTCGATCTCCTTAGACACCTTTACTGTGACATCTTTAATAAATGACGTTTAGGTGCGTTTGGAAGATAAAAGGATTAAGCTTTTATCTTCCAAAGGTCCTTACAGTCTAGCTTTACGGACTCCGTGCACTGCGTGGACGCATACCATACATATATCTTCGGTACGGGTATTCACTTTCTGAATCAGGGCAATTGTATTTCGCGTACGAGCTATCCTCACGGCCTCTGCCTATTTACAATTGAGGTTACACCTGATCTTTCGGCAAACAGCAATAGTTATTGTAATTTGGTAAGACATTGTAGTGTCAGAATAAAAGTACGCTTTCATGGTCCCTTAACCTCGACAGTTAATTGCATTGTGTATGCGGAATATGTTAACGTGTTGGAGATTGACTAGCCCGTAAAGCTTATATCGAAAGCATCATATACCTGCAGAGTGGGCAATGCTTATCGTTAGTCTGCCTTCAAATTCAGAGGTGTTACGATGGGTGAGAGGCGACATGAACGTCATTATTGATATACAGAGCCTAAAGGATAAATATAACTATTTTATACCTGCAGAAGTTGCTGTAGTCTCTCTAAAGTCGGTTTATATACTTAAACTTCGTCGCTGTAATACTTAAACTCGTCTGCGCAACTACACCTAATATCAGTCTACATCAAACCTTCATAATGGACGTTATACTAGATATGCAAGCACTCTACGATGCAAACAACCGTTTTCTACTAGAGGAGATAGCTGTAACGACCCTTCAAGAAGAACATTGTGGTCACGGGCTTGTCGAACCACCATACGACTTTGGTGATCTGCCTAAGAGAGTACGAACGAGTAACAATAAACTAACGTGTTTTCATCATGGATTGGAATTGACGGTGATACACCGTTGAGAAAAGTCTACGCTAATCTAGGATAGTGGTAAGGGACAGTTATGGTGAGACGACGTTTTCCACTCCGTAGTCCCATCTGGCGCCAGTCCCCTACTACTGAGTGTGAGCCGTCGGGTGTGTTAATTTTCATAATGTCATGGTCGCTTGCAGTATAATTTTGACACCCTGTCATAAGAGGTCGGCCTAATAATTCCCCGACGATGATTGGTCGGATAATTTTCCTAACCTCTATTTCTGGCTACTATAAAAGGTGGGCCCTACAGTGGTGGGACTGATTTGCACGATGTTTCGACTTCTGATTGGCCTGAAAATTTTCCACCCTTATGACTGTCTAGTCAAAAAGGTGAGCCCAATAATTCCCCGACTTTTCACTGGTAGCTTAGTTTTCCCACCCTTGAGTCAGTCTAGCTAGCAAGATGTTTCCACAGTGGTGGGATAGACATGTATAATTTCCCCGAACCGTGATTGGCCAGATTATTTTCCCACTCTGATCCTTTATTTTTCGAGACGAATTCTTTCGTGCTGAGAGCTAGAGACGTTTTACAGGTAGTAAATTATCGAGAATATACAGAAAAAATTAAATACACAAATATTAAGTACATAAGTTTTATTCATAAAGAGTCAAAAAATGCGGATACATACATGGTTATCTTATACCGAAAAGATGAATAATAATATTGACTGTACTATAATGAGGTGGCAATGACGATACTAATGAGAATGTAGGTACAAATAACTTATAATACAACACGATACGAAAAAGACTGCCGCTTAGTGATTACGATTTATATTACAGATACGATATAATAAGTGCATCATAATGCGTTACTAAAGTGTTCATGTCTTCTTTTCAACAGGAGCTCACTTCGTTTGTAATGAAAAGAGTGCACAATACTGTTGACTCCAGGAATACGATGCCGAACGTGAAATCGACAAAGGATGGATCAAGGCGAGTTGAACTGCTTCTTTCAGTGACTCGATATTATTTTGTATCAAATCTTTGAAACGTACCTCATCGACTTTTTCGGGTGACTCGTTAGCCGGAATATGCAGCAATAATTGTGCACAAAGTACATCGACGCACTTTTGTACATGGGAAACGTTTCGCTGCTGGCGTCTGAACCGTTCATCGGTGCATACCATTGTGTTTCGGAGTCCGTCGAACGATGGCTTCTGCATCACGATAGCGGGTGAATAATTTCCACGTTTTTTCTTCTGAGGGCTCGGTACTTCATTTACAATTTGGTCAGCAGTGGTTTCCTGAATGCGACGCCGACGGTCGAATACAATGCATTTGGATCTGTTGAGAATTCCTTCCTTGGTGTTGGTAGAACAAATCTGTAAGATATTGATAATAATGAGTTTTCACTCACGGCAGGGGGTAAATAACCAGACTGACAGATGTTGGTAGAGAAAATGGTTTTATTCTACCATCGACCTCAAATACTACAAAATATATCAGAAACAAATGCAACATATTAAATATAAAAATAAATACAAATGAATTTAAGTGCAGGTTTCAGTGCCAGCACACAATTGCATTAATTGTTATTAGATTTATATAAGAGAAAATACAGAGAGTGAGTGAGAGTACTAGCACTTGAATTGATTGAGTGCTGAAATGTGGAGTGAAAGAGCGTGATGCAGCCAGTGCTGCAGAGCACGTCAAAGTGAGAGGTTGAGGATGCACAAATGATTAGAATATATTCACAGTACCTTCCTAGCGAGTTTAGTTGGGGGAAAGTACAATGAACAATAGGCACACGCGCAATTATATTAATCGAGCAGGCAAAATGTGATGAGGAAAACGTGGTACAGCCCGTGCTGCAGAGCACGCCACAGAATGAGAACTTTATGTTGATGCACCGATGAGATTTACTCGCCTCACCGTCATTGAATTTAGAGAAATTGTAACGATGTACTCTTACCGTGTATTTGAGTCCTGGTGAGCACAAAAATGTTGAGAAGATCCGGTGAGATGGTGAAAAGTCCGAGCGAGTGTACCGAGGATGTGTGCGCTGTCCAAGCGGGTTTTCACAGAAGTGTCTAATTTTTCAATATGGCTGCACTTTACGAAAGCGTCGTTAAGCGCTATAGTCAAATGAGTAAGATACAGAGAGCTATGCCGAAGTCAAACGAGAGAGCGCGAGCCTCTTGCTTCAAGCAGCATGTTCGTGAGGCACTGCCTCGGCTGTCTCCGGCATAGCCGAGCGCAGCACGCTACCCAGCAGCAACAGGTCGACGCACGGCGAAGATCGATCGCCGTGCGCCAGCTGATTTTCCAACAGGATCCATAACTCGATTTAAAGAGTAGCTCCCATTCTCCAATTTGTATAGGTGCATGAGTACGCCAGCTTATTCCCCAGACCATTTTCTGGCCATCGGTGAAATATTTGGAAATTGTCGGTAGATGCATTTGGAGTAAACTCTAAGGCTCCGATTCGAAGAAAATACCTGCAGTGGTATTGTTTTGTAGCTTTACGATAGGGTGTATACCTCCATCGTCACGTGGTTGCAGACCGTGCTAACCTTTTTTGTCTCCGACTGGTTGAGTATATACGTTGTACCGAGAATTAACGGTGCTTCAAGACGTTTTTTCTCGTCGTCCGACCGCACTCGATACATGGTTGCTGGTTGTAATCACTGTCTCGCAGATCGTGACCACTGGTAGATTGACTCATGTTGAACAATAGATCGCCGGGGGGATTCAACGATGTTGTAGAAAAAACGTGAGACAGATCCTAGGTACTCGAATCTATCTTCACCGGAGCCACGGGCCTAACTGCCGATGTCTCCTTTTTGATCGAGCTTATATGTATGGCCATGCGACGTTGTGACTGCGATTCCATTTTCGACTCCAGGCACGTGTAGGGGTCTATTGTCATATTCACAGGAAATTTATAGTTCGTCCGGTCGAATCTTAAAGATACGGATCTTCTCACGTAGTGGTTCGATGTCTGACACCTGCATAGATCAAAGATAAGATTACGTGGTCCACCGAACTCGATACCATCGGCCACCGTAGGTTGTAAAAATGAAAATAGATAGCTGTCAAAACAAAACACGCTAACGGTGGTTGTTTTAAGGGTTTCCGTTAACCTCCTGTCGTGGTTATAAAGTAGCTTGGACATCCTGTTAGAATTTTTCTGTCAGAATCGTAAAGCAGTATGAAAATCGCTGTAGACGTAGGATTAACGAATGGTGCATTTTTCGTAGTATACAGTAATAAAAGAAGAGTTAAAGATAGCGGTCTAGCAGCTCGGTGACTAGATAATCGGAGATGGCTCAAGACCTGCATCAAGACAAGTATTGTTTTCATGCTTACTGCGAGGCCGTATTTTTTTTGCAAGGGTTGCTGTCTTGACCACCTCGAAGTTTTTGTCTGTTCCAAAGTTACGGTGTTTTGAAGAAGGCAAACAGACTGTAAGTCAGCGTCAACAATATCCAGAAATGTCAAGGGTTGTGTACCCAGGACGACATCGGTTCCTAGTTTTTCATTATTCTCTCCAAGAAAAAGTAATAGAGTAGGAGGAGGGTAGCGAAAACTATGAAACCTTCGTAAACACGGGTCTGTTAAAACTCTCTGTCGAGAATTCGTAAGTGACGGTTCTGGTATTTCACGTATCTGCAGGGCTATCCGCGTCTAACATCTGAATTTTTTACTCCTCGCGATGGACTTTACGGTGGTCGCACAGCTAACACGGTGACGGCGTACGATACTACGAACGATGAGAAAATCACTTATATTGATATCTGCTCGCTGTATCCGTATCTATTTAAAACAGGACGCTTTCCGATAGGTCACCCTAAAATATATGTAGTTACACATTGCCATATACTGCTGAATGTCTCGTACATCTGCTCTGGGTACATCGGTCAACGGAGTAATTTGGTCCAGTGTTTTGCCACCTCGTAATCTCTTCCACCCTGTGCTACCTGTGCGCATGCATGAGAAACTGCTTCTTGCGTTGTGCCGTGCGTGCGCCTAAGAGCAGTTACTGACAGCATGTCCGCATGAGGACGTAAACGACCGCACGTTTACAGGTACCTGGGCAGTGAATGAGGTTCAAAAGGCTCTTGAGGTAGGCTATACAATCGTAAAAATTTCGGTTACTTGGGTCTATGAGATAACTCACAATCAGTACAATCCCGTAACGCGCGAGGGTGGGCTTTTTGTTGAGTACATAAATATCTTTCTGAAAATGCAACAGGAGGCTACCGGTTGGTCTGCGCAATGTACTGACGAAGACTCGCAGGCAAAGTATATCGATGACTATGAACGTGCTGAAGGAATACGTTTAGATCCTAAAAATATTCGTAAGAACTCGAACCTGCGATCCGTGGTAAAACTCTACTTAAACTCATTTTGGGGTAAATTCGGACAACGCGATCATTTGACGCAAACATCAAAAATCGAAAATCGGAAATCGAGAACAGCTGCTGCTGTTTTTAGGCGATAACAAGAAAAAAGTGCAACGCTTATTACCCGTCAATGATAATGTCTTGTATGCCAATTGGGTGTCCCTAGACGAGGCAGTCATACCGTCTGCACAGACGAGTGTCGTCATCGTCGCATACACGAAAGCCCGTTTAAAGCTGTATGGTTATCTTGCGCATCTAGGTAGGAGCGTCCTGTACTACGACACAGATTCGGTTATTCATGTCAGTACACGAGACCCTGGTGAATGGTCACCGCCACTAGGCAACCTCCTCGGAGACATGACAAACGAACTGAAGGGGCCTACCGACTATGTAAAATCGTTTGCCTCCGGAGGCTCGAAGTTTTATGGTTATCAGGTAGTAAATAGCGCGAAGCCTGAAGAGGTTATAAAGAGGGAGTGTAAAGTGAAGGGCTTGAGTCTGAATTATCGAAATGCACAAAAAATTAATTTTCCATCTATTTGTCAAATGATCGAAAGTGATTTTCCAAACGTTAATAAAGAGTCAGTTCAGCTGAACTTTGCCTCAATTCAACGAACGACCTTTCACGACGTCATAACGCGTAACGTATCAAAGACTTATAGTGTTGTATGTCATAAACGCCGGCCTATTACACATAAATTATCACTGCCGTTTGGTTTTAAAGACTAGTTTCTAAACATGCCTTTGATATTATTGTTACTGTTGCTGTTCTCGCCGTCGTCTCGTTTAGATAATAAGAATAATAATTTAAGTTGAATGTACATTATTATCTAGAAGTTAAAAGTTGAACGTATTCGTATATTTGGTTATGACATTTTTATGTTTTAGGTTTTATGTATTATTATTATTATTATTATTATTATTATTATTATTATTATTATTATTATTATTATTATTATCATTATTATTATTGGTGTGTGTGTGTGTGCGTGCGTGCGTGCGTGCGTGCGTGCGTGCGTGCGTGCGTGCGTGCGTGCGTGCGTGCGTGTGTGTGTGTGTGTGCGTGCGTGCGTGCGTGCGTGCGTGCGTGCGCGCGCGTGCATGTACAGGGTGCGCCATATTTTATGTCGGTATGTAAACATTGAATAACTTTGACAATTATCAACCGATTGACTTGAGTAGACATGATTTTGAAACGTCAATTTAGTACAATTTTAACCATGAATCGCTTCACACCGGAACAACGCGCCGAAATAGTGACGCTGTTCATTAAAAATAGTCGTTCAGTTGTGTTAACTCAACGTGCATATCGTCGAGGCCCATTTTACACTGTCTGGCGCCGTTAACAAGCAAAATTGCCGCATTTGGGGAACGGAGGATCCACACGAAATCTGAATCACCATGGCATGACGAAAAAGTGACTGTTTGGGCCAGCGTTTGCGCCAAAACCATCATTGGGCCATTTTTCTTCAGAGAAGACGAAATAGTCGATGGGAATCGATATCGGTGGATGTTGGCTCATTATGTCTGCCTACTAATGTGTGAAAAAGGTCTGGACGGTTACTGGTTTCGACAAGACGGTGCCCCATGCCACACTGCAAATCAAACAATGCAGTTTCTGCAACGAAAATTCTCTGGACGTATGATGTCAAAAAATGGTGACATTGACCGGCCACCCAGATCTCCAGATTTGACCCATCCGGACTTCTTCTGGTGGGGTTATTTGAAAAGCAAATTGTACGCCAACAAGCGTTAGACCATTGACGAGCTCAAGGCAAACATTCGTACCGGAATCATCGCTATACCGCCCCAGATGCTCGAAAAAGTGTTGGAAAACGCAGCAAAAAGGGCACAATTTGCTTTGGCCAGTGAAGGCGGCCACTTGATTGATGTTGTATTCAAAAACTAGTCCAAATAAATTGTAAAGGAACAAATTAAATCAAAATGCCTCATATATGGAAATCGGTTGTTTTTTTTTAAAGCCATTCAATGTTTACATACCGACATAAAAGATGGCGTACCCTGCATATATATTGTATGTGCATTATATATATGTGGTGAGAATCCGTCCGGTGTGACTTGACAGATCTGCGAATATATCGGAAAACAATGTAGCCTCACTCGATACAGGGTGATAAATAAACCAGACACGTTGTTATTATCCTGAGAAAGTGGTTTATTCTACCTTCCACGTATTACAAGAAAAATGTCAAATTTTAGAAAATATTGATGTTAGAATAAATACAAAAACAGGTTAAATTTAGAAACAATAAAAATGATATAAAAAATTAATACACCAAAAAACTGAGAATTACAATTATAACCAAAATGACTGAATTAAATTTAATGTTTGAACTGAGAACCAGCACACAATTATGCTAATTGTGCGCTGTGAGTATTGAGAGTGGTGTGCGTGCAGCAGTCAGTGCTGCGTAGCACGCCATGCTAAGAGAAAAATGAGTGCGTAGAATGTGTAAGTTATTCACTGCAAGCTCTCAGCAGTTTTGTCGAAGAGAAGTTACAGTGAATAGATGAGAGCACTTGCAATTGAATTGCTTGAGTGCTGTGAGTGGATGTGAGAACAGCTACGCAGTCAGCACTGCGTAGCACAATACAACATAGACTGAGGATGCACATATGAGCAGAGTATTGTCACTGTATTTTCCCAGCAGATTTTCTGGGGGAAACTACAGTGAATATAAAGCACATGCATAATTATATTAATTAAGCTGGCAAATTAAAGTGAGGAGAACGTGGTGCAGCATGTGCTGCAGCGCATGCCACAAAGTGAGACAAAGTGCTGATGTACCGCGATTTTCCTCCTCACTGATACACTGAGAGCGTACACTGATAGTGAATTGCTCTGCATTATATGAGTGTACGCTTACCTTGAGTTCTGAGTCCTGGTGAGCGAGAAGTTGAGCGAATCCGATGTATTGCGACAATGAAAAAAGGTCCGAGAGTCCCTCGATGCATGTGCTGTTCAGCGGATGCATTGCAAAAGTGTCTGATTTTTCAATATGGCTGCGGAATATGAAAGCGTCGTTGGGCGCTGAAGTCAGTTGAGAGAGATAGCCGGTGAGCGAAGACGAAGTCAAGCGAGAGAGATATCCTCTCGCTCAATGCGGCGTGCCTACGAGGCACAGCCTCGGCTCCGCAAAGCCCTGCCTCGGCTATCTCCGGCCCAACCGAACGCAGCGTGCTAGAGCACAGCAACAGGTAGGCGCACGATGAATATCGATCGCCGTGCGCCAGCTGATTATCCAACAATATGTATATATGTATTTCATGACGTTTCGCAACAAAAATAAATATTTATAAAAAGTTAAATACCTATTACGGCGTTGAAGATTTTTTGAAAATATATGTATTTGATTTGATGTTTGAAAAAATAAAATACATTTAAAAATATTGTGTGATGAAAATTTCTGGAACATATTGTAACGGGGCAAGATATCCGGTCTGCTTACACTATATCCTCCTCGCACGACGGCTCCCAGCACGATCTCTCAGGGCCCTGGTATGACGATCAGATGAGCCGAGGGAAAGAGTGAGCGACTCGAGGGAAAGAACACATCGCACTCACGGATTTGGTCGGCCTCGGGATCCAGTAACTCTTTTTAAACCGAGTAGATATAATCGTCTTTCGCCTCTCACTGTCGGGATAGACAGCTGTCCCGCTCCACAATCATCTACTGCATCTATCAAGTGTGGTACACCTTCCGGACTGGGCTAAGCGTCTCTTATTATCTACTGTTAATTTATGCGTTGTCCAGCTGAGGCGCTAGTCGCGGTCATCTAGCGATACTGATTCCCCCATTAACCGAGTTTGGCTCGTTAGGAGGGGATCATTACGTTCACGGGCACGCGTGCCGACAGGTCCTCAGGGCCTTTTCCCGGTTACCGTCGAGCGCACAGGACGTGACGTTGAGAGCATTTTGTTGTCCCGCTCTGTCATTGTAATCTACCTGATGAAGTAAGCGGGGCCGGAGAGTATCGTTTGAAAATTTGAAAGAAGAAGGAGAAAATATTTCGACGCATTTTTGAGGGTTTTTTGGATTTACGAAGAACATCGTTGCTGCATCGTCCCGGTGAGCTTTCTTTCTCTCTACGGTCTTTCGTCATCATTTCTATTTTTGCTGACTTATGTTAATTAGAGCTTGGTCGTACCTGCGATTCTTGCATACCATGCGCAGAGTATTATTCGTATCGGGACAGACTGCGTCTAGTAGAATGTAATATCGAGATCGTATGGCAGTTAGAGCCGGGAATAAGTCACTCCGTGTTTTCTGTTTCTTTTCCGTGTTCGGTTATTGTAAAGGCGTGCGCGTGTTGGTACGTCATCCCGTTGTGTATTTGTGTGAGAGGGTTTGTTGCCTTGTAGACCATGTCACGTTCATTGATTTTGATTATTTTATTCATTTTGTTTTATTGGACGTTATTTCATTATTTTCGCAAATTTACGTAGTGCGTATTTGGCCGTCGTCCCGTATTTTGGATGTTGATGCGATGGATTTGAACCGTCCGAGTCTTATATTTTATTTGACTTTAGTATATGACCGTTCCGTTATCGAGGAATAATTAATGGATGATTATTATTTTTGTTTGACGTTAGTTATTTCATTACTTTTTTTTGGTATTTATTTATTTTATAGAAGGATCAAACAATTAGAAGCTTCGCGTACGTGACCTTTTGGCGTCCTGCGATTGTCGAGTTATTTTGTGTCTGTGTGGGATTGACCCGGCATCGGCCGTATCGCGAACTATATTTTCGAGAATACTGCATATTTTACTTTGTCTGATCTTGTTATGTCGGTTCCTGCGAATATTTGAAATCCGAGTTAAATCGCGTTTCGAATCAAGCGAAGATGACGGATAAGAGTGTGAGAGCAGACGCGTCTGCCGGGATAACTTGTATCGCCGAAATGATGAAGTTTATGAATTGTTAAAAAGCCAGAGCAAATTTACGGGATATTGTCTTTATATTATCCTTTGTTCTTTTTTGTTAAAACATCAGGAGTCCTTTTAGATAAATGAATGATCTGCCGTAGTGGCATATGTGAATCCCGTATTTGTATTGTTGTCTGAGTTATTTCTTGATTTATTTATTCACTTTTTCAATGAATTTTATTTATTGAATTTATTTTTTATCACCTTGACAGCCTGAACCACTCACTCCGCTGAACAGCTGTAGCGAGCCTGGGCTGAGTCTGGTCACCAACCTCGTTAATTTTCCTTCCGGCGCGTAAGCGCCTGGCGCCCAACTCGACAGAGAAAAAATAAAGGGAGGAAAAATAACCCCGACCGACTATAGGTAACGTAGTACGTTGGAACGAAAATTTGCATTAAAATATATATGTGTGTCTTCGCTATGATGATTTAAAATTAAAAAACAATTAAAAATATTCCCTATGTGTGTAATTTTCATCCTTGTAAGCTAAGCGTTAGCACATGCGCCGTACCAGCTGAAGGAGCGCATGTGCACACCCTCCCCCCATCCCGTGGTAGAAGAACTGACCGGTACGCTCGGTCGCTAATAAGCTGGTTGTGCAAGCGAATGGTCCTGTATTAGCTGAACCGCCGACCCGCACATGTCGAATTAGCTTATATCGACGTGTGTCCGCCACGCCGCCGCTGAAAATAAGCTCATCGAGAAAAGACATTAGTATAACAAGTGAACACGAGTAGAAGTGAAGTCGAAAACGTAAAATGGACGTGCGTTGGAAACATCCGTGGACTTCGTTAATTTGTGCGCCAACAGGCTGTGGTAAGACAGTCTGTGTTCGAAGATTCGACCGGAATCGAGATTATCACCGTAATAGAATATTATACGATCGAATACAGCATCACTCATGACCGTAATGTTACGTAAAAATCTTCGAACAAAGACTGTATTACCACAGCCTGTTGGCCCACAAACTAACGAAGTCCACGGATGTTTCCAGCGTATGTCCATTTTACGTCCCCTACTTCACGACTCGTGTTCCCTTGTTATACTAATGTCTTTCTTGATAAGCTTATCTTCAGCGGCGGCGGCGGTGGCATTTACAAACAGTCAACCGATCAGACAAGTGTAGACGCCAGGAAACCCTATATCGCGTCTCGATACTGAGCTTGCAGATATTTTACATTCAAACAAATATCGTAACGATGCAGACAAGTGGAAACAGTATCTACAGGTACTACAGCGATATTTGTTTCTCATCGAACCACGAAACGGTCCGTTAGATCCAACATTGCCTTGTACACTGCCAATGAGTGAACGGCAGCCACTGACGAAAAATGAAGATTTAAACGACGCGTCTATCATAAACAGGGTACCTCAAGCATACAGACGTAGAGCTATTTCGCTAATAAACTACCTGCGTAACTCTCCGGTAGCATCACAACGTATTCGATTGGACAATGAAAGATAGGTGTCCATAGACGGTGTGCTCATATACAATTCGAACATTTTTCATTTCGATAACAACGCTACACGGTATAGAAAAGGCTTTCAAGCCAGCGGAAGACTACAGTTTATCAAGAGTCTTCGTGCTGACTCGACACTACGTGAATTTATCGGAAACGACATATGTTGGACTATTGGAAACGACAGTTTTGCTGGTAAGAGGAAAAGAAATGATTCTGGTAATTCGGACGACGACGACGATGTGGTGGAGAGGGGCGACAAATGGATAGCAGGTAAAAAAGGATCTGCTGAACCTGAGACGAGTGTGAAGAAGAAAAAGAAGAAGAAAAAGGATACTACGGCTACTGCTATAAATACTGAAAACCAGTTGAAGAAGAAAAACATTGAAATACCTCGAGGATTTGATCATTGACTTAAATTATGAATTCTATTGTGTCTGGGAAAAAGTTCGTGGCATTTTTTCCGATAGATGGTATCAATTACAAATAAGTCAGGAAATGCAGATCGTAGCGACACCACTAAACGCTCGTTGGAAAGGTGACACTTCGAGCGTTACTTTGAGTGTATAAACATCGAAATTGGTGCAGTGGCTGGAAAGTTGTTTGTGTTTGAAAATGGAGAAAAGTAATAAAAAATTGCGCTATATTTTGGAATATTATTACGACAAAGAGAAGAACGCTGCGCAGGCTTGTGAAAAAATTTGTGCTGTGTACGGTGAAGTTACTTTATCAAAATCTGCTGCGCGGAAATGGTTCGCTCGCTTTCGTTCTGGTAATTTTGATGTGAAAGATGAGTCATGCTCTGGTCGTCCAATCACTGAAAAAGCTTATGAAATTCTTGAAAAAGTCCAGCAAGATAAGTATATCAGTAGTGTCGATATTGGTATGGAGCTAGGCATTGACCACAAAACTGTTTTGAACCATTTACACAAGGCTGGCTACAAAAAAAAAGCTCGATGTATGGGTTCCTAATCAGTTGAGCGCGAAAAACATGATAGACCGAATTAACATCTGCGATGCGCTGGTGAAACGCAATGCAATCGAGCCATTTCTGAAACGTGTCATAACCGGTGATGAAAAATGGATCACGTACGACAATCGGAAGCTTTAAAGATCGTGGACAAGGGATGGTGAGCCGTCACAAGCGTTTGCGAAGCCAGGATTGACGGCGAAAAAGGTGACGCTGTGTGTGTGGTGGGACTGGAAGGGAATGGTATACCATGAGCTACTTCCAGTTGGTCAGACGATTGATTCTCGACTCTACTCTGGTCAACTAGAGACATTACGCCAAGCAATTGAAAGAAAACGGCCCGAATTGATTAACAGGAAAGGTGTCTTCCATCATGACAACGTCCGACCACACGCTTCTTTGATGACCCGTCAAAAATTGCGAGAGCTTGGTTAGGAAGTTTTGATGCATCCACCGTATAGTCCAGACATAGCACCCTCTGACTACCACTTATTCCGATCTCTGCGGAACTCTCTCAGTGGAATTAAGCTGCTTTTAAAAGAAGCCTGTGAAAACCACTTGATTCAGTTGTTCAACCAGAAACCACAGAAGTTCTTCACCGATGGCATCATCACTCTACCCGAAAAATGGCGAAACATTGTCGATAATAATGGAGCATATTTGGTTTAAATAAATTCATTTTTACACTATCAGAAAACCAGTTGAATTTTACTAAAAAAAAAACGCCACGAACTTTTTCCCAGACCCAATATAAAGGGCTACGGTTGTAATAGAAACGCATCTATTGTGACGTAGTCACGACCTGAAAAGGATAAAGAAAAATAGAAAAATAAAATAAAACTTAAATCACTGCAAATATAACCATTTATTTGCACATCCAGAAAATAGTACATTGTTATGCCGGTACCGCGTAATTGGATTATTCGGTATTCGGTATAATATTAAAAAGTTATTATTGTTGGGATCGTTTGCCGATAAGGAGATGAATCTCGAGTTATCGATGAAAACACGAATTTATGTAAAAGGAAGTATTTATTATAGGCAACGAGCACTTTCCGTTGTCTATTTAAAAGTCAAAGTTAGAAAGTACAATAATGCGTAGTTTCGAAAATTTCACGAGGAACCAACCGTTCTTTGTTGAGTCTAAATTAATTCTGATTTTAGTAAAGCAGTTAGCAACTGCGTTTGCTAAAATCCCTTAGTTGGCAGCTTTAGCTTTAGCCAATCGTCGAACGCCAAGCGAGTCGCCTCATGCTGCGTCGGCGTTCCTGGTCTCGATCGTACGATCGGGCATTGGACTTCGTTTCCTGTCTTGAACGAATTCCAGTGTTTCTTTGCTATGGAATATTCCCGAATATATGAAATACGGAGTGGAATATTCCGCGGCACAACAACATATAGAAAATAAGAAAAGTAAGAAGTAAGGAATGATAAATTCGCAGAGAAGCCCAGGCGATACCGCGAAACAGGATGGATCCTGAATTCCCTCACTGCCGAAAAACAGCGGGTCGGCGACCGGCTGGCCTCGCTCGAGCAGTGAGGGGACGTAGGGGCACGGTGGCGGGGCTATCTGAAACAAAAGAAATCACACAAGATATTAGGATAAGAGTAGTTAAAACAAGAGAGTGGGAAAGGAGAGAAAGGTATATAAGCCAGCTTCAAACAGAGAGGAGCTCTCTATTCTGTTAAAACCGCCAACCAAGTCAGACTCGCTGGTGCACAATAGTAAAAATTTCTACCAAAATTCAAGAATTTGTTATTAAATCTCAGGAGTTTAACGGGAAAGGGTGTGAGTTAGCCCTATAAATTGATTAGATTATTGCCAAATAGAAAACACAGTACAAGTGAGTGCAAGGACTAATATAAAGATTAAGAGCGGACAGTATTAAACCGTGTGAGGAAAGACAGGAAATATTCTAAAGAAAACAGACTAAGAAAAGAAAGTTTGTGGCGTTAAAGTAAACAATTAAGGTTTATTTTAGGAGAACTAAGAAAATAGTATAAGAAAGTTTATGCAGAATAATTAGAAATAAGTCCAGATAGTTATAAGAAGTATTGTGAACGTAGCGCGTCGACACATTTGAAAGACTCGCTTGTGGTACCGATAGGTCTCCAAATTAAACACTCGGAAAAAGGGTAAAAGGTAGATTAACACAGAAAAAGAAATAGAATGACAAACAGCAGCTAGAAAAATTATAACACAAGGACAGGGTACAGTCGATTGGAATTCATGTTAAATCACCGCCTCTAGAAAGGAGAGACTTTTGGAGTGAGATTTTGAAACACAGCTAGGAAAATTAATTTATAAATAGGATAAGGAGGGCACTTGTAAGCCCGACCCATAGCAATTTGATTTAGAATTTTTAAATAATTAGGAGGGAAACAATTTTGCCAGCATTGTCAAGCGCGTCGCATGAGAACGACACTACTCAACAGACAGAGAGAGGATAGGAGAAAGAAATATTAAAAGACTAGACTCACCAAAAGAGAAGAACAACAGGAACGTCCACGTCCAACATTGAAGATCCCTTGAGAGATCCGATAAATAATTGATAAATAATTAAGGGGCACTACAAAATTTGCGAGACGGCAACTGTCCTCGTTCAGAACACAAAGTCCATTACTCGCGAACCGGGATCACTGTCACTACTGTAAAACACACTAGAAATCCCACCGGGACGGTAATACCATAAAAATCAAGGAGCCCGAACGCGGAACAACACGAAAAACAGTTTATTTTGACTAAATTACGCGAGAATGCGGACACGGACATAGACCCGGCGTCCATACCGGCTGACCGACGCGCCAGCAACAACGAATCAAGCCCAGCAGACCGCGCGTCAGCAGCTAGGCGGGAAAAAGATCAAGACGGCTGAGCTCGATACTGCATAGTTGAGATATCCACCACTCAGCGCAGAAGTCGGAGTCCGAACACCACGGGTAAAGAAGAGCGTGGAACCATCAGAGCGACTAAACGTTACAAAGAAATTGTACGGTGAACGGCGCCAAAAAGCCGAACACTACTGAATTCTATGATAATTATTGAATAAATCCTACTTATACCTCCTATAGAAGTCTACAATTAATTATCTTAGCGTTCGAGCCCGAATTCTTCCCCTCAGAAGAATAAAATTTAATGCTAACGGAGAAATACCGTTACACTATACAAACTTGTACACAACGATTTGAATGCTACTTGTGAATTACTATAAATATATTCCAAACTTTGTATTTTTTGTCTTATTATTATTCAAAAGTACTTCCACCATCTCACACACATTTTCCCTTATGACATACGACTAGCGACTCTATTTAACCAGGAACGCTGCGTTGAAAGAGATCAGTTGACACTTGAGGACGCGTTAGCCATTATTTGTATACATCGATTGAATACCCTCATTTTCACGACGACTCATGCTCATCATAAATACAATGGCGTGTCAAACCACAAAGAACTCACAGAATTCATCTATCGTCAAACATAAAATTGATAATGAAGAAACGGCTAAATTTTTTATTGTCACGTTGACCGAACATCCTGGCGAATGTAGAAAAGCACTTCGCCGAAAATGTCTAGTTCCAAAGAAATATATGGAGATTATTGATAGAATAAAAGTTTTTATATATCGCAGTTGCAGTGACAACTACCACGTTCCTAATTGTAGACTTGTAACACTATCAAACTCGAATGATCATGAGTTATTATATGCTTTCGAGGAAATTGATATAATATCTGATCTAGAGAGCGATATACCCTACAATACGATTATGACACATATCATTGTTGCTATTATGCGGGCATCAAAACATAAATGCTATTCAGAATTGAAAAGATACATCTGTGCTATTATACCTCAGAGCCTCTCATTTTTCAAGCCTTCTAAATTTGCTATGATTGTACACGCTGAGGGGGCGAAACTCAGAACAAAAATGTCTACGTCTATATGTAGAATGTTGGATGGCTATTACAAGAGTCACCACGTGTATATATAATCGTAACAGCTGAGAAAAGGTTAGTTGAAAAGAAAAAGTCGTGGTGAAATCATCTTTCGCTCTCTTTCTAACCATAATGGATACTATTGACGGTATACTCGTGATCGACTGCTCCAAGGATCCCTGGAAACTCACCAAAGAGGAGCTCGAGTACATCCCGAAATCCCTGCTGTTGAAACATTGGGAAGGAAAAATATCTATTCTGTAAGACAACTACCTGAGCACCTGAAGAATGACCGTGAGGTCTGCTCGTACGTGCCCTGCTATTTACATTACAACAAATCAGGTACGAGAACACATATTGACGGTCCACCACCAGCTTGCCGTAACTGCAGAGAATGTCATTGAAAAACAGCACTAAGCGAAAATAATGCAAGCAATTTTTATACCATTGACAATGTTAAAATAGAACAGTTTTTATGAAGCTGGAAATAATTACCAGCGTTTTCACTAACCATCACTATTATGAATAGTTTGTTCAGAAGTTTTGAAAAAATGAATTGACAATTAACATTGAATAGTTAAAAATAAAAGAATCTATTTACCGACGACAGGGCATATAATGTTTTACCAGGGGAAGGGTACAATATTATTTACCAGCCGTAAGGCCTAATCTGCGTATCGACTGCCGATGATAAACAAATGACAGTAGTTGGTGGATCGGCAACAAAGTACGATCCAGAATCCGACAGATGGCGCGGGGGTAAAGCATCAATCAGATCGCAGGGTTCGGTACTTGTGGAGAGGGGATTGTTAGGGACCAATCAGGAATGAGGATGAGGTAGTTGGGGTGAAGGACCCATCAGGAACGGTGATCGGTGGTTAAAGAGACATGCCCCTTTCGCGCCAAAAGGCCCCACCAATGAGGAGGCAGCACGGGGCAGAGGGTCAGCCACGCCCTGTTTCGCGATAAAGGGCCCCTTCTACTCTTACGTGAGCTCTAAAATTCTTGAAAGAATTGTTCATGTGCAATTCACGAAATTTATCAACGACAATAACATCTTTGACCTTCGACGGTCTGGTTAGAGACGAGGTTTTAGTATCCAATCAGCGCTATAACGCATATGCCATGATGTTAGGCAGAACGGTGATGAACGACGCCTCACGATTTTAGTATTGTTTTACTTTAATGAGTCCTTTGATACTGTTTCACATCAAATTTTGCTTGGCAAACTTCACAATATTGGGTTCTCCAAGCTAATGCTAGAGTTGGTTTTCTCGTACCTTATAGGACGAACGCGTGCTGTAATTAATGAAGATTCTAGCACATCGGATTGGCTGAGTACAACCACCGGCGTACCACAAGAATTTGTCCTTGGTCCTTTGCTGTTCTCCCTTTTTATTAACGATATTGGTGCTGACCTGGCGTATATCCAGCATATGTTTTTCGCTGATGATACTCGAATTTATTTGAGTTGTTTGCCCTCTGAACTTGTTGCTGGCATTGCAAGAATCGCTCTTAATGTAAATGTTATTGCCCGCTACGCCGTTACGAATCGTCTCAAGTGCAACTTCACTAAATCTAAAGTATTAATTCTCGGTAGTGGTAATCTCATCAACAGAATAAATGTAGATAACCTTCCCCAATCAAAGTTACTGAAACCATACTGCCTATTGTTAAGGTACGTAACCTTGGTGTCATAATGACCTCTAATATTATAGCGCTCTTATGTCATGACTATCTCCCGCAAAGTTCATTTTACTCTTTACAAACTGAAATATCCTCGAAACTCGCTTTCTGGCGAACTACAAATCATGCTAGTTGTCTCTTATTTTTCCGCTCTTAGACTATTCTTGCCTAGTATACATTGATTTAACTGACGAACTTAATACAAAATTGCAGCAACTAGTCAATTGTCCTATTAGTTTTATTTATGATCTGCGTAGGGACGAACATATCACTTCTTATCGTAGACAACTCGGCTCTCCTACTGTTCGATCTAGATGACTTCATTTTCTTGGCACTTCCATTAACAATATCTCGTGCAATAATTTCGACCTCTACGCTTACATACCTCCTACCTCGTATAAATTCCCTTTCATCGAACATCCACGTTTAGGAATTCCTCTCACCTATTAGCCGTCCATTTTTGGCATTCACTTCCGATCGAGATTAGTCCCCCCGCCCTGAATATACTTAAGGCTCGATTATTCAATTATTTTTTTGCCCTATAAGCTTATGTGCTTTATGTAACGTAATTCTACCATTTATGTGCCGTTTCCTCATCTCGAGACGCGAGTTCCACAGCGAGTAACTATCTTGTATTTATTATTCTCATCCTTATTGTTATTTCTTATTTTTATTGTTTATTGTTATTTTTCTATTTTTTATTTCGTTTTTTCCTATTATTTTTATCTTTATTCTTATCAGCATTTCATTGTTAGTAATACTGTAATTAATATACATTATAATATCTAGTATTTATACCTTTTTCTAAGACATCCTTGCCTAATATTAGATGTAATTCTCCGTATCTATTACTTTTTTTTATATCCATAAAATCTATTATTTCTACTATTATATGTGCAACCATTTGCCTTGAGGTTCAGCCAATGCATAAATAAACTAATCATTCAATCAATCTCCCTCTCGTGTTTGCGCGTGCGTGTTTGTTTCTGTGTGTGCGTGTGTATCTGTATATGATTTGTAACGGTTTTCACCCGTTATCATGAATTTTTTATCTTCTGAGGGAACAGATTCGGACTCGAACATTAAGAAAATTAGTTTGGACTTCTCAGGTAGGTAAAAGTAGGGTTTATTCAAAGATTATTAAAGAATATTGCGATGTTCGGTTTATTGGCGCCGTGGGTCCGTACAATTGATTTCCAATGCGATAATGTACAACGATCCCTTGCTCTTGTATATCTCTCGTGATAGTGGACCTTCCACTCATACGCTCTTTGGACCGGTGGTGAACTCTACAAGTAGGTGTAATCGGGTTAGTCTCTCTCGTGTAGGAGCCTCCTGGGCCGCGAAATGCGTCTTCTGCTGTGCTCGGGGACTCGTTGCTGGTGTGCCTATCAGCTGTCATAGACGATGTATCCACGCTCGCGTTTTTTTGATGTCGCCAAAAATGGAAATTTTTATATTATATTTCCATGTTGTTTTTTATCCGCATCTTCTGTCCAAAGTGTTTGTGCCGTCTCCATTGACTGTTGGTGTATCTTTCCGTGGTGATGGGACCTCCGAGCCGCGAGTTATCTCTGTTTTATGTCGTGATGTGACCCCAGTTTATAACGTTTAATAGGTCTCTTTATTCATTGGATTTATTCATACTGGATTTATTGAATATTCCGGGACACGTGAGAGGGTTTTACACCCCTGGATGCTTTAATTGGATTTCTCGATTTAGGTAAGTAGTTGAGGCTTCTTGTCTCACCTCCCTTTGCCACCTGGAAAACGGTATCGTCTCAACTCGATGCGCTATGCGGATCCTGTAGATTGGACTTCCTTATTCTTGTTGTTCCGTTGGCTCTAGTTCTTCCGATTTCGTTTTCCCGGATCACGTTCCACAGCAAAACCCTAATTTTCCCCACCTACGAGTATTAGTTTTCTTTAAACAGTTTCCTCTAACAATATATCTCTCTGTCGCGTTTCATCTATTGATTCTTATCTTTCAGTACATACCGTAAGCCTACTTATTCCGACTGATATTTCTGACTGTTCTCCTCTGTGGTTCTCTTCCCTGTCTCTTCACAATAATATTATCCTTCACTACGATGTACGGACGGTATTCACACTTTTTCGTTATACCACTTAATTTCTACTTAATCTACCAAATTATTTTCTACTGTATCTTCTTCAGTCCAACTCGACCGAATTCAGATCTCTGGCTTATGTTACCAGCTTACCGGCTAATTCTTAATTTGCTAGGTCTTATTTCCTAATTCAGCTTACGTTCTTAGATTATCTTGATAAATTTCCTAGCTTAAGCTCTATTACTTAATTTGTTTAAGTTGCTTTAACTAATTCGACCGATCAGTTTCAACAAACTCCTATCGCCCTTGCATTGGTAATCTGCTGGACAAGCGTATCTTTATTTGTAGCATTTAATTCTTTCCTTATACTGGTTTTCACCCAAGAGAGCCTTTTTCTCTCCCGCAGCCTCTTTTATGGACGTTTCACTGCCTCATTCGCCTCTCTCTCTCTCATGTTCTCCTCGATATTCGAATTATAATGCGTTTTGTAATTTTCCAAGTTGTCGCTGACGCGCCACCCGCGTTCCCCTCACTACTAAACGAGGTCAGCTGGTCGCTGACGTGCTTTTTTTTTACAGTGAGGGAATTTCGATGTCGCGACGTCATGTGTTTTCGACGGACTCCGCTATGGTTCAACGTCCGGCCAGATCCACATTCCTCACCGCGGTTGTTGTCGACCGCGTTTGGAAATAACAGATGCGAATAATAGATGCTACATATAATAACACTGGATAGTGAGTGTGACTATGTCACAGATTATGTATGAAGTTTTTCAATAACAAATAAAATATTATCTCAAATAAAACAAGCTGTAAATTGAAATTTGCAAATTGCTACCAAAATATCCCGAACGATGCCCAAAGCTTGCTATATGAGGATCTATCTTTCTTAATTTTGGCTTCCTCAAAAAGGAAGCTTTGAGCATCGTTCCGAATCTTGAGTAAGCAATTTGCAACTTGTTTTTCATTCATATGCGATTTTTACTTTGTCAACGTGTTCACTATAACGTAAATTTGACCTCAACTTACCACACGTTACCTATAGCAACATTACTGATCTCTAACGTATTAATTTTTTAACTTATCAAGCCATAACAAAAATCAATGAATGACATTTAAATAGACTATGAAACATTCCTCTATGCCAACTCAACTCAACTCAATATCTAACCATAAACGTCTCTAATCCAATGAATTAATATTTCATTCCATTTTTATTTTCAAAGTACCAAATCCAAATTGTATAAACCATTCCTTTTCCATAATTTTCAAACGAAACTGAACCTTTACTCATATTATTTCTTTGATATGTATTTATATCTTCATTTAATCAATTAATTAATTATTATTTTTTATTATATATTATTTGTAGTTGTGTTTTTTAATACTCCATATACAATAATTAGCTGGTGTTGAGAAATCAGCTGACGCGCAGCTACTATGGTCGTCGTGCGGCAGCTCGATGCTTCTGGTGCTTCACTGCGATCGGCTGCCGTGCGTGCAGCCGAGGCAGCACCTCGTGAACACTGAACTCAAGCGAGGGACGATGATCTATCTCTTGCTTGGCAGTAGCGTCGCTCAACGACGCTTTCGAATAGCGCAGCCATCTTGATAATTTTTACTACTCTCGTGAAAACCGCCAAGAACGCAACACTAGCCTCTTCTCAGCTTTGGAATTTTCACTGCTATCATCGGACATTCTCACACTCAAAACGTGCTCAACTAAACTCAAATTGAACGGTAAGCTGGTACCTTGATAATTTACATAAATTTAATCCAGGTGAAGTGAGAAAAACTCATTTTGTGCATCCTCAAATGTCTCACCTCGTGGCGTGCTTTGCAGCGTGCGCTGCTGAGCTTTCTGTCACTTTATTTATTGGCACATAACTAATAAAATTGTATATGCGGCTCACCAATTACTTTCAAATCAGTACTCATTTATTGAAATATTTTTTTTTGTAGTTTGAGCGGAAAATATAGACTACTTTATATATCTACATCATTCGTCTGGTTATTTCACCCCTGTCATGAGTGAGAACTCATTCTTTTTCAATATCTTTCAGCTCATAAACACATCAGACCAAGGATTCTCAAGCATTTTGATCCTTCGAACCGGATTCTTGACTCCTGGACAGGAGAAAGCCAGGTTCTATCGCGCTCAGGCGCTCATCCGATCATCTCGTCGTGGGAGCTCGTGGAACTTCTACGCAGTCTTACCTTGTCGGCTCATCCTCGACTCTCATGACAGACGCAGTTGGAGCAAAATACAACTCTGCGGAGTACCTTCGATGGCTTTTATTCTTTATGTCATATCATGAATGTCGGAACGCAACTTGTCAGACAATGGGGTGGCACCCGTTGATTCTGATAAGAAGCGGACGTTGCACAGCTGCAAAGAGAACCCGATCACCAGCTCGCTTGGCAATCGAGTTGGTGTTGAAGATTCAGTCGCAACGCAACTGCATCGAAGAACTCGACCTCATCTGCTCGACACTCTCCGACGAGGCTCAAACACCTACGTTAGCTTTGCTGGAGACGCTAAGCGAACAGATCAACGAGTTCCATGGGAATTTCAGAAGGGAGTAGGAGCTCCTGGAAGGTTCATGATCGGCTTCCTTCCTTGAGCACGAATACTTTTCGCAGAAGATCGCTTTTCGGCAGGCCATGGAAAAGCTGCCGCAGAATCAATTGCCTGCGTCGACACCAACAACACCTCGTTCGCAGACAAAGCTGCGGGACATCAAGCGGCGTACATTCAAGGGCGAATACGCTGGATGACCAGCATTTCGCAACTTGTTTTCGTCATTAGTCATTGCTAACACCAGGCTGATCGATGTAGAGCGTTTGATGTATTTGCGTGGCTGCGTCTGCGCATAATCTCAGGATTAGCCCTCACCGGTGAATCATTTACTTTGGCATGGAAGACATTGATGTCTCGCTACGAGAATAAGAGGCTGTTGGTCCAGGAGCGCTTGCATGCGATATTCGGCATGTCACCTGTGAACGGAGATGCGAAATCGCTTTCAACCTTGATAATAATGGCGTCGGAGGCAAATAAAGTGCTGACGTTATTAAACTCAAAGGAACACCTGCGGGAGTGCATGCTAGTGAGGCACTTGAGCAATCAACTCGACCGAACTACTCGTGAGACTTTAAACAAATGGAAGAGTTTATTGAAAACAAGGTGAGAGCACTGGAGATGGTGGAGACCATTCCAGCGCAATCAGTCACCAAAATAAAGACCACCTCAACGAAACCGGCTCCATCGGAGGTCGCCACTTAACGAGCTGCTGTATACCAGACTTCAGCGGGCACAAGCGCCAGCGTTGTGCCATCAACTCGCATCGGCAAGTCGGTGTATCCCTGTAATTACTGGACGGTACATCGTTCGGCTTCCTCTCATTTCTTCGAATGCAAATCTGGGCAGCTCATCGGTGTCTGCAACAAATCGTACGGAAAATCTCAAAGAATGCTGAGTCCGGTCAGCTCTACGCTCAGTTCATAGACGAATATGAGCAACTTGGTCACATGGTGAAGGCTTCAACATCTACATCAAGAGAGACACATTATTACTTGCCTCATCATGGCGTTCTCAGGCCAGACAGAGTCACCACCAAACTACGAGTGGTATTTAATGAATCCACGTCATCTGGACAGTCTCTCAATAACATAATTCACACTGTCCCTAGCTTGTTGCTCGATATTTCGGATGTGCTCATGAATCCGTCACCACAAACACATCTTTGCCACGGACGTTACTAAAATGTATTGTTAAATTCGCCTTCATCACGAAGACTGGAGTCTGCAACGAATTTTATGGAAGGATCATCAGCTCAATGCAGTGCGATACCACCTAACAACTGTAACGTTTTGTTCAAAGGCTGCTCCTTTCCTAGCGGTCAGGACTTTCATTCAGGGTCAGAATGAGGAGGAGGTTTGACTCGTCAGCTCTACGCACGGGGCAAGAGATAGCCACAGCCAACATCTTTTGGACAAAGGCAACTCAAGCTGCGCTTTTTAAACACGAACTTCAAGTCCTTCAATCATGTTCTCTTCTGCCATCCTCTCATCCCTTCGGTCGACTTACAGCTTTCATCGACCAGGAGGGTGTAATCAGAGTGGGAGAACGTCGCGTTCAATCCGCACTCACATACGAAGGAAGGCATCCTGTCATTCTGCCTCACCTCACATTAGCTCAAGTACGGTTAACTCATTAGATCATCGGCAGAAGCGCTCCTGTGAAGACTCACATTTTTCGTTGCGTTGTGTGTGCTCGACAGAGAGGGATTCGTGCTCATGAATTGATGGGTTAGCCACCACTTTCGGGAGTTACACCAACGCGTGTATTTACTCACACAGGAGTTGACTACGCCGGTCCTCTCACACTTGAAACATGGAAGGGACGAGAAAACAATACACACAAGGGCTGGATCTGCGTCTTTGTGTGTCTCGTCACGTCGGCTCTCCATCTGGAGGTGGTCGGCGACTACTTAGTTGATGGTTGCTTCTCAGTGTTCAGGCATTTCTCATCTCGGCGCAGTATTCCTCACGTCATGTACTCTGACTATGCACCAACTTCGTTGGAGCTCACAAGACTCTGTGTCAGTTGTTTATGAAAAGCTCTCAAGAACATCAAGTCATCGCTTCTTCACATGCTAGTCAGCAAGTTGAATGTAGGTTTAATCTACCGGCCGCTCCATACATGGGTGGTAAATGGGAAGCCGCAGTGAAATCAATCGAATTTCACCTTCGACGAACAGTGGGCGATACTGCATTCACGTTTGAGGAGCTCACCACATTGCTGGCTCAAATCGAGGCCATACTCAATTCACGACTTCTAGAACCACTCAGCGATGACCCTCGTGATATATCAGCGCTAACGCCTTGACATTTTCTCATCGGTAGAGCACTTACAACAGTTCCATAGCCAACCTTAGAGGATTTGGCAATCTCACGATTCTCAGCTCATTATCTCCAACGACAACAATCTCAAAGTGGCATAACCCTAACAACAACATTCAAATCGGCTCTATGGTTTTGCTTACGGACGAACGTTTTCCACCGTGCAAGTGGCCACTTGCACGATTCACTATGTTGCATACGGGCAAGGATGGGCTTACAAGGGTGGTGACATTACGGACTGCCACTACGACGCTCACTACGCTTATCTCAAAATTAGCAGTTTTGCCCGTCTCACTCATCGATTAGCCAGATGAAATTAATCAGCAACCCCGTTGCTGATGGCGGGCGGAAATGTTGAGAAATCAGCCAACGCACGGCTTCTATGATCGCTGTGCGGCAGCTCGTTGCTACTGGTGATGCGCTGCGCTCGGCTGCCGTGCGTACATCCAAGGCACATCGTAGATACTCTACTCAAGCGAGAGACTGACGTCTATCTCTCGCTTGGCGGTGGCGTTGCGCAACGACGCTTTCGTACAGCTCAGCTATCTTGATATTTTTCGCTACTCTCGTGAAAACCGCCAAGAACGCTACACCAGCCTCTTCTCAGCTCGGACAATTTTCATTGCTGTCATCGGATCTACTCAACTCAAACGTGCTCAACAGGACTTAAATTAATCGTTAAGCGAGCACCTTGATAATTTACATAAATTCAATCTTGGTGAAGTGAAGAAAACTCATTTTATGCATCCTCAAAAGTCTTACCTCGTGGCGTGCTTTGCAGCGCCGGCTGCTTCACGTTTTCACTCTTCTATTTCTTGGCACGCAATTTATAAAATTGTACGTGCGGCACATTTAATTTTCTTCCAAATCATTTCTCATTTATTTTAATATTTTTTTTGTAGTTGAGTGAAGAAAAGTGGAAATAAAGACCATTTCCTCTGTCTACATCGTTCATCTAGTTATTTCATCCCTGTCATGAGTGAAATATCATTCTCTTTCAATATCTTTCAAATCGTACTAATCATCAGGCAAAGAAATTCGCAACAATTACCAAATTTTAGTTGGACGGAATAATATTGGTTTGGGTCAAATAAAGCTAGAAAATATTAGCTAACAATTAAAAATCTTATTTGGCTCGACTCTAATTTACTTATAATAATTTTTGTTGGGCTAAATAATATCGGTTTGAGTCAAATAAAGCTAGAAAACATACGCTAACAATTAACAAATCTGATTTGGCTCGACTTTAATTTAGTTATAATAATTACACATTTATTTCGCTATATCCAACTCTAGATTTGTTACTATTAAATAAATTCTTTTCTCAATGTACACTTCGATCACAGGTAAGAGTGCCGTTACAGTACTAGAATCACTTTCCCTGTCAAATAGAATCTATACTTTGACAGGCTGTCACAAAGTATACTGTCACAAAGTAGTTATGCGCTCGTGTGGGAAGATGCATGTGATTAACAATATTAATGTCAGCACGGATAAGCAATATTAATAGTGCAACATCCGATACCAAAGAAGCTGGGTAACGCTGTGGTAGTGTTTCAGGCTGACAATCAGAAGATAGGGTGTTCGAATCTCGAGCTAATAATTCGTAATTTTTTTTCTCGCGACGACACTGTCGAATAGTGAATTGTCGCAACAAAAAGACAAAATCGAAAAATTTCGTAATATGACCTACTAAGTATCCATGTCATTGACATTACAAGATTTAAATTTACCGACTGTTGCTGAAAAACCGCTACAACGTCATGAATTTCTTACAAAACTAATGGAAAACGCATAAAAAGATCAACAATTCCAATAATTAATGAAAGCAAACATTTTATTCGCCGATTAAGGGTACACAGAAATAATAGTACGGCTAATTGTATTCATCCTTTATTTTGTATTTTGAACGTTTGAACAGCGCGCGGCGTAGTGACTGACGTGATGTGCATCCTAACTGTTGATTAGTCGGTGCACCGTACGCGCTCACCGGGCGCTAACCCAGACCCGGTGGAGGGGGTACACAGTTACCTTAATATGGATGAAAAACCCTCGTTCTGGTATCGCTGTGGCTGCTACGTGTAACGCGATGACAGTACTGTATAGGCGATACACTGCAAGCGAGATTGAACTCTAAAGCGATATCGAGGTCTGCGGACGTTTCACGATAGAGAGAGACCGCGACTGCTTTTCGATTGACACAGCGCGAACACGGCAAGAAGGAAGCAAGCAATTATCCGTTAGATCTCACCACTACAAACACGTTATCGAGACTACGCGATGGCAAGAGCCCGGCGTGGGGAAAAGTGAGAGAGAGAGCTATCGTTAACTCTTCACACCACACACGCCAGACCAATTATGTTTTTTCGAGAACAATTTTTACACTTTTACCTTTTACTGATACTACACTTTCCACAGTATCTTGCTCGAAGGACCAGAAAATGTAACGAGAGAACTCGAAAATACTGCGGGGAAATGCAGTCAGGTTCAGAAAAACGAAGAGGTTTGCTCTGGTACAATGCTTGAAAGTCGTTTATTTTCGGGAAACAGTTTTAGAGCCCGACGTCGACGGTATTATTTTCATGTGACTGACTAGTACTCATCGTTTTGGTAATGAGAGCGAACCGTACGTATGTGTGTAAATGTATCCCAATGTGTATGTATGTACAGCAGTATGAGTGTATCACGAAAACATCGATTGTCTCGGGGAGGTAAACACGAGTTCAAACAGTATAGAATCTCGTAAAACGTAGCAATATCAAATATTTGCCGAAACAGAATGTGATAATGTATTTTATCTTTCTTACAGGGTGATGACAGTCCAAATATCCGTAGAGACCACAAAGACCTGCCTGAGGCCTTAATCACGAGTACTTGGACGAGAAAAGTCTCTCTTTGGCTTATCAAGGATATTTCTTGGAGTCAAGATGTCCCTTTTGCTAAGCCGCGGAGGTCGCAAGGGCCCGGTTATCTGCTTTATAGCTCTCATATTCCTCTTCGCGCTTTACCAGCTCGGAATTATTTGCGGCAGCAGCAAGGACATGTCAGCTTCGATTATGGTCGCCAAAGAGGTGAGTACATGTTATCTAAATCGCTCCTCTAAAAAATGAGTGTGTCGCGACATATCTCGAAATATCAAAAGTATCGACGTCCCTTGTTGTAGTTTTACTAGAACGGTCGTTGGTTATTATTTGACGAAAAATTTCGATCAGATAAGTTCACTAGTCTACAATGATTTTTTTCGTTAACCCTAGCAGAGGTCAGGGTCTTGAAATTTTTAATCCGACTCTGCGAGAATTCTGATGAGAATGTTAATGAGTGGTAATAAACGAGTGAAAAAACCTTTCGAAGTTTTAGGGTTTTTAATGGAATTTTTTTTTAGTTTTTGATCAACCGAGTAGCGAGTTTGTAATCAGCGAGACAAAATATATCAAAAGAGCTTAAATTTCAGGAAAAAAAATCACACTCAGAAAAATGTTTCACTGAATCTGTGTGCGCGTGCGCGTTGATTGTATGTGTCAGACTCGTACAAATCGATCCTCTGTAAATTAATAAAGGCTGCATGAAATGATCTGAAATCTTGTATGCAAGTACAGCAGTTACGCTTCTTTGTTTGTTATAATTTTGTAATAATAAAAATACGCATTTAAATATTTATTAAATTTGGAATTTTTTTGAAAAATGTGTGCTTTTTAGCTCGCGTAAATCTCGAGCTGAAGTTTTATACAAAATAGACTAACATCGACCAAAATCGGTATTGAATTTACTGAGAATCTGTGGTCTCAGTTGATTTTGCCGCCTCCACCGGTGCCCTCTATAATATCTTAAGACTTCGAACTCAAGGTTACTCAAATGTCAAAAAATAATTGCAAAGTAGAACTTTTGCAACTTTTTGCATTGCTTCCCCATGTTTTGCACCGGAGTACACAAAATTCTAAGAAGAAGCTCGAATTGTTCAACGTAAGTAGTATCCGGTGCACTATGGCGAACCTCACTCCTCCGGCTCGCCCAGAGCTCGGCGAGAGGTACGAAGTCAAGAGGTGCAGGAGCAACAGGAAGTACGGGCAGCGAGTCGTCATAGCGCACCATCGATTGTTATTATTATTTCAAATTATTCTATCATTGAGCTCTTCCAATTTTCGTGTTGAGTCGTACAATTCTGATTGTGTGCGTACTAGAGCTTCATCTGCTGCAATATCTTACAAGAGGCTTTCTGATTATACTTTTAGTTCACGTCGTTTTCTTTCCATGCACAACTATATATTATTGTAATTTCCGACGAACGCGATTTTTACTATATACTTTTGTTACGACTCGATCACAAGTGATGTCTGCTTACAACACAGTTCAGATTATTTCTTGTTATTTCCCCTACTCTACAAGAGAGAAATGTCATCATTTAAATATAAGGTACGCGTTTTAAAAACTCGTGACTAATATCACCTCATGGTATCTGATTACTGTAACACCTGGTAATATTCACTGAAATGAGTTTTTGTAGCCATAGCAAAAAATCGCTGACTGTGGCATGTGACTGTTTCGCTGATAACGATACTTAGAATAACTATTAAATTCTCAGAAATACGACAATGAGGATACGCAAAACAACATTATTAGATTCAACGATTCCACGAACAACAGCTCTGTATACATTGGAAACGTCAATTACTAAAGCTATTATGATTGTTTTGGTAGCCACCTCCTACAATACCACCCGTGTTAAACACTTTACCCAGAAGCTTGTATTCGTTGAGGTTATTGATGTACATTTGGTAATAATCATAGAATATTTTATTGTTGAGCAACAAGTCATTTGAAAATACGCTTCTAAATTTATGAATACCCAGACCGGTACATATGTAATGAAGAACAATAACATAATTATGTCCGCAGCACTGCGATTCCAGACCTTGAAGCTAAGTAGCGTTGCGTCATGAAAGTTTACAGTTTCTCCGGAGACGTGTGAGATGCTGTGGAATGGTTGGATGTGATCCATAACTATCAAAGAACCATTCAAACCCATTTCGATTGATGTATATGACGACCCAGTTATAGTTGGGGAACTTGCATCCATCGGTATTTATCATAAATGCTGTTGGTATCATCCACATCCTACGGATATGATCTGTGTGGGATACGCTTACTCCGTGGCTCAGTGTATTCACTGTTCACTCCGCGTCGCGGAAGTTCCATATTCTTTCAAAGAGCCGATGCGATCACTATGACAAAGCCACTTTTTGATTCTTTTTACCTTATCCAAAGAGCATCCGTTCGCACGATTGTTACGCAACACGCTGTGATACATAGAATATATGTCGTCCCCACGAAGATGTCAGAATGAAAGAGCTTCTTCGTTTTCAACTAAATTTATAATAAAACACCCTGGAAGTTCGTCGAGTATAATACGCATACGCATGATACGCGTTCCATACCGGCTGGCCTTTGTAAGGCCAGGCTATAGAGCCTTTGACGGTATCTGTACACCATCAGCATCCAAAGAAAGATAATTGCTTTATAATTTTAAAAGTTCAATGGGCTTACTATGCGGTCACCATTGCAAACTTTATCATCGATGAAACCAATAATTATATGTTTAGATAATTGACCGAGTATGACATTCTCCACGGTATCACCATGTACAACTGCAAGCATTGATATTGCTTTAACCTCTACGCGTGTTAAAGGATATTTTACCGTAGATTTTGACAGAGCTTTTGCGTGAGTTAGGAGTATACCGAGAGATATCTTTGCGCGCAGTACAAGAAGCGATGCCTCGACAATATGGATACCGTAATCTTTCGAAGATGTCATAAGACAGAAAGCATCACTGGTACGGAGAAATCGCAAATGCATCTTAACGTCTTTTATTAAAAATCTTTTCCGATAAGAAATGTTACAGTAAAGATGTCCGAGGGAATCAAGCATTTTTTCAGTGCACAGATGGAAACTTCGGTTATTAAGACCAGTATTAGCGTTAGCTATATCGTACAGTTTACCGGCAGAATCGTTGTACCATAGAAAACTGTAAGAAGAGAGCTTTTTGCACCACATCCGTAATTCAAAAGTGTTTCAATGTACTGTGATGATGTTCCGCCGTCAACGTTAAATTTGTTATTAAATTTTACTATTCAAAGTGTCTAGGGTATGTACTCGAGCAGGGAGGAAATGAATTGAATTTTCGACATCCACTTGCGTCACATGCACATTTCCGGGTGCACGCACGCCTTGACAATCGTCCCTGCATGAGAATAAAATTTTTGTATGATGATAATTTCGCGATTCCACAATTTTATTTATTTCTGCTATATGGCATTAAGGCGGGAAAAGGGTCTCAGATACAAAAAAAAAGCATTTTTTTGTGCTTTTTTTCAGAGTACCTTATTTATTAATATTTTTTTAAATTTTTACATTATTAAGCGTTATTCTAAGAATATTTTGCTAAATTTTCATTTAAAAATAATGAAAAATAAGCCAGTGGTAGTGGTGAGAACCGAGTCACCTCAAAAAAAAGTTTCCATGCGGTAGTCAGGATAACTCATGATTGCTTCATCTGAAATTAAAAAACCAAAAAGATTCCTTTAGTACATAAGTTTATCTTGGATTTGAACGAAGGAATTAACAAAATATTCATTTTTGAATTTTTGGTGAAGGTGCAATCCTTTTCAAGTATAACATTCATTACATAAATATTAAACACATACACATATTTGCCTCACATATCTATATATATATATATATATATACGATCAATCGAATATAGAATTTGTTAATGCTTAAACCTTATTTGACATTTGTATAAAAGGAGAGGTTTACCACTTAGCTATAAAGTCGTGTACTCCATCGATGTCTCAAATGAGGTTGGTACGATCCGTTAAATATAATATCGATGGTAATATTTTATACAGAAAATAGAAATTCATGTATGACTTGAATATACACGGGAACAGGACATTCAGAGAATATTAATACGATTCTGAACGGACTTTTGTCGGTAATTACTATTAAGCAGGCGTTATTGACGTGTGTTCACTTGGCCAGTCCGATGAGAAGTGCCTACTCTCGTTAGATCGTCTATCACTATCGAGTAATCGCGCACTCGTGACTTGTCGTGGATTATTTCGGGAATCTTCGCCTTTATATAATCGCGCCCTTTAGGCTGTCACTTTGAATGCTATAATTCGCTACAATACGACGAGCCAATCCGCATTATTCACAATTTAGTGTAAGGCTAGTGCTTTCTAGAAACGCTTTCCAATTGCGTGTATCCCTGAATAGTCTTTAAGCTGAAATCGTGGGTAGTTACTTTACATATGCATACCAAAACCAATTGATGGCGCACTGCTTTCCCATCGCACGCTATGGATCGCTATTATTATAGTGTGAGTGAGGCTCATCATTTGCTTCAGGCAGTGCAGAGCGTTGCCTAATTACATTTTTTTTTCTTTGCCCTACGCCTGTGATTCGCGAGTAACAAAAATTTCCTCGGTATGTTATTATACTTAATATTTTTTTCCCCGTTGAGTGGCAGAAGCATTTTTTTTAATAATCCGTATCGTTTAATCTTTATCTGCATGTTTTCGCGTTTTACTCAGCTTTAGTCTAGATTTAGTACGCGTACCCCTTATTTTTATGCTGCACATGATATCGTGTCAGTAATGAGTAAAATGTAATATTATCGCATGAATGGCCGTAATTGCAGAAATCGATTTACCAATAAACATGTATGAATCAACTAAATAAAGTGTCGATATTTACTTATTTATGAAACTTGAGTAAGTTTTGTTGCTCTTACAAGTTAACGTTTTGCGCTAACGACGCTTAATTTTTTAATTTACACTACATATCATACTTTCCTCCATCCACAACACCAAATAGCGTTCCGCGACGGTAATAATATTCCATAAAACATTTGAGGTGGTTGCCAAGCACGGTCGAGATTTTGCGATCCCTTTTAATTGCGTAATTAAAACCCGATTTCTTCTCTATTACTTTGCGTAGACCGGTCCATTTTGGCGTTAGTTGGGTGGAACTATTGCACCTTTCGGTATGTCCATTCTGCGACACTTTATTTCTGGCCCAAAATTTTCGCCCTTTTGCGTATATGCTGAAATCGATCTTCGCTTTCTCCTTAGCGAGCTGCAGGTTGTTTCGAGTGATGGCCCGTGCAGCGCGCAATCTCTCCCGTAATTCCGAAGTGCAGTCGTCATGTGAATTTGAGTTTCCTTCGACCATTTCCTATCCCACATTTAGCGAGTAAATTTTCCGAAATAATCCTATGGGGGTCTGTTTACTTCGGGGTCAGTCCATCTAACCTTCCACACTATGCAGCCTCGTGGAACAGTACACCCGCGCAAGGTGTTGGCATTCCGCGATCTAAAATGTGAGTCTTTTTCCTTAGCTTCACTCCTGGTGCCGGGTTAATCATGTTTGGCTTGCGTCCGTACCAATGTCCTCTTGACGCTCTGGTACCCTCTACGAGGGGCCCGTCACTAACGTGCGCTATATCGCGTGAATTAAAACCTGACATGGTTTCGTATGTTCACCAAGATTTGTATCTAACCGTGTAGCCTATGGTCGAAATTTCCCTGTGCACACTTCCGGGTGGCGCCTTCTATCGTCCTAACGTCTTGTTCGACGGAGACGTCTTCGCAGAGTTTCTCTATGAGGTCTACAATGAATGTTACCACTCTGGCTGCGTATATCGCAACATCTTCTCCCTCTTCCTGCCGGAAAGAGTAAACTCCATTTGCAGGGCAGCCAGCTATTTTCCCTCCCAGTACAAAGCCAGTATTCGATTACCATAGCACGAATTCGCATTAAAATTTTGCGCAAAAATATTCGTATAAAAATGTTTCTCCCTGTTTCTTTTTAAATTTAGACGTGATCTAACTGGTTTTGGAAAACGATTACAGACAGTACGTAACACAATTGCTAATTACTACTTACAGGATGATGATTTCCTTCATGACGTTGGCTCCGTGGGATGATACTTCAGCAGTCGTATTGACTTGTTGACCTGCGGCCTTCGGCAGCGGCGCTGCTTCACTCTCATTGTCGTCTGTCGACATCCTTTCTGGCACTGTCGGCCCCTTGAGTCAGATAGCCTTATACTCGTCCTTTAATTATTTACGAGCGTCACCGTTGCGCAACGGGTACGCGCAGTCATACTTGTACTGTGGTGTGCTGCTGCTCGCTCCTCAATACTCCTCATCGAGTTAAACTGTCCAACGATTCGATAGCTGCGTCCGAGTTGCAACTAGCTGTTAGCCCCAACGACTGTGGGTCGGTTTTATCACTGGATTTTTCCGTACAAGCTTAAGCTTGTATTTTTCCGTACAAACTGTAGCTTGTGCGGCAAAATCCAGCGATCCCACGTTCGACACGTAAACGACTGAGAATGAGTCGAAAGGATAGTTTATAGATTTTTTGGGGCCGTTGTCAATAAAAAGTTAGAACTAGCATAAACGTAGTGAATATTTGTGAGCTTGTTTAAAAGAGTGATCAATTATAGAGTCATAATTAATTAACGTTCGTCCGATTGATTAGATAATGATTTTGTTGAAAAATCAGCTGGCACGCAGCTACTATGGTCGTTGTGCGGTACTCGATGCTTCTGGTGCTTCGCTGCGCCCGGATGCCGTGCGTGCAGCCGGGGCAACACCTCGTGGACACTCAACTCACGCGAGAGACGACGATCTATCTCTCACTTGGCAGTAGCGTCGCTCAACGACGCTTTCGAATAACTCAGCCGTCTTGCTAATTTGCGTTACTTTCGTTAAAACCACCAAGAACGCAACATCTGCCTCTTCTCAGCTTCGTACTTTTTCACTGCTATCATCGGATATTCTCACGCTCAAACGTGCTCAACTGGACTCAAATTGAACGGTAAGCCGGCACCTTGGTAATTTACACAAATTTAATCAAGGTGAAGTGAGAAAAAATAATTTTGTGCATCGGCAAATGTCTCACACCGTGGCGTGTTATGCAGCACGGGCTGCTTCACGCTTTCTCTCACGTTATTTATTGGCACGTAATTAATAAAATTGTATGTGCGGCTCACCAATCACTTCAAAATCAGTTGTCATTTATTGTTATATTTTTTTGTAGTTTAAGTGGAATATATAGATCATTTTATCTGTCCATATCGTTCGTCTGGTTATTTCACCCCTGTCGTGAGTGAGAGCTCATTTTTTTCAATATCTTCCAGTTTACACACATATCAGACCAACGGAATCTCAAACAGATTTTTAAAATGATAGATTTTTCAAGTATTTCTATGTTCGAGTATACATGACGAGACTATCCATTCCATTCACAATTCAGTGTAAGACTAGTGCTTTCCAAAAATGCAGTTGATAAACTGCATTTGCCGGAAATGCTGAATTTACATTTATTTCGCGAGCCTTCATTGGTCCTGCATTTGAGCTGGTTGCAAGGCCGGTCTCCTGATCTTATCTCAGCACATTCTTGTGTATCTGTGGCTGGCCTTGTGATGTAATGAGTTAGAATAAATTTGATGCAGTAAAACGAAATTAATTCATTCCACGTGACAAATAATGTTCGAAAATAATTCAGGGCGCAACATAACTATTCTCAGGTGTGTACAGTTTAACTTCTTACTCAACAAGTGGTTGTGTGTGGCGCACTACGTGCAGGTACACTTAAACGGTTCATAGCGTCATTAATATCATCATATTCATTAAGCTGTTATGCATGTAACGCGTAAATGGGATATTACGGTTGACAGCATATTATTTAAAAAGTTATTATTTTAGGATCGTTCGCTGATAAGGGGATAGATCTCGAGTAATTAACAAACACGTCAATTTACGGTAAAAGTAATAATTGGTCGTTCATTATAGATAACGCCAACTTCCCGTTATCTATCATATTGCGTGAAAAATGATTGAAATACATTTCATATGTTCGAGTTACCGATGAGGAACCAACCTGTTCTTTCTGAATCTACCTTTAGACTGATTTTCGTCAAGCAGTTACTAACTGCGTTTACAAAAATCCTTTCGTTTGCAATTTTTGCATTAGCCTACCGTCGATCGTCAGGCGAGTCTCCTCATGCTGTGTCGGCATTCTCGGGGTCGATCGCACGACACGGCATTGGACTTCGTTCTCTGTCATGAACAAAATCCGGGGCTCAACACCCCACCCCCCTTAAAAAGGAAACATTTTACCCATAATTTTTTTTTTTTCGTTGGTTTCCGTTGCATATGTTATTTTGACAATCATACATTTCGACGTATATATTTCATTATATTCATTATATCATTTCGTATTGCCTATGACATTTTCTATTATTCGGTCTGCTCGAGCTCCGAGCTTTCGAAGCTCCTTTGGATCTCGCAGCACGCTTAATAGTGGAATGTTCTTCTCGGTCTGTGTTGGGGACGCCTGAGCCTTTATCTCAGTTAATTTCAGATTGTATGGGGGAATATAGGTTTTCCGGATGACTTGTGACATTCGCCCGATGGTTTTGACGCTAAGATCTCGGGCCGTTACAATACATACGCCTACCAAAGCCAGTATTCTCGTATTGTTTAGAATCTCATGTTGTATGGGTTTTTTTTCCCACAGTTTATTCTAATAGGTTCTGGGGTTGGTGCGACGTATAATCATCGCCCTCGTTGCCCCATTGGGACGATGAGGGGTGAGTTAGTTGGATAACTCGTTTCGCACATTCATCGCCATTATTCGTGTCCATTTTCGTCGTTCATAAGCGAAATGGTAGGATGTGTCGGCGGGCAAATGTACTCCCTTGCTCCATCCCACTCCTATCCCCACTACGCGGCTACCCCCACCACCCCACCTTTTCACCGCCGCGCTACCCACTCTGCTTAACCAGTGGCGGTAATGTGGAGATGGTAAAGTGAGGTGGTGTGGGTACTCTGGTGAATAAGGAAGAGTAGACATAAAAGCACGATGGAGCAAAGGTGTACACATACTGGGAAAAATGAATAAAATGATGTACTACGATCCCAGCTGTTGTCGGCATCCACCCTCCATCCGCGGCGATTTTACATTTCCTTACTCTCCCACACGCACACAGAGCACTTTGTCTTTAATTTCTTTCTACGTCCTCGTCCGAGAGGGTCACGTCATCAAAGCTCTCGTCCACCGCATCGATATCGTAACCGATGTCTATCTCATAACCGGGGGTCTGTATAATATCCGCTGTCACATCCGCGCGCTCTCCGTTCGTTAAGCGATAATGATTCGCGGTTTCGCTCGCACATACACACACACACAGAGCACTGTATATTTAATTTCTTTCTACGTCCTCGTCCGATAGGATCACCAAAGCCCTCGTCCACCGCATCGATATCGTAACCGATGTCTATCTCATGACCGAGGGTCTCTATAATACCCGCTGTCACACCCGCGCGCTCCCCGTTCGGTAAGCGAAACCGCGGAGCGTTATCGCCGGCAAGCAGTCGCATCATGACAGCGATCAAGGCATCGCTACTGCACGCTTCTTCGATGCGTTGCTCCATACCTACAACATTCACGCGCTCGAGCCCGTATATTGAGCACTCCATGACAAGAGCCGGCAGCATACTTGCTAGAAGCTCCGGATGGAATAGGTGAAATCAGTCGATATAATGGTCTCGCCGAAATCGACTAACAACACCTCGCCGTACCCATCAAAGTCCGAGTAAACCACTTCGCCGCGAACAACTCTATTGAATCGATGCATAATACAGGACATTCCGATATAAAGTTTGCCAAGTCCAACGGGCGTTCGTCGACGCTCCACTAAATACATGCTGCGTAGAATCTCATCCAGTTCGTCGTACGCATCGCACATTTGCTGGGTACGCAGGAACACACTCATCACATTTTCGACTAAAATTACCCGGCACAAAACACGTCGCTTAAAATTTGTATCTTCTTGTCGTATCGCCGATACATATTGCTTTTTATTGTTTGCGTGTAGCATGCCAAAGACAGATTGAATACTCGAGATAATGCTAGAGAGTAACACCGGAATAAAGATAATAACCTCCTGTGAATCATAACTAGGTGTCCAACGCTCTGAATGCAACGAAAGCGGTTTTCGAGCATGTATTGCCGTGCGCTGTGTTCCTCGTAAAACGCTTGCTCTGCAGTAAAAGACATAGAATATGATCCATCGTAGGCAGAGAGAGAGAGAGAGAGAGAAAGTTCCATTATAATTCTCTAATTATTACGCTCTAAAAATAACAGACACATTTGTTTTGTAGATTAATTAATTAATCATTTTGTATGCGGTCATATGCTTCTTCAGAGTGATAAATCTAAGCGACAATGTAATTGACCAAGTATGATGGAAAATTTCTGGCAGTTCGCAACCCGGTTAGAATCAGCGCCACCTAGATCCCTGCGTTATCGATCTCAGAAAGATCTCTAACAAGCGAATCCTTAATTATTTTTTGTCAACTCTGCTTGCCTCACTCACTTATTAAGAATTAATGAGGCAACCAGACCTGACGATTTTTAACTTCTAAAGAAATCGTGAAAAAATATTGCCACAGCCCGGGTTCGAACCGGGAACTCCAGAATTCTAGCCTGGTACGTTACCAATTACGCCACCGCGGCTCTAGCAACATACCGCATACAAAATGATTAATTAATTAATCTACAAAACAAAGGTGTACTACTTGACATTAAAAATAGAGATCGTGAATTAATGTTGCTAGAGCCGCGGTGGCGTAATTGGTAACGTACCAGGCTAGAATTCTGGAGTTCCCGGTTCGAACCCGGGCTGTGGCAATATTTTTTCACGATTTCTTTAGAAGTTAAAAATCGTCAGGTCTGGTTGCCTCATTAATTCTTAATAAGTGAGTGAGGCAAACAGAGTTGACAAAAAATAATTAAGGATTCGATTGTTAGAGATCTTTCTGATATCGATAACGCAGGGATCTAGGTGGCGCTGACTCTAACCGGGTTGCGAACTGCCAGAAATTTTCCATCGTACTTGGTCAATTACATTGTCGCTTAGATTTATCACTCTAATAAGAGACACAGTAAGATCAGGTATTTTTTTTTTAATTAATCAATATTTTATGGAAAGCACTTTTCCACATTTACCATAGTATGCAACTTCCCTGCAAACACGGTGATCCGCGCTCGGAAATTTCTCCACCGTTAATTTTATTTTCATCTTTGTACGGAATTAATTTGTATTATCACTCGTAATATTACTTTTAAATTATTTTTCGCTGTGGGTGTTGTCATCACAGTGTACTTCTGAAAAAAAGAATGAAACAAGTATTTAATTGATCGCAGTGATTAATAAAAACAACGTGCACCGAACAATCGGTACTGTCTTACCTGATATGCCATGACTCATTACACAAAGTTGGCAACGTTGATGATCTGCTGCCACCGACATCAACTGCGGTTAAGGATATCGGATGACACTCTGTCCCGAAGCTAGATCTATAGTGGCGGTCGAAAGTTTCCGACCAGTTCGATTTTTCCCTGTCATTTTTGAAAATGAAAGTAAAAGCTGTCCGCACTTTTACACGAAGTAAAGGACGTCAAAACAACACTGATGATGTAGTCAACACATTTTATTTATGTAGCATTACGTTTCTAGTCACAATAAAACAAAATGTACCTAGACAAAAGTTTCCGTCCACAGAGCTTTTCTGTGTTATAAACATCAGATCCATGTGTATCGTCTCCCTCGTCTTCTTGCGGCAAAGGTGAGTGATGGTAAACATGGGCCAACACACAACTGTTCAACCGCACACAAAGATTTTACGGCTTTCGGAGAAAGGAAAAACTTCAAGGACTATTGCATCGTGCCTAGGCGTTGGAAAATCGACGGTAAATGATTTTCTTGCGCAATACCGCTCAGGCTGTGGGTTGAAAGCTAAACCACGATACGGTCGTCCAAGGAAAACATCAGTTAGAGTGGACAGACTCATCAAAAGAAAGTCAACAGCGGACCATAGGAAAACAGCAACTGACATCGCTCGCGAATTGGAAGAAGAAAACCACGCAAATGTGAGTCGATGCACAGTTTCTAGACGTCTGCATGAAGTTGGTTTACTAGGTCGTGTAGGTGTCAAGAAACCTCTCATAAGTAAGAAAATTCAGAGGACCCGATTAGAATTTGCTATGCAACATCGAGGATGGACTCCGGAGGATTGGAGAAAGGTTGCTTTTTCGGACGAGTCAAAGTTTAATTTGTTTGGAAGCGATGGCAGACGATATGTGCGGCGTCCTGTTGGTGCGCGGAACGTCAAATGTCAAATGGAAACATCGGAATGTCAAATACCAAATACCCACAGTCAAGCACGGTGGAGGGAACGTGCTTGTGTGGGGGATATTTTCGGCCAATGGAATTGGTCCACTTGTGCACATTGAAGGAATAATAAATGGCCCGAAATACAAGGAAATCTTAAGAAACAACCTCCTTGCATATGCACATAACTATATGCCGAAAAAATGGATCTTTCAGCACGACAACGACCCCAAGGACATTTCAAAGGTAGTGAAGGAGTGGCTGGGGTCACACAGGATTCGGGTGTTAAAGTGGCCAGCTCAGTCGCCTGACTTGAACCCTATAGAGCATCTATGGGAAGAGCTTGGACGTCACATTGGAAACCGAAGTCACCCGAACCGCGCTGATTTGTTGCAACATTTGCAGGAAGAATGGGCGAAAATCACAACTGATTCCATTGACAAGTCGATTGCATCAATGCCACGGCGTTGCGAGGCTGTAATAGCAGCCAGAGGGATGGCAACTAAATACTAAAGTGAAAGAAGTATCTTATATATTTTTCTGTTCTTATTTCCGCATTCCTACCACTGTGAAAGAATTATTTTTCTGTATCGAAGAAATGGTCGGAAACTTTTGTCCATGTACATTTTGTTTTTTTGTGACTAGAAACGTAATGCTACATAAATAAAATGTGTTTACTACATCATCAGCATTGTTTTGACATCCTTTACTTCGTGTAAAAGTGCGGACAGTTTTTACTTTTATTTTCAAAAATGACGGAAAAATCGAACTGGCCGGAAACTTTTGACCGCCACTGTAGCTCTACAGTGTATGTATCCTCCTCTCGTTCTCCATAACACGAATAACGGGCCCTTCATGTCGATTCATATGCAGGGGCTGTTTGTTCTGCAAGAAATTATTTTGTATAATTAAAAATCAATATTACATGTTTTTAAAGTACGATTTTTTAATTATTTTATATTTTTCACTTGCCAAGCTCCACTGCTTCGCTGCTAATTGACATCGACACGTATCCCATGATTTGCTGTGTTAATGAAACAAATACGAGAGCTCCGTCTTCATTCTGTCGTAGACCTTTGCTGATGCTTCGGTTTTAGGACTGTGACAGCTCACATTTTCTATCTATTTATCTCTCTATATATATATATCTCTACGACTGTCCTCAGCGTATACTTTATAATATCACGAGCGAAATGCTCGTTGAACACTATATACAATTAGTTACAACTGTGTCTTTATCACAAACGTTCGCAACGCAACACCCGATGCATGATCAGCGATATGACCACGGTACAGCACAATTATTTCGGACGAAATAATTTTCATAAGCTCCGTATCCCTCGGCGCTAGCAAGGTCGTGATGTGCTCGGGCGCTTCTTGAAAGGATTCCTTGGAACCGATAATCTCATACGCTAATGCACGAGGCATTTCACTGACACCTATCTTTTCACGGACATACGATACCACGTCCTTCATACACCGCGGAATCGTTTCGTTCTCCAGTGCATACATATGAATATCAATTCTTCTACTTATTTCGACGAAGATATCAAACATCGGCCGCTGCAGAACGATGTTTGGAGAGTATTTTTGGAAGCGTTTCCGTTCCGATTCTCCAGATTCCTCTTGATTCTCGTACTCCTCGTCAGCACTACCGCTTATTTTACCAAAGGGGACAGCTCTGTGCTGGTAACACGAGGTTAGAAGTATGTAATGCGCTGTGTGCTCTATGCGGGTATTACACATTTTCTCGGCATCAGCCCCATGAGCTTCGAAATATCACTTTTAAATACTCGCCACTTTTCCGCACTGACTGTAATTCCGGTAATAGTGATGTACAATATTTTCACCTCTGGAGTAAGACACGCAGAGTTCACCTCCAGCCCGGCGATGATTATTTTACCGAATCATTTATTTAAACCGTACATAACGGGGTTCGCTATATATAGCGATATCGGGTGCGACGTATCACCGTTATTCGCCATTTCTATTGCTTTCTCGTAGACTAACTTTTCGAATGAATCGTCGGCGGTATTAATACTCCGTTTTATACAGATTACCCCCACCGTCTAATTGCATCGCCGCTTCATTTGATACTGTAAATCATACGACTAAAAAAGACTCACCAATATCCTTTGATATTTGCTGCATTCTTCTTAACAGCCTAGTAAGAGCAGCAGCAAATATATTCCAAATCACTTGCATACTCTGGCACACTTATGTGCATACTCACACCTTGATATACACATATGATGTGCCATGAAAATTAAATAATATTCGTCGACGAAATTTGATGAATTTTTCATAGCCGAGTGCCTTGAAATTGGATGAAAACAATATGACATTCGTCGGTGAAACCCGATAACTAAGTACATAACGGGGTCTTACATCTATATCACCATCGTTAAATATTTTCATGGATCTTGCTTTTGTAATGTGATCGTGTGCGGCCATCTTCTTGGTTAGTCGTATTCTTTACATCGCTGCAGTATGTGCAGAGAAAGAAAAAGCATATTACGGAATATAAAAGCGTGCAGCTTTGAAAAATCTCTAGTTAATTGTCTGATTTACTATGGTGACTACTACTCTAACAGCACAATGATGGTCAGAGTTGTTAAAGGCTCATTGATAAGAAAATTGATACAGTTTATATTAAAACGGAGGCCGGCGTTGAGTTCGCGATGGGGGAGAAGAAATTGACAGATCACACTATGGGAACTTCCGACGCAAGCGATTGTTCGTAAGATTCGCGGTATACTGTGTGAGTGTCATCAGCGCGATTTAGTTGACGCGCATAATATTGGACTGTTTGATAATCAAATAATTATTGATTCGCCGGTGCGTGTTATTCATCGACGCGGGTGGCTGAAGGAGACTGCTTTACAGCCCATACTCAGTGCAAGACGTAAGTAATATATTGCGTTATTTACTTTTATTTTATTTCCTTTTTTTTTTAATAAGTTTTTTATATAATTCGATGGTATGAAGAAGAAGAAATGGGATCCGACACCTATGATTTCAATGAAGAGGGTAGAACCGATTCAGATGATCATAGTAGGGATAACGATGGTAACAGCGCCGCAGGGAGTCGTTGGATACATTTCATCCAGCCGTTCTGCGGACAATACAGTTCAAGCGATGATGCCAATATCAATACGGACGACGAGGAAGAAAAGGAAAAAAGAGAAGAACGGGTGGAGGAGGAGGGCGACGTGGAGAGTGAGGAGAACGACGAGGAGGAGGAGGAAGAGGACCCGGTAGATTCATGTAAGCTTTTAATAATACAATTACGCTGCCATAATTAAAAAAATTACGGGGATAATAACAGTAAAAATGAAAAAACAGGGTACGAGTCGGACACAAACGTTTTTCGCTTTGCACGATTGTCGACCTCGCTCTCAAGACTGTCGGCAATCGAGTTGGTTTACGAAATGCGTCGGCGGTTCCCGGGTACAGCTTAGGGATTCAAAAACGCAGTCAAATTCGTACGGGCGAGTTACAGAGACGATGGTGTCAAATTAGGAACGGGCTTCGAGGGGCGCAATATACAGCAACGATAAACCTCACCCGTAATGCGGTGGTAACGACACCGTCTTGAGGGTGCGGGGTGCGCGAGATTCAACCATTTCAGGAGTACTTGGTTCACGAGGGTATAGCGATCGTTGTTTATAAATTTCTCACCTTTGGAAATCGCATTCCGGCTCTATAGGATGGGCGAAAAATTCGTACTGCCGGCGTTAGGTAAAATTAAACATACGCTCTTTATTCTTTATTACAAGCGTTCTCATCACTGCCAAGCAATATGAAATCTCGCTGGTGTGCTAGGTAGTCGAAGGTTCTGTACACAGTGTAATTCTAAGTATAATCGAGTACTCGAGCATCGCTGTAGCTATCAATGTGCTCGGTGTAAATCCACTTATTACAACGGTAATAGAGACTCTCAGCCTGAGTATTGCACAGATTGTAATCGTTCGTTATTTGGCGTTTTTTGCTTCGCTCATCATACAGGTGAGGGCTCCGCAGGCATTACGTCTCGTAAATATAGACGGTACAGCGTTTGTAAAACATTGAAAATCTGTAGAGGCTGCTCGTGTATGATTAAAGCCACAGATAAAAATATGCATGTACGTGGTATATCGTTTTATTTTACATGTAGGCAAACTCGACCGACTCCACATGCGTGTTTTATATATAGCACCTCTTAAGAAACCAGAGGCGCCAAAGGAACAGAAAAAAGACAAGCGGCCGACGAAATTTTGGTTTCAAGATTTTGAGACGCAGCAACACGAGCAATTGCACGATGATAAATCGACACGAATTCACGAGCCGAATTTATGTGTTTCACAATGCGTATGTATGACATATGTTAATATCACAGATATAGAGACCGATTGTGCTGACCGTGGTAAATGCGAATTCGTGTTTATCGATGATCCTATTAGGGAGCTCGTGAAATTGGCATTTTCGCAAAAATTTAAAAAGACCATCTGTATTGCTCATATTGCAAGAGATTTCGATGCGCAGTTTATTCTACGGTATCTAATCGGAGTGCAAAAAACACAGCTGCCCTCTCTGATTATGAATGGTACGAAGATTGGCGATGTCATTTTTCTCGATAGTCTAAACTATTACCATTTATCCATGTCTCTTAGCGCTTTACCTAAGGCCTTCGGTTTCGCGGATGAGGTGGTGTTACGTCAAAGCCGCGCGGTGTTTTTACAAAAACCGACAAATTTAGGCGTTTCGTCGTGAGTTTTCCGTACTCTGGTCAAGGAGAATGAATTCTCACTTTACCACACCTGACAAGAAACACCGAAGACGCAAGCCCCATTTTGAGTCTAACCTTTCGGGAAATTACTCGGGACAGAACTGAGAATGCTCGTTGCATACTCGCGTTAACCTTCACTCAACTCGATACACTAGATCGATAAATTAATCCGCGGAGGAGGGGGTTTTAGGGGGGAAGGAAAATGACAGGTTAATTTCACTTGAGGAACAATTTACGAAGATATCAGGCAATATAAATTAGAAGAATTTCGTTTATACTTACAGTTGGTTTACTGGTGAAGTTGTTTCGCCGGTAACCGATGCGTTGAAGGGGAAAGATGGCACCGTTTGGTAGAATAGAAATGCTGAACTCGATGATTCGTGAAGTTAGTAAAATTTATTCAAATAACCGAATAAGTGATACACGTACGTTCGCTAATAGCGTGCGCGAGCGATCGTTACTTTTCGGCGCAATACTCTTAACGTGATACTTATGATTTGAAAAAACAGTAAAACGAAATAAACAGCGTGGACCACTACAAAAGCGGCAGAAAATAATTGAATTCAATTTCTTCTAGATTCCTTCTTTAAACTTGAGATAAATTCCGAATGATTGTCATTAAACCCGAGAAAAAGTAAATTCGAACTGAATTTAGACTGTTCAACCGTTTTTATTCTAAGTACTCACTCTGGATTTTAGCTGACTCTACAGGGTAGGGTTCTTCCGCGGTGGGAGCCTTTTTTGCTCGCCAGTTTTTATCGCTTCTGATCGAACGCTCGACACGGCGGCTGTACGCAGTGTAAGCTGTTCTCCCTCGGGCTCAAACCTAGGAGCCCCTTACTCTTTACTTTGCTTTACTGCACACTTACTCTGCATTTTCGGAAATTTTCTCGCCCTTATATAGGTCCTGGATGGTCTAATTTTCTGTGCGGGGGATTCTTAGAATTACAATAGCGCTCGGACTTTGGGGCTCATCGCGAAGACTAATTTTTCTTCTAGACGTGCCCTCGTTCAATTCTTATTTCGAGTTGCTCGGGATGCAGTACCACGTGTCGCGAGGTAGTAGAAGAATTATTCCTTGCTTCGACGGCACGTGTCGCGCGATAGTAGAGGAATTATTCCTTGCTTCGACGACACGTCTCTAGATAGATATCGAGGAATAAAAACAACTCGGACGCCAGTAGAGCCAATATGCTTCTCTTTAGTATTACCTTTTCATCTTTTATCTTTCCGTTATAGACTGCAAATTATCATTTTAATTAAAGTTTATAGTTGGAATTTATTTAACCGCTTATTAGTTAATATCTAAAAAGGCCCTATTAACTTAACATTTCTCGATAGTTCTCCTCAAGTCTTTTAAGTTGGATATTTGTTGGTAACTGTTACGTCCGGAGGATTTTAATTTGTGTTTGTATTTAATATTTTTTTCGTTTCACCGCGCATTCGCGCATTTGTTCTTTTGCTTAGGTCAGCGGTCCCATACTGACCAGCGAGACGCGCTGCGCGCCGCTAATCACTCAGTACCTTTACTTTATTCTTGCGCGGCGCTTTCAACACTACTTGATTCGAGCTGATCATCTCCGGGGGGCGACCACAACGATAGGCCCTCGTAACACGGGCCCGTACTTAACGATTTTCACCCATTTTTTAAATAATATATACAGTGGTGTAAAAGACTGTTCCGAACAATTCTATTTAGTCCACCATACAAAAACGTTTATTTGTGACTCATTTACAATTGTGTTAAAATACGGTTTTACTGTTTTAATATATAGTGCATCTTGTGGTTAATTCTGTCTGTGCTTCAATATTTATTTATACCAACCTTCCCCTCATCAGACCAGCTCCAAACCCCAGCCAGCACATTCTACCTTCAAATGGAGATAAATATATGTTATTCGTTCGTTGCGTCCCTTTTGTCAAATCCGGGACGTAACAGTAGCAAATTGAGTTAATAGTGTCTAGCGTGAAGGGGCTTTGGTATATCTACCAAAGTAACTAAATGTTAATTGTTTTTATATCCTTTCACGATGCTCACTGTTTAGTTAAACAATGTAATGGCCTTTCGATTTTCATTAATGTTTAATTTTCATAATTGCAGTTATTTCTTATATCCTTTTAGGTAAACATTTCTTTTCTGAATTCTTATTAGTCCAGTCATTTGATAGTTTTACCTGGAAAGTTTTGAAAATTGGTGATTTTATACATTTCGACGTGCTCTTTTTGAATTTTCACTTTGCCGCTCGCGCCGCCATATTGGAAAAATTGCGCCTAAAAACAGTTTTTTGACAATATCTTCTTTCCTACTCATTTTACAATCAAAATAGTTATGGAATAAATTAAACTAGAGAAAATGTCCTACAATTTATGTAGAAATCTTTTTTTTTTTTTTTTGTAGAATCAATAGTTTTAGCGTACGAGCGCCGCAAAGTCCACTCCAACGCGCGTTTTGGCCAAATAACTCATTTCCACACCACCTTGAGGTAGAGTTTTTTTGTGGTATCCCCCGTGGGCCTAATTCATTTGTAATGCACTATTACAAAATTTAGGGCATTTTCCTTCGCTTCGCTGTCCTTGATGGACCAGGTTTTGCGAGTTAATCGTCTTCAGTACCGAGCGAAATATCACAGATAGAAATTTCTTCCACGTCATCCGCAATGGGATCATCAGATTCGTTGTAATTCTCTTGTTCCTCGATTTCGTCATACGTTTGCTCGAGAATAGTCTCTGTTTCTCCATCGCTATCTTGTAGTGTAACTTGCGAATTATCACAGGTACCATTGCAATTCGTGCATATAACTCCGACCTGCATTGGTGACACGAAAGATTTCGGCCTTGCTGCGGCAATGTATGCAATGGGTGAGAGCAATAGAGCAATGCTCTGTTTCTTCCATTTCTCAAGAGACGCACGTTTGTTCTTCTAGATTACATTATCCAGGATAACGCGTCAAGTTTCAGGTATATCTGACTTAATTTCTTGAAAAAAATTATCTGATGGAGGATAATGTTTTGTCTCGTAGACCGTGGAGCGAATATCCTCTATAACGATTGCTGCAGCTGTTTTCACAATACGCCGACGTTCTTCCGTCCTGTTGTCGATTTTTTTATTGTACCAGGCTTTCGTCAATAACTTGTACCCTGTGTTTCGAAAACGAACCACAGGAGCCTTATTGGCAGTGAAGGCAATCAAAATATCGTCACTATATTTTTTGAGAAGTTGTGCTTTCACCGTTTTTATGTGCGGGCGGTAATCACCTTCAATTTTGGCCATCAGTTCGTCCAGAGAAAATTTACACTCTTCAGAATTGTGCTCGAGATAAGAGTAAATATACTACATTGCAGTTTCGATCTCGTTTGCATACGAACCTCTTTTTTTTATTTCTCCAGTCGGTGGTGCATGATACAATTTTTTCATGCACGCATTGTGATATTGTGCATCGACTGCGACAAATCATAGACATGCTCGAGACGCTCAATAATCGGTCGACTCCAATCATCATTACGAGCTCTAGCAAGTTCTGAAATGGTGTCGTTCATCGATAATTTACGCACGCTATACATAATATTACGATCGCACAAGCGCGCCTATTTTTGTTTCGCTATAAACTCTGGTGTTATTTCAGCACCGCACAAAAAACAATGATCTCTGAATGAGAATGTTCGGGTAGTGGATCGCAGTTGCGGATGGGAAGTCGCGACATCGCTTCCTTTACGCACGGAAGCAGAGATTAATTTCTCATTGTTATATCGTTTTCGACACACATCGTAATCTGCTATTGATCTCAGTCCCTCTAAGAGTTTGCCATTATTGTCCTTTCTTTGAATACTTGACTTACGAAAAGTCTCCAATCCTTTTTCCTTCACTTCAATCATCTCACTTCCTTGCAATGAATTTTCACAAATAAATCAGTTCACTTCCTTCGAAGTCATGTCTCTAAAAATGCGAACGACCCTGTAGACGATAAACTTGTACTGATGATTCAGGCAGAATATTTGAGCTCTGTCGGCAGATGTTCCGTACAATGGAGAGGGGCGAAGGGGGGGGGGCGACGCCAAGGGACGCGTCCCTTTATACCTGCGATGAACCTTATAGGCAGTAGTAGACCGGGTTTTCAACGCGTAGTGAAATATTTTTCGTTAATATACGAAAAACGCGTGTTGGTCTAGATGTATCTTGGTTTGCGGATCTCGTACGCTAAACTATTGATTTTACAAAAAAAAAAAGGTTACTACATAAACAGTAGGAAATTTTCTCTAGTTTAATTTATTACTTAACTATTTTCATCGTAAAATAAGTCGGAAAAGAGATATTGACAAAAAACTGTTTGTGGGCGCCATTTTTCCAATATGGCGGTGCGAGTGGCAAAGATACCAGATGGCAAAGTGAAAATTCGGAAAGAGCACGTCGAAATCTATAAAATCACCAATTTTCAAAACTCCCGGAAAACTTTCCAGGTAACCCCATTTTTGAGCACCAAATGACTGTACTATATCATAATTTTAGGTTAAAATTATTCGTGAGTCTAAATTATTGTATATTAAATAGCTGCTTAGATTTGCAGTGGACCGCAAAGTATGTGTTTTATAAGTATGTATTGTTTCGAGGGAACACTCCTCGTCTTATAGTGTTAACACTTAGAGAGGGGAATGACGGCATTGGCTCTGGTGCGACCTGAAGCATTGAGGGGTATGTTCCCCCACCAGCAGCTGCTACCGTAGCTTCGAAACGTCTTTACTGTCGCTCCAATGACTAATATGCGACATCTTTCTTATTTTATCCTATTTTAACTTTGGCTATCTGCATGATATTATTGCCTAATTTTTATATCAAACTTGTGTTTAGACGTTTATTCCTTTTAAATGATCGATTTATCTATTAGATATATATATTTTCCGTCACCTGAATATTTACTTCGTAAAGATTCCAAATATCTGCTACAATTGTGTTTCAATTGTTATTTGTCTATTCAAAAATGTTGAAGAGCTACCTTTTGGGCTTTTAATGTTCTGAAGTCAACAACAAATTCCAATTTTCCATCAATACAATAATAAGATAACAGATGTCTTCTTGTAATATTGAATATCAATATTTCGTTTATTGCAACATTCGTCGGAGCATATAAAAACTTCCATAGCAACGAAGACGTTGCTAGGGTAGTTGGCCTACTTTCGTGACCAAGACACGGTACACGACAGGGAGAACGGAGCGAGCACCAGACAGTCGCCAACAGAGCAAGTGGATACTTGCAAAATTGGCGCTTAATTCATTCTGGGGAAAGTTAAGTCAACCCGAAAATCTCACGAAAACCGTTATCGTATTCACGCGCTCGGAGCTAATGACTTTACTAACGAGTCCGGAGGTTGAGGTTACGGGAATGCTACCGGTTAATCACAAGATCATGTCTGTGAACTAAGTAAGCAACCGCGATGCTATCCAACCGTTCCCGACATCGGACGCCGTGATTGCAGCATACACGACGGCACCGGCTCGCCTAAAACTATACAGTTATCTTGAGGGGCTCGGGAGGTGAATATTGTACTGTTATACGGACTCCTATACTTACGTGAGTCGCCCCGGTGGCAACGAGTATGAGCCGCCAATCGGTCAGTTTCTGGAGGATCTCACGGATGAATTAGCGTATACGTGCCAGGTAGTTATATAAATTCGTTCGTTTTGGGAGGACCAACATTTTAAGCATACCTTGTTCGTGAACCCGACTATACGATGATAGAAAAATGTAACGTAAAAAATATCACGCTAAACTTTGCGGATAACCTTTGTTTTTGTAGATTAATTAATTAATCATTTTGTATGCGGTCATATGTTTCTTCAGAGTGATAAATCTTGAGCGACAATGTTGTAGACCAAGTTTTATGATAGAAATTTTCGGTAGTTCGCAACCCGGTTAGTGTCAGCGCCACCTAGATCCCTGTGTTATCGATCTCAGAAAGATCTCTAACAATCGAATCCTTAATTATTTTTTGTCAACTCTGCTTGCCTCACTCATTCATTAAGAATTAATGAGGCAACCAGACCTGACGATTTTTAACTTCTAAACAAATCGTGAAAAAAATATTGCCACCGCCCGGGTTCGAACCGGGAACTCCAGAATTCTAGCCTGGTACGCACAGTGGACGCAGAGCCCGAAATCGTGGCAGTAAATACAAATAACCTCCGATCGGAATGAAAATTGGTATGCAGGGGTTTTTAAGGTCGCTGATTACGAATCTGAAAGCTAAATTATTGTAAACAAAATGGCCGATCCAATATGGCGGACATGGATGTTAAAAAGGTGTCCGATCTTGACAAAAATTGGTATATGCGGGTTTTTAGGGTCGCTTATTACGAATCCGAAAGCCAAATTATTGTAAACAAAATGACCGATCCAATATGGCGGACATGAATGTTAAAAAGGTGTCCGATCTTGACAAAAATTGGTATATGCGGGTTTTTAGGGTCGCTTATTACGAATCCGAAAGCCAAATTATTGTAAATAAAATGGCCGATCCAATATGGCGGACATGAATGTTAAAAAGGTGTCCGATCCTGACAAAAACTGCTATATGTGGGTTTTGAGGGTCGCTCATTACGAATCCGAAAGCCAAATTATTGTAAACAAAATGGCTGATCCAATATGGCGGACAAGTATGTTAAAAAAAATTAAAAATTTTCAAAAAAACTCCCTCCTGCCGTACCACTCAAAAAAGGATGAAATAATTTACTTATTTAGTATGACGTTTTCGTATACAATGATATATAACTTGCATTAGTTATTTGAATTTTAATTATTATAATTGAATTGAACAAAATTGATATACGCGGGTTGTGAAAGTGACTGATTGCGAATCAGAAAGCCAAACAATAACGTAGCGAAATTATCGTTCAAATTATCCTTTATAATAAGATATAATTCTTTCCTCGTCAAATGTACTCCTTCGTAATGGGACCCTGTAATAAAGACATAAAATTGTATAGAATTTGTGTTGAAGGATCAGATCAAAATTTTAATGAATTTTAATTATTGTAACAAATAAGTAGCCGCAATAATTATTCGTATTTTTTTTTGAAAAGTACATAAAAAACAACAGTTATGAAAAAAAAATTGAATTTAGACTATTATGAAAGAAGTTATGAGCAAAAAAACATAAACAAATATTTTTTGAACGGGTGACCAAAACATCTCAAAATGTACCAGAAGCCGATTTTTGATGAGTACATGAAAATATGACAAAATCAAGGGAAAAAAATTGAACTGTCCGATTTGGCGTGGAATGCCCCATATATACCTATATATATAATAAAAATGTATCAAATATAAATAAAATGTGACGATTCAAATTAATTACTTTAGTATATACTTACATATATATGTATTGTTGTATGTCTACAAAAATAGATATATAAATGATTTACTTGAATTTGTATTTTGTATATATATATGTATATATATATATATTATATATGGTATATGTATGGATATAGTCCTATTGCTCAAGTAGCAGCTGTTCAATGGCCCCATGGCATGGCGTATGGCGCCGCGCGCGCGTGCACGGTCGGCAACCGCCTGTTTTACGTTGCCAAAAACCATAACAGACAAAGTTAGGCAGCTCTAGGCAGCTAATTCCTGTTAATTTCGCAAGCTTATATAATAAACTAAAGGCCTAGACATTGGCTGTCGCAGAATATGGCAGAAAGTATAACTTTTCGGATAGTTGAAAATATAAGTTTACAAAATTCTTTCACTTTATTTATGCAGTAGTTTATACTACACTTCAATAATTTACATATTTATTTTAAACTCAACCAATGTAAAAATATCTTCTACATACCTCCAGAAGTCGTATCCATGTCTCCGGATTGATTTAAAACACTTCACTTTAAAGTTATCGATTTTATAAGTCACGGTAGTTTTCGCTCGTTCAGCGCGCGATGCGAACACTCGTCTCGAAGGCTAACTTCCAACTGACGCAGCGACGAAGGTATACGGTGAAAAAGGTTACCCTTTTACAATTTAACGCAGCCATTAGTCCTCTACCTGACTGCCTGCTCAAATATCCCGATTGTAAAAATTTTTTTCTGACTTTTCTGCCACGATTTCGGGCTCTGCGTCTACTGTGGTACGTTACCAATTACGCTACCGCGGCTCTAGCAACATCAATTCACGATCTCTATTTAATGTCAAGTAGTATACCTTTGTTTTTGTAGATTAATTAATTAATCATTTTGTATGCGGTCATATGTTTCTTCAGAGTGATAAATCTTAAGCGACAATGTTGTAGACCAAGTTTTATGATGGAAATTTTCGGTAGTTCGCAACCCGGTTAGTGTCAGCGCCACCTAGATCCCTGTGTTATCGATCTCAGAAAGATCTCTAACAATCGAATCCTTAATTATTTTTTGTCAACTCTGCTTGCCTCACTCATTCATTAAGAATTAATGAGGCAACCAGACCTGACGATTTTTAACTTCTAAAGAAATCGTGAAAAAAAAAAATATATATATATATGTGGCTGTGGCAATATTTTTTTCACGATTTATTTAGAAGTTAAAAAACCAGACCTGACGATTTTTAACTTCTAACTTCTGACCTGACTTTAACTTCTGAAGAAACATATGACCGCATACAAAATGATTAATTAATTAATCTACAAAAACAAAGGTATACTACTTGACATTAAATAAAGATCGTGAATTGATGTTGCTAGAGCCGCGGTGGCGTAATTGGTAACGTACTAGGCTAGAATTCTGGAGTTCCCGGTTCGAACCCGGGCTGTGGCAATATTTTTTTCACGATTTCTTTAGAAGTTAAAAATCGTCAGGTCTGGTTGCCTTATTAATTCTTAATGAATGAATGAGGCAAGCAGAGTTGACAAAAAATAATTAAGGATTCGATTGTTAGAGATCTTTCTGAGATCGATAACACAGGGATCTAGGTGGCGCTGACACTAACCGGGTTGCGAACTACCGAAAATTTCCATCATAAAACTTGGTCTACAACATTGTCGCTTAAGATTTATCACTTTGCGGATAACCGTCACGTAAATTATGACGAAATACACTGCTTCGTGACAGGAGCTAGGAGCGTACCTATTATTTTTAAATCCGACGCACGGAATTTCATCAGGTAGTAACGCATAAAGAAACGAAATCATGCGAATCTGTTAACACGAAGCGAAAGCAGCAGGGGAAGTATTCTACTATACCGTATGGCTATTGTGAAATACGGTAATTAGTATAACGTAAAAAAGTATATAGTTAAGCGAAAGCAGCAGAGGAAGTATTCTACTGTACCGTATGGCTATTGTGAAATACGGTAATTAGTATAACGTAAAAAAGTATATAGTTTTATGGGTGAATTCGCGGTATTTTTAAATAATCTTTTTGTCTAATTTCATGTATCGTATTTACTATGTACTATACGTAAAAAAAATAGAAATATTGATTCATTCTGTATAAAACCATTGTCTGCTCGTTCTTTTTGTGCTGCTATTCGTAGCAGTAGCTGCTATCTTTTTACCGTTCCGTTTTGTTCCCAATTTCTCATTATTGATTCCTTTTGTCCCGTCTTTCTTATCGTGTGTTTCCTTTTATTCCGACTTTCTCCTGCTATCTCCGTGGATATAATATTGCTGTTTAGAATTACACGATTCTTAAATGTTGCACATAGAGCTGTATGCATAGTGAAATAAAAATATTGTTTTATTTGTGAGAAGTAAAAAACTATCGTTATTTATTTACATGCGGAGTAAACCTCAGCTTATACCACGGGCACACGGCTCATCAGCTAGTACAGGCGCGCCGTGCCTTATCAGCTCGTCAAGGCCGCGAAAATAGCTGATGCTTCGGGGCCGCTGCCGTCGCCGTCGCCGTCGCCGTCGCAGTACAAATTCATTTAAGAGTCAGCTGATTGGTTTTGATAGACACTCATCGATATGGATATACGTTGGAAACATTCATGGACAGCCGTGATAAGCGGTCCTACGGGCTGTGGTAAAACATTTTGTCAAAAAATTCTTTAAATACATGCGCGAAATGACGGATGTCACGTTCGATGGTATACTTTTTTATTACTTAGAGTGGCAGTCCGGGTATTCAAAGTACGGTGATAAAATCGAATTTCGCGAAGGTTTACAACAAGCAGCAGACTATTCGAATGATACGAGGCCTAAACTTGTGGTCACTGACGATCTAATCCGCGAGGCATCGAACAATACCGTTGTCGATCTTTTCACCAACGGTAGCCATCATAAAAATCTTAGTGTCATCTTCATCACGCAAAATCTCTTTCATCAGGGTCACAGACAGCGCGGTATCTCCTCAAATGCTAATTATATCGTCTTTAAAAATCCGCGAGAACAATCTTTATCATTGCATGTTTAATCAGGTGGATGTATACCTGCATCAAAAACTAGTTTCACCTCCAAATAATGCCTACGCTTATCAAGCGTACATAGAAACACTTTTGAATTACGGTCCAGCTGCCAAAAATTCGCACCCCATGAGCGTCGTCTGGTACGATGATACCCCTGGAAAAACGGATGATATAACATCGGGAAATGCGGCTTGTAAAGAGAAAACAATTTTTAATTGTCGGAAAAACTGTAGACTTGCTCGACCATCTGCATTGCGATATATTTAATCAGAAGCGGTTCCTATTAAACGGTGTCGAGATGCGACTACGATTGGTGCGGTCTAGAGATTTATTTTGTCTTGTAGGCGATATAAAGAATGTTTAATGCGGCTTAAAGACTCTCGAAGCATCGCTTCTCGTTCGTAGAACAAAAATAGCTCCTGGTGTGCTGCTCTCGCATGCTAGAACTTTGGCAAAATCTATGGCTAAATATCCTCTTACGAGAGTCGATGTAAAGGCCGTTTCAATACACTTCGGTGTTCATTGAGGGACGATCAATAATATCGTGCTAGGTCAATTGCCGAAGCATATAATTTTCGGTTTTGTCAATAACAAAGCGTTTAACGGCGACTTCCATATGAATCCATTCCATTTCCAAAATAACAAAATAAATTATCTCTCGTTGTATGTATGCATGTGTTCAAATCATCTGTGTGTGGATGCTTTTCAAACGTTGTTTGCGGGAACTGGAGTACATTTCTTGAACGATCGTAATTCGAACGATCGGGATAATTATCGCGATGGATGCTGTCTGTTTGCTTTTGATTTGACACCCGATCTTCCGGCGAACAGCAATTCACATTGGAATTTTATAAAGCATGACAGTGTGAGAATAGAGGTACGATTTGAGGATGCGCTTGCTTTAACGGTAAATTATGTTCTCTACGCGGAATATGATAATGTCTTTTAAATCAATGCCTCTCGGCAGAGAATGGTGGATTTTACCGAATAAGCGAAAAAATGTGCTGATGTCTGTATACAATTGTTTCGTGTTAAGAGACCTAGAAGCGTCTTTGTGAGTAACTAATCAGTCGAACTTGAGCATCTGCACAGATTAGACGTGAAAATGGATATCAGCGTGGATATACAGGGAATGCGTGGTAAAATCTCGGAATTTATCCCGAAAGAAATTGCCGTAGTAGCCGTGTATAGACCGTGCTCTGCTCATTGCATCGTCGCACCACTGTGTCACTTTGCCGAATTACCGCAGCATTCGACAAGCCAGAATAATTTTCTCTCGAAATATTTTCATGGCCTTAAATGGTACGAGAGCGATGTGAGCTTTAAACAAGCATATGCTAACTTGCGTGAAATTTGGCGAAAATCAAGACGTATCTATACACGCGGTCGCGAGATGGCTACACTTCTTTGCGATATCACGAGTCGTAAAATTTCCAACCTGAAGGATGAGGAGGACGTTCCATCGTACACATTTACGCGGAAATCTTTGCGATAATGCTCTAGTCACGCTGTAATAAACGATACAGCGTCTTCACACTGTGCAATGTGCCAGGCTTTCCAAATAAACAATTGTCTTTGCGAGCACCCATTTAAAGGAGAACATGGATGTTTGGTCTGCAGACGAAGAGGGAGAGAATAAGAAAGAGGAGAAATCTTCACCGAGTAGTCGTGACACGATCGACGATGCTATGAAATAAATTTTTCATATACACTCACCCGAAAAAAAAGCGGTACACTTAAAATTTGGAAAAAAATCACTAAATTTCAAATGACGGTAACTTCGCAAATAATGAAGGTAGAAAGGTCTTTGAAGAATGAAAATAAAGCTTGGAATCTCTACTTAAAGGATCGATTTATTTCAATGTTGCGAGATAAATTTATTGAAAATGGCGGATGACAAAGCGAGAGCATGCAAAATTGGAAAATAATCGTTCGGCCTCGATCATGCTATTGTCGAGGACGGAGATCCAGACCTGTTCGAAGAGACGTGCGGTAGCGATACGCTAATCGGTATACGGATGCCTACCCCTGACGGGGCCCACGCTCCATGGGTATGGCTAGTACATGTTCCACGGACGCTTAGCTGCGAATGCTGATGGGTGGGTGAGAGAGAGACAGAAATGTCATGCGCGCGCGCGCGTGTATGTGTGTATGGGCCCGCGCTATGGAGGAATTTTGTGGCCGTCACCCTGGAGAGCTGTCGGAGATGCCGCCAACATAAGGGTGAGTTACAAATTGTATTCCGAGTTTGTGTACACCTTTGATCGATTCTGCTCTTGTTTTTACTTTTCCTTCCTTACTAGAGTACCCTTACCACCTCACTTTACCATCTCCTCGTTACGGACACTGGTTAAGGAGAATGGGTAGCGCGGTGTTGGAAAAGTGGGGGGGTAGCTGCGTGGTGGGGGAAGGAGTGGGATGGAGCAAAGATGGACATATACTACTGTACGATTTGCTCAGTACTTTGCAATTTTTCAGGTATCGTTTGTCATCCTCAGGTATTTTTGATTCTCCGTGTCAATTACTACTTGACTCCTAGCTGTGCCCACATAGTAGTACTGTTGTACCGCGAACTAATTCTTTGCACATTATTTCGCCATTGTCCTCGTTTCGTGAGGACCGCTCACCAAAGTAGAACAATGTGCAAACGTAAGCATCGAGCTGCCCGCAATGACTGCAATGAGCTCAAGCTTGGAATTTGCAAGCTAAGATTATTATGAAATTATTACGAATCCATTCGACACTCGATTTCGGTCAATGGGGCAAATTAACTGCTTTGCCGAAATCAGTCTACAGTTGGACATCAACCTGAACGGTTGATCGCGAATGATAAATTCGAACGGTAGATTCACACGCGAGAGGTTGGTTCCTCGTACGGTCTCGTAACCACAGTTTTATTGTATTAAACTCTTTTTACTTTTAAATAGACAACGGGAAGTAGCCGTTGCCTATAATAAACATTTCCATTTTTACATAAATTCACGTCTACACGAATTACTCGAGTTTCCACTCCTAATCGGCAAACGATCCCAAAATAATAACTTTTTAATATTATACCGATTACCGAGTTATCTAATAACGCGGTACCGGCATAACAGTATGTACCGTTGCGTGATCGCCTGGGTATGGGGTATACTGTACTGCTGCTCCCCGATCAGCGGTATGTTTAATACGAGCACACTACCGCGTCACCTTCATTAGAGGCCTTTATGGCTGCTAATCGCATAACTGGGTTGTTATATAAAATGCTGACACTGGGTTGTGCGCTATAGCGACTGGGAAGCTACTGCCGGGCGGTAGGTGGGGTAGTGCGTCGACGTGGTGATGTGTGTGTCCTCGGCAGCAGGGCCGTTGCTCGTGCCTTACCACTTGCTATGTCGTTTTCAACCACACGAACTTCTGTACGTCGGTGAGCAACGCCTCGATTGCGATACTTATCGCGTTTCGACGTTCGTCTGAGTGTGGCACCTCGCTACGTAGTCCAAGTTGTCTTTGAGTGTGTGGTTGATACGCTGTATCTGGGCTAGCAGGGCCTGTTCGTTGGCTTGTATGTGATGCGCTCTTTCGTTATATAGGCTCAGGGTGGTGGCTCAGGGACCACTTGTATTTGGTCTTTCAACCCTTCCTGCAGTCTGATGTGAGGCCTTTATTTTGGTTATCACTTCCCGGAGCTCTTGGACGTTGGCAACAATCCTCGTCAGGATTGGCAGACAACGTCCATATTTCCTCTGATGGCCTTGATGATGCTTCCAAGGCCAATGCTTCCATTGACCAGTCCCCTGCGCTCCCTGATAGGGCGCGTATCGAGGAGGTCCTACATGGTTACCACAACCATGTCAATTCTTCTCTTCCTTCGCAGAACCGAGTCGGCAATGACGGGGCATAGGTTGTGGCCGTGGGTGACCTGGTCGCACAGCTCCAGCAGGCGTTGCAGACTTTTACTTACGTCTGCTTCTCGGTGCATTAGTGCGGCGAGGTCCAAGCTGATGGCCAATTGCCATGTCGATTGGAACACCGTGACTTCCGATGTCCTCGTAGTAGATACCCGGGCTGCTGATGAAGGTGGTGACAGCGTAATCGGGCTGCTGTTGCGCGGCTCCAGTTGACCCGCTTTTCACTGTTAACAGCCTGCAATTGAAAGGGGAATGCGTATTTAATCTCGTGTTTCCGTAAGAATGCGTATTTTCCTAATTCTCTCCCTTTCGTTTTCTCAGCTCCGGGCGGCCCTTGGTGGTGCCACCGGTTTTAATCTTTTATTAATTGTCGCTAGACAAACGTCATTCCTCGCAGAGAAAATGCCTTAAGATGTTGACCGTTACTTTTTCAAACGACCCTGATGGGGTGTCCGTTATGACCATCGGCGCTCATTCCCTTTTCCTTATTTTGTTTTTTTGACAGGATTCGCAAGACTATATGTATCTCTCCAGATCCTTCCTTATGCCGGGCCAGTCATATTTGGTCCAGATCCGATGCAACGTTCACCGGGATACCCTGGTGCCCTCCTATATAGGTTTCGTGGTATTCCTTTATTTTCAGACGATCGTCGGCAGGTGGGCAGGCTTGGCCACTGCTATAGTCGCTGCGGTCTTTCATATTGTTGTATTCGTCCGTGCTGTTGGTGGATCGCGGTTTACGGTCCCCGCCGTGCCTCGCATCCTCAGCACACTCCTATATGGCAGGCGGTCCGGGGTCACTTGCCTCGGGGTATCCACCGGTAGCTGCGCTGCTGCGTCGCATTCCTTTTCGGACGGCCTTCCAGCGTGTTCTTTTCGTGACCTTCCTCGCCTCGCGGGTCGGCCATGCTGCGCTGCTAGCTCTCTATCCTTTTCTGTGGTGCTCGCAGCCTTACCTTCGGCTTGCTTTGTTCAGGTGCATGGTCTTCCTCTTCCCCAACCGCACGGATTCGCGGCGGGGCTTTGGAGATCAGTTAAGCGGCTTGCCTGCACGCTGCGAGTCTTACTGTCCTCCTCCAAAGCGTCGGCACGCGTTGCCTCTCTGTCTGCCACGTTGCTTGGTACACCCGGGGTAACCTCGGCCCTCTGCTTTGCACGGTCGTTTGTACCATGGCGCTCGCTGTCCTTTTCTTTCTCGTGGGTTACCTTGGCCTCTCGCTTCAACGAGTTACGACGGTTAACGGAGGTATCTCCGGCCCTCCTTTTTGTGCGACTATTCGATGTGCCAACTTGCCCCGACGTGCTGTTTTCTTCTGAACTATTGTTTTCGGACTTCGCTCTCACTTGGACCCTCATAGTGGTGAATATACGGCTTAGAGCATCAGCATTTGTGTTACGCTTTACTGCCTTATATGCTACGACAAACTTATGTCCCGCCAATTTTATTTTCCAACGCATGAATCTTAAACCTGGTTTCTTTACCCCGAATAGCCAAGTGAGTGGTTGGTGGTCTGTCACGACCTTGAAGCGAGTTCCATAAATATAAGATCGAAACTAAGCAAGGGCCCAAACTATGGCGAGCAGCTCTTTCTCCGTGGTAGTATAATTCAATCAGCCTTTGACATGGTACGACTCGCATAGCATATAGACATATCGACCTCGATCTTGCCTTGTGATAGTATTGCGTTGAGCGCCTTGTCCGAAGCGTCTGTTGTAACTATGAACGGTTTCTCGAAGTCTGGATATTACAATACAGGTGCCGTGGTTAGTGCCATCTTCAGTTCTTCAAAGGCGGCGTTCCTTACTGCTGTCCACTCGAATTAAACCCCTTTTCGTGTTAATTCCGTGAGTGGTTTCACGGTCTTTGAGAAATCCTCTATACATTTCCGGTAATACCCGGCTAGTCCAAAGAAGCATTGTACTCCTTTTACGTCCCTTGGTTCCGGGAATTCTTTCACCGCCTGCAGTTTCTTGGGATCGGCTCGCACCCCCTCCTCGGATATGATATGGCCGAGTTACTGCGTTACCTTGCATTTTTACATGTATCACAATATTGTCGATGTATACGTAGGATTTGACTCCCTGTGACCCGACTAGAGCGGAGTTCATTAGCCACTGGACGGTCGGTGGCGAATTCTTTAATCCAAAAGGCATTCGGTTGTACTCAAAATTCCCCTGCGGGGTGGAAAATGCCGTTTTTTCCTTATCTTCTTGCGCCATCGGGATTAGTAAAATCCTGAGGCGAAGTCCAAGGTCAAGTAGTATCGTGCTCGTCCCAGCTCGTCCAATATTTTGGTAATATTGGGCAGTGGGTATGAGTCTCCGACTGTGGCTTAGTTTAATTTTCGAAAATCCACTACCACGTGCATTTTCCGTGCTCCGACAGCGTCGGATTTCTTCGCCACGACCAACGGAACATTCTATTAGCTTCTGCTAGACTAAATTATTCCTTCAGCTAGCATCTGGTCCGCCTGCCTTTCCAGGGGTGCACCTTTGTCGGCTGCGCCCCCTTCCTGAGGGGTATCTGGTTCTCCACCAGATGTGTGCATGGCAGCTTATGCCCAGGCAGGTCGTCCTCGCATTCTCCCGCAATTTCCTCTGGCGCTTTGCGCTCTTCCTTGTTGAGGTTCGCTGTGTCTAGCTCCTTAGCTAGTCGTGCGAGGCGGTGGACCCCTTGCTCTGCGCTGACGGTTCAAACTTCGGCAGCTGCGGTCTCGACGTCGTGACCCACTGCTGCTATCTCGAGTAGCTCTTGTGTCACTACGGGGCATTGCACCTCGACTGCTCGCTTGGTAGTGTTTATGACGCTCATTTCACATCTACTACCGCGTAACGGTGTGATGCAGACGCCCATAATCACTCCGTCCTCGACTTCCACTTTCGAGAGCAAACCGATAAATTTGTTTGTGGTCGCGGCATACGCGACCGTCTCACTGCGTGGCGGCAAAGAGACTCTCGTTGTTCCATTCAGAAGCGGCATGCAGTGCCCATACAACTTGAGAATTTCGCCGTGCAGTATATCCGCCTTACGGTGTTCGATGAAATCCATTACCAGTAGTCCGTTGACCCTCAGCGGCACACTGTTCGGGACGATTTAGAACCAGTGCTCTACGTTCAAGGTGAACGTCTCGAGCACGAATTTCTTTCCCGCCACTCCCTGCAGCTCAACACGGGTTTTCTTTACTTTGATCTCCGGTTTAAGACAGCCTTCCTTTATTATGCTGCATTGTGCCCCGGTGTCCGCTTTGAGGGTGAGTACTCCGATCGCGGTCAACGGTGCAACAATGTCAAAGTCCTGAAGCAGTTGCAGCGTTGTTCTCTTTGCTGTCTTTTTTTGTGTTCACCGTTCTCTGCTCGGCAGTAAGCGTGTTCAACCTTAACGTACCCAGCGTGCGGGTATCTGCTACAGCTCGGACCAGCCCTGCAGTTACCGTGTTTTTTGCGTTCTTGTGACCTGCGTTCTTCGGCCTCCGGGGCTGCTGCGAGGACTATATTGGCTCGCTTTTATCCTGCGATAACCTCTTCCGGCACATGTGTCCCTTCTTCTGGTAGAAGTTGCAGACTATGGCTACCTCATTTATAGCCCCTGTGTGGCTCGGCATGGAGGGACTCGGTCTTAAAGCCGCGCCATATGCCCTGATTTCCCGCAGACGAAACAGCCAAGTCTACCTGCGTTGGGGTCTGCGCTGGGGCCTGTTACCTCCGGCCGCGGCCGTGTCCACCTGCCGTACCTGTCTTGGGCAGCACTATGTTCGTGGTCTCTATTGCCCCGTCGCGGGATCATGGAGTGTAGTGTAATTGTGTTACCTCACTAGGATTTAGACCTGCCTATGCAGTTCATTCTCCAAGTTTGCCTGGGTCCTCTTCCGCGTGATCTTCTCGATCGTCCGTGTTTCTGCCTCGGATGTGGCATCTTCGCTGAGCTTTTCCGCGATAACCGCGATAAAAATAAACCGCGATATCTTCGCCTTGACTAGACCTCCAGCTTCGTTTTGAGCTAAGCCACCGAGAGGATGGTTTTGTGCTTCATCTCTCCGGCGGCTCCACCTCCGAGTTTGCTGCTGAGCACCAACTCCAGCAGTATCTCGTGATCCCCGCTTGAAGACCGTCTCGCAGTATTGTAAGAAGGCATCGAGTTTATCAGCGTTACTTCCATCTAAGTTTTTTATGTTTTTCAGGGCTAACCCAAGGTTCAATTGCTTAGCCCCGCCCTCCTCAGTCGCAGCTCCAGCTCCGCGTTTCGCTCCCGTAGGGACCGGATGAGCTCGTACTCGTCTACTTTTACCTTATTTAGTGTGTCGGCCAGATTTCTTTTCGCCGATGGCTCGTCGTCGCCCCGGAGCCCGAGCTCCAGCTCAAGCTCGCGCTGAGCCCTCTCTAACTGACGGTGACTCCTGTCCACTGCTTTATACCGTTCTGGCACCCGTGCCGGCAGTTGTGGCATCGTCGTACCGGTAGCTGCTGGAAAACTTACGTGATCTATAGTACGCAGGTGCACTATTTCCCGCTGAATCATGTCCTCAGTGATGTTTCCCGGTATTCGCACGCCGGTGACCATATTGAACAGGTCGTCACTGACAATACTGTCGTGATACCCAAATGACGCACCCCTAAGCGGACTCACACTGAACTGTGCCGTTAGTCGGCCCGCGAGGGTCTCCTGCCTGTCAGCGACAATTCGTCCTGTCCGAAAGCTCTGTCAAAACCCTGCGCGTCCTAAACGCAATATCCCCGACGGTTGCAGCTAACCCGGCCGCGGAGTCCACTCCCTCGCTGGGTAGTGTAGCTCTCAATTCCACGGTGGTTAAATGCATGGAACGACTCAACAGTGGAACTTCACAGCTTCTCTGATGCATCTCAACCAAGCCATGGCTGCAGTGATTTACCAGGTCTATAAAAATGAAACCGGAATTTTTGTATAGAAAATACACGTTTATTGTATGAAAATAATAAAAAATATTTTATTCGAAGTATTGCCCATCGCTAGCTATACATTTTTCCCACCTGTCTGACAATTTGTGGATACCACGCCAAAAAAACTGTTGCTCTTTTGAGGCAAACCAGTCATCGAGCCATTTTCGTACATTTTCGTAAGAAGTAAAGCGCTGCTCAGCAAGTGCGTGTCCCATCGATGCAAATAAGTAGTGATCGGACGGAGCCAAGTCTGGTGAGTAAGCCACATGAGAAAATATTTCCCAACTAAACGCCTCAATCGTTTCCTTGACCAGTTTTGCTGTGTGTGATGGTGCATTATCATGAAGCAAAATCACTTTGTGTTGCCTTTTTTGATATTCTAGTCGTTTTTCACGCAAAGCTTGATTCAAATCGATCATTTGTTGTCGGTAGCTTTCAGTATTTACGGTTTTGCCAGGTTTTAGCAGCTCATAATAGATCACACCCTTCTGATCCCACCAAACACAGAGCATTGTCTTACGTCCATAGCGATTTGGCCTTGCAGTCGATGTCGATGGTTCGCCGGGAGTTACCCATGATCTTTTACGCTGAGGATTCTCAAAATATATCCACTTTTCATCGCCAGTCACAATTCGATGGAGAAATGACTTTCTTTTTTACCTGGCGAGCAGCATTTCGCAAGTGGTTTTTCGTTTTTCCTGCTGTCTTTCATTCAGTTCATGTGGAACCCATTTTCCCATCTTCTGGATCTTTCCCATGGCTTTCAAACGTATAGAGACAGCTTCTTGTGTCACATTTAATTGATCCGCGAGTTGTTGTTGCGTTTGAGCGTCATCCTCATCCAACAATGCTTGCAATTCGCTGTCTTCAAACTTTTTCGGTGGTCTTCCACGTTCTTCGCTTCTCACGTAAAAATCGCCACTTTTGAATTCTTTAAACCACTCAAAGCACTGTGATTTACCAAGAGCATGCTCACCGTAAGCCTCGACAAGCATTTGATGCGATTCTGCAGCAGTTTTCTTCAATTGGTAACAGAAAATCAATGCTGTCCGCAAATCGTAGTTTCCAGGCACAAAATTCGACATGTTCAACGCTATTACAAACTATGCTGTTGCATGAAACTTGTATTGTTGTGAGTTGAAAATCTTTGTCAGAGATGTCAACAAGGAAATGGCGCCAATGACGCGGTTTGACGGTAACTACATTGACAGCTAGGGCCATCTATGGGCAAATTCCGGTTTCATATTTATAGACCTGGTATATCAATGTTAACTTATCATCCATAGGAAAGGTGGCTTCACTTGTCTGCTCAAAACGCGCGTAGCTTCACTCAAGAAGCTCACCATACTAGAGCTTGAACTAACTGCAGCACTGTTGCGAGCACCATGGGTTGCATATGTTCAAGCCATACTCAAGGTCAGAATCTCATCGGATCAAAGCTCATTCAGCTTGGTGGAAAGACTTTGTTCGAAACAGAGTAGCTCAAATACAAGAACTCACACCGAATGCTCAATGACGTCACGTGTTTGGCACAAGCAATCCAGCTGATTGTGCCTCGCGGGGTATCTCAACATCTCAATTGTCTTCTCATCAGTTGTGGTGGTCAGGTCCACCGTGGATGGTGGAACCTGTTGAATTTTGACCGGAAGAATCAACTGATTCTGAAGTTTTTATTTTTAAGAGCATTATGGAAGCCCGACCGGGGGTAGCTCTTCTCGCTGTAACTCTGGCGCCAGAGTACCATTGGGGTCTCATTCATCGCTGTTCTTTACTCACAAAATTGTGTCGTCTCACCTCATTTTGTGTCAGGGTAGTGGCCAGAATGAGGAGAAGGTTCGCATTGGCAGGAACTGCACCACTTAAAGCAAGAGAGATGGCTGTAACAAATATCTTCTGGACGAAGACAACACAAGCCGTGCTTTTTAAACACGAGTCATGAGTGCTGTAGTTAGGCTTTTTCCTTTCATCCTCTCACCCTTTCAGTAGACTGACAGCTTTCATCGACCAGGAAGGTGTCCTCGGAGTAGGAGGTCTCCTTGGTCAGTCAGCACTCACATATGAAGAAGAAAAAACATCCTGCCATTCCCCCTCGTCATTCTCAATTCACGATTCTCATTATTGATCAAGCTCACTTGCGGACTCTTCACGGAGGCACTCAGCTCACCTTAGCTCAGATATGGCTAACTCATTGGATCGTCGGCGGAAGAGCTCCTGTAAAAATTCACATTTTACATTACGTTGTGTGTGCTCGGCTAGGAGTAATTCGGGCTCAACAATTGATGGGTCAGCTCTCTTTGTCACAAGTCACACCAACGCGTGCATTTAATTACACAGGAGTTGACTATGCCGGCCCTCTTACCTGGATGTTTTCTCATAGGTGAATCACTCACAACTGTCCTAGAGCCATCTCTAGAGGTTTGGCCATCCTGCGATTCTTAAGACATTAATTGTGGCTGTAGAAGGTGCAACAATTTTGGTGTCAATGGCCTGCTCATTACTCATAATGGCAGCAGCCAATCTCAAAGTGGCATCGTCCTAATGACATCATCAAAATCGGCTCTTTGGTTCTGCTCACGGATGAGCGCTTCTCCCCGTGCAAGTAGCCACTCGCACGGGTCACAGCGTTGCATCCAAGCAAGAATGGGCTCACAAGGGTGGTAACACTCCGGACTGCTACCACTACGCTCACTAGGCCGATCTCAAAATTAGCTGTCCTGCCCATCTCATTCAGCGCATAACATCAACATTACATAACAGGGAATTTAATCATCAACCCTGTTGCTGATGGTGGGCGGAAATGTTGGAAAATCAGCTGGCGCACGGCGATCGATATTCGCCGTGCGTCGACCTGTTGCTGCTGTGTAGCACGCCGCGCTCGGTTGGGTCGGAGATAGCCGAGGAAGGGCCTCGCGGACCCGAGGCTGTGCCTCGCAGGCATGCCGCGTTAAGCTCACCGGCTATCTCCCTCATTTGACTCCAGCGCTCAACGACGCTTTCGTATTACGCAGCCATATTGCTATTTTTGGCACTTACGTGAAAACCCGCCTGGACAGCGCGCACATCTCTCTCACACTCTCGGATTTTTCTCCAGCTCACCGGGTTTTCTCGGCATTTTCAAGCTCAACAGGACTCAAATACACGGTAAGAGTACATCGTTATAATTCTGTGCAATTCAATGACGGTGAGGAGTGGAAAACTCATTGGTACATCAACATAAAGGTCTCACACTTTATCCTGCTGTGCAGCACTGGCTGTACCACGGTTTTCATCACTACATTTTGCCTGCTCGATTAATATAATTGCGCATGTGCTTTCTATTCACTGTATTTTCCCCCAGTAAACCTGCTGGGAAAATACTGTGAATATTTCTACTCATTTGTGCATCCTCATACTCTCATTTTGCTGTGCAGTGCAGCGTGGACAGCTTCACGGTCCTTTCTAGTAGAATTCCAGCACTCAAGAACCAGAGTTGCATGTGCCAGCACTCACTCTCTGCGCATTCAAATTTTCTATCTTGTTGAGAAGTTACTGGAATTAATAAAATCAATCTGCGCACTCACATATCTCATGGCGTGGCGTGCTCCGCAGCACTGGCTGCAGCACGTACACTGCTCTTAATAATTACAGCACACAATTAATATAATTGTGTGCTACTCAAGTATAATTGCATAAATGCAGCACACACTTAATGTAATTATGTGCTGCTCAAATGTTCCACTCCAATCGAAATTCATCTTCAATTCTTTGTATTTTAATTTATATCTTTATTATTTTTAGATATTTTTAGATATTTTGTAGTCAAAGAGTGGATAGTAGAATAAAAACCAATTCTCTATAGACCATCTTTCTGTCTAGTTTTATTTTTCCCTGCGTCCAGTGAATACTCATATTTTTTTCAATATCTTCTCAGGTCATTCCAACAACATCTGGACGGATTCGCAAACAGTGGTGAATTCCACAAAATTTCATCTCACACGCACAGTGGGTGAAACGGCACTCACATTTAAAGAGCTATACTTCTTGTTCAAATAGAAGGCCATTCTCAACTCTCGACCTCTCGAACCACTCAGCGATGATCTTGCTGTACACTATCAGAACGATCTCTGAATAACTTGACCATCTCTGGGCTGTCACGATGGCAACTCATTTAGCAACATGTACAACGTTTCTTGTCTCAATGGTCAGCTTACTACTTGCAGTAACAACAGTCAATCTGAAAGTAGCATCATCTAGCCAATGACAGCAAGGTCGGATCACTACTTCTCTTTACGGATGAGTGCTTTCCACCGTGTGAGTGGCCAATTGCTCGAGTCATGAACCTACGCCCAGGCAAAGACGGATTGAACAGAGTAGTAACCCTCAAAACAACTGCTACCACACTCACACGACCAGCTGCGGAGATCGTCATTCTTCCAGTGGATACCCAGGATTTATCACTCATCAACAACCATCGTTAATCCAAAGTATATCACTAAGTCGAACGCCCGTCTGCAGTTGACCAAGGCAGTATAGAACCTACAGCACGAGGTTTCCCTAGGGCTACTCCTACTTTCGCCTTCAGTATAAAAATGTTATCTCTTTCTCCTTAATCCCGCATAATCATATGATCTACATCTCCTTAATCCCGCTTGAGCCTCTGGGTGAATGTAATTTCTCTCGGACCAATCGTTCTATTTTTCTTGCAATAGGAGTTGTAAACATTTGAGCCAGTATGTTCGTCAGCGTTATGCGCCTGTAATTGATCAGGTCCTTTTCATCCCTTTTATTTTTACAGAACATAATAAATTTGGAGTTTTCTTATGTGTCAGGATCCCCGGTATTGACAGAGTTTGATTTAATAACAATACCACTACTAGCCGTATTCAGAGTCCGTCGAAATCTCAAAGGCGGAAGAAGCCTCCATCGAGGGTTCCTTGAATTCTCCAGAGTGTCTCATTTCATAGTCAAGATTGAACGCTTCCTTCGAAAAGGAAGACATATGTTAGAAACTTTTAGTGATTTCCGATATCAGCATCGTAAATCTCTAAATTTAAGTGGTCACGGACTAACTTCACACAACGCTCTCGGCGGCGATCAGAACTCATTTCTTTTCAAATTTTGAACTCGTGATCACTTTGTGAGGTTAGTTTTCAAAGCGATGGATACGGGAAAAAATGTTCACCACACGGAAAAAAATTATCATTACACAAAACAAGAAAAATTTCTCTTGGCCCAACTCGTTTTTGAAGATAGAGCCATTGAAAATAAAAAAGGGGGCAACAGATTTCCTTCAAAAGACTGAGACCTGGGATCGCGTAACTAAAAAATATATCAGCGAAAGCTGTACGCCTTCCAGCAAACAGCTGAAGAAGTAATGGGATAATATGAAGCAAATGTAATCAAGGTGATAAAGTTATAGAGGTAATGAGAAAGTTTAACGATTTGCTTTAAATTGTATATCCGAAAAATAATTAATTAATTCTTAATAAAACGCTCGAAAGAAAGGATTAAAATTTAACATCACTTCCATAGCGTTCTGTTGAAATGAATCCATATTCACTTTAATGTAATCTAATATAATCGTAATATTAATCGTATAACTTGTTAAATTTGCAAATAATAAGATTACAGTAATTTGAATGTATTGAATTAATTTTCAGAACATTCGAGATGAAAAATAGCTAGGATTGATACGACTATGAGAATCAATTCTACAGCAGCGGGAGCTTCATGCAATAAAAATGGAAATCGCAGGGGCAGCGAAACAACTCGTTTTTATAAAAATTGTAAACGCAGAATTACTAAATAAATGAAACTACCGTAAAAAGATACTCCGAAATTATTGAAGAAGTTTGTTACATTTTATTTGTCCTTGTAATGTTTCGAAATTGATCATCTCTTAGATTTTCAGAAATAGTCGCTTTTCGAGAGAGATACAAAAAGTTTTATTAAACGCAAAGAATGGAAAACAAACTGAAGGAATATATACTTCGGGTAACGTATGAAACAATTCAAAAAAAGAATAATCGCCGCTCATGTAACATACATTTCAAGATCTCAGATATTTTTATTGAAATTTAAAAAATTAAACATTCGCGTGTAAACAATGCAACAAAAGAATATAAATATTTTTTAGTATAAGTCTGAGTACAAGCCTAGCACCTTGGACTTGTATATTCGTTTACGGACTATAATGGACAATGATTTTTTTAATGAATCCGACGATGAATTTGAGAACGAAAATGTTCGGTGACGACTTATTAAAAAATACATCCGCAATACGGAAAACCTTATAGAATTTTTCGAAGATGTTCCTTTTCGAAAAAGTTTAAAACGGACTTATGTAGGTTATACATGCGGTTGAGTCTTGACGCGAAGTATTAACAACAAAAGTTCAAAGTCCTATATCTATAACGCATATCTATACAAAAGAATAAGCTCTTATTCGGTTATTCTACATCCCCTGTACGAACGGTTCGCACGCTAAGCACCTACGCACCTTTATTCAACGCACAGTTTTTGAGGTTAACCAGGCGAAGAAGCTTCCCCTTAGTGGGTGGGGGGTCATCGGTTTAGTTTAACCGTCCGCTATCTTGGCACTAGTTGCATCAAATAGCGCATCAGAGCCTCCTTAAGAAAGTTCGAAAGCTTCTTTTTTTTGGTGGAGGAAGGTTTATGGAACGAGAAATAAGGAACAAGGAACCCTCGTTCCTCAAGGAAGGTCTATGAATTCGGCTGTACGTTCATCCAATCTGGCGTAAGGGCTTTATAAAATTCTGTTGAGATTCCGTCTGGTCCGGGGCATTTCGATTTGGCTGAATTGATTACTTTAAATTCTTCGTCCCCTGTTATGATATAAAAAGTGAACAATTCTGACCTTGATTTGAATCTCTTGTATATTTTCTAAAAACATTGTGTATCCCAAACACTTGAGAAGGCTTACTATGCAGCGAGCGCATACTCTTCGTCTCTCTAATTACTTTCCCAATAGCCACTCCGTCATTTTTTCACACTGAATCCTCTAAATCTTCCTTATGTACTTCATCATAAACTTGTCGGCCCGCGTGTAGCAGTTTAAAAGTCCGATCGACGGTGATGATGGTCAAAGGCCTCGACAAACCCTTCTCCATCCTTCAGATTTGTTGCTTGTCATTCACCTAGTGTTTTTTATAACCATTTTGTACTGGATTACCATGGTGAATGAAGTTTATTTAGACTGTGGTGCTGTTAAATAAAGCTGACTTTGAGTAGACTAGATTACCGGGAAAAGGATATATATATCTGATGACAGAAGTGAACTCAATTCCACATGAATACTTTATATAAATTATTTATTAAATAACGCTTCACAATGCAATTGCTGCATGTGGTACTAATAATAATAAAACATAGAAAAAAACAAAAGACTGTATGGTGAATTGACCTATCATTATGGCTGGGTGTTTGTGAGTATATGCGCCTATTTGAACCGACGCTAATGTCTAATTGAGCAAAACCAATTGTAATGCCTGCTTGAGTAAGCTGTAACCACGAATGGAGAATCACCAGGGAGGTGCTACGTGGCATGCCAACGATAAGTTCGTTTTTGTTTGAGTTTACATACTAAAAGTATTATTGAGTTGCGCTGATGATTTAGTTCCAAAGAATTGCACTAAAAGTAAAGTTGAGCTTCGGTTTGGGTGAACACCTGAACACGATTATAATCGAAACGGTTAATTTTTACTACGTTCAGATCCGCTAGCCGGTGAGTCGAGACGAACAATTTGGCCGCGGCGTGGTGTAGTTCCGCGTGTAACGAAGCGGACGAACATGACGCTCGAGATTACTTACAAGGAAAGATAGTTTGGTGTCCCCCTCCGATTTTGATGAAACTCACTTATGTTGTAGAGCATCGAAAACTAAAAGACACGTATTTTTTTTTATCGGCGGAAAAACATTTCTAAGGGGTGAAATCGCCCTTCAAAATTAGCATGTCGAGGGGTGATTATGCAGTTTCACCCAGAGGGCATCAATCGATTTTAATGAAACAAAAACCAAAATACTCCTCATTGAAGACAATCAAAATTCCACGTGAAGTTGAAGAAAAAAATTCATTTGCAGGGGTGAACAACCCCCTGATTTTTCAATTTTCCACCCTACACAAAAAACTAACCAACCAAATTGAACAGAACATATACCATTTGGAAGCGCAAGTTAAAATAAAGATGACGTATTTTTGCACATTCACAGGAAAATGAATTTACGGGGGTAAACTACCCCTTATCCATTAGTACGTATATTTGTGCGTACATTCTTGTTTCTCGTTATTTACATGTTAAAGAGCTGCTTGCGTTCACTCTTAGTGCTGATTTTGTGCTTATCAATAATTTATCGTCATACTACTGTGTTCAAAAAGTAAGGTGAATTTTTAATTTAAACTTCCCGCGTTAACTGAATCGGACAAATGAATTTTTTTTTAGTTGGTAGGACTGTTAGTGACATCTGTGACAAATTACATGTCAATATCATCATTAGTTTTTAGTTTACGCTTGGTTTTGTGAACAAAGAAAAGTGAATTTGGCGATTTTTACGATGTCGAATTTTGTTGAGCAAAGAAGTGCTATTAAATTTTGCTTGCGGAATGAAATTTCCGCCGCTGAAACGTATCGAATGTTACAAAAGGCCTTCGGTGACGAGACTATGTCACAGAAAAATGTTTACAAGTAGTACAAAGACTTCAAAGAAGGCAGAGAACGTGTTGATGATTTGGAACGCTCTGGACGACCATCGACGTCAATTGATGAGCAACACATCAAGAAAATCAAGGAATTGGTGCTCGAAAATCGTCGATTAACAATTCGAGACCTTGCCGACATGCTTGCAATATCAATTGGATCAGTGCAAGCAATTTTGAAGGATCATTTGTGCCTCAGAAGAGTCAAATCGCGTTTGGTGCCAAAATTTCTCAATTTTTTCGAAAAAGAGCGTCGCGTTCAAGCATGTGAATCAATGATTTCTGACTATCAGGACGTCTACAAACAAATTATTACGGGCGATGAGACTTGAATTTATGCCTATGATCCGGAAACAACCGATCAATCGAGCGAATATCGTGCCAAAGGTGAACCGAGACCGAAAAATCCATGCCAAAGTCGCTCAAAAATCAAGGTCATGTTGACAATTTTCTTCGATTATCGTAGTTTGGTGCATTACGAATTCCTTCCCACTGGCCAAACTGTCAACAAGGAATATTATTTAAGTGTTATGCGTCGTTTGCGTGAAGCTATTCGCAAGAAAAGGCCAGAATTATGGAAAGACAACACTTGGATTTTGCACCACGATAATGCACCGTCGGACACAGCACTGGTTCTTCGTGAGTTTTTCGCCAAAAACTGCACTCATGTCGCTCCACAACCACCGTATTCGCCTGATTTAGCACCGTGTGACTTCTGGCTGTTCCCAAAGCTCAAGAGACCACTCCGGGGAAATCGTTTTGAGTCGATTGAAGAGATCAAACGTGAATCGCTACGCGCATTGAAGGCTATACCTGAGGACGACTTTTTAGCATGCTTCAAAGATTGGAAAAAACGTTGGCATAAGTGTATTGTAGCTAGGAGGGATTATTTTGAGAGGGACGAAATCGATTTGGAAGAATAAAGAAAAAAAAATTTATTTTAAAACAAAATTCACCTTACTTTTTGAACACAGTAGTATGTTATCGACCTTTCGATTAGATTATATTTCGATTAACCCTGTCGAGGACACTCTTTGACAACATGATGAAGGTCCAGTGGATTCTGATACTTGTTCTAAAGACGAAGAAGACATAAGCTACGATTACAAACGCAAAGCAATCGAATACTGGAGATCCGGTAAGAAGAAAAATGACAGTGTCGATACCGTCACTCAGAAATTTAAAAAAGTCAAATCTGTACGACAATTAAAACGCTGGGCAAATCAAATGAACAAAGGTGGGACCTAAAAGGAGAAATTAGCTCAAATCTCTGAATATGCTTTGAAAAACATACAAGCCGCCGTAGATGCTGGTTTCATTGTTCATGATATCGACCTTCAAAAGTGGGTTCTACAAACTCAAAAAGAGATAGGTCACGAAGACATTCGTTTTAAAGCTTCTCGTAATTGGCTTAGGAAGTTCAAGAAATCACATCGTATTGTGTCCAGGAAAGGTAATAAATTCGTAACACGAAAGACTATAGAAGACGAACCAGTTTTAAGGATGAATGCAGAAAACTTCGTGAATAAAATTAAACCATATATTCAAAAATATGGACCGGAAAACATTTATAATTCAGATCAGAGTGGTTTTCAACTGGAAATCCACTCTGGCAGGACTCTGACGGCTGAAGGAACTAAACAAGTGCAATGTGTAGTACAATCCGTATCATCTACAACTCACAGCTACACTATCCAGCCAACCATAAATGCAGATGGAAAATTACTGTCACCCCTTTTTATCGTTCTAAAAGAGGGAAAGGGTGAGTTCGGCTCAATCGTGGAAAAAAATTTATTCAGGCCAGAAAACGTATTTTTAACAGCAACGAAATCCGGAAAAATTACTTCAGGTATGGACAAAGATGATTGCCAGAAAATATTGAACATATAATGAATTATACTATATCGATAACCAATATCATCCTATGTATAGAGCACTTCAAAGTTTGGTTGGAAACAGTATTCTTCCCCAACACCGGCCGTGACAGCGTATTGTTGATAGACTCGTGGAGTGGACACTGCCCAGAAGTTGTTCAAAATGCAACACCTCAGGGCAAAAAAAGAATCACAAAGATAATACCTAAAGGCACCACAGGGAAAATCCAACCACTCGACGTTTTTGGTTTCCGAATATGGAAAAATTTTGTACAACATTTTTCCGACAGTGTATTATTACTTAATTCTGATATTAATTTACACTTGAAAAACAACATAATCAAACTGCAATCGCTCGCACACAATCAACTTTCATCACCCAGATATATAAATCTTTTCAAATATGCATGGTTCAAAAGTAATTATATAACCGATAAGCCAAACGAGTTCGACAATCCAGTGAGTTTTGATTCCGGTCAATCGTCTCAAGCACACTGTGAAGTACTAGGTTGTAATAATGTGGCCATCATCAGATGCTCATGGTGCAAGAAGTCTTTATGCTTGCAACATTTTTTTGAAGAGTATAATTTCTGCACGACTTACGAACCATGATTGCTGCAAATTATGACAGTAATGTGCACGTTGATGAATTGTAAAAAGAATGATAAATGATATTATATACTGTGGTGTATGTAGATGCGCAAGGCGGTAAGAATAAATGTGAGAGAATGGAGAGAGTGAGGAGAGCGATAACACAGGACGTGAACAGGACGACAGTCGAATAAATGCGCTTGCCGAAACTGGGTATTTGTTATTTCTCGCCTATGTCCTCAGCTGATTGCCGCTGTTTCGAAATACAGCCATACATATATGCCATACAACCACTCAACCCCAGCAACATTCCCCAGTATTCTGTATTTGAACAAGCTATTTTTTTCAGTAAATAGCGCGAAATTCGTGAATGGACCATTCTAATTGTAAGTAACAGCTGGTCACCCCCTTAATAATAAACAAAGCATCATCTGAAGTGCCCCCCGTTGACTTCGGCTAACAGGAATGTTTTGAATCAATTCGGACATTTAAATAACGAGAAACAAGAATGTACGCACAAATGTACGTACTAATGGATAAGGGGTAGTTTACCCCCGTAAACTCATTTTCCTGTGAATGTGCAAAAATACGTCAACTTTATTTTAACTTGCCCTTCCAAATGGTACATGTTCTGTTCAATTTGGTTGGTTAGTTTTTTGTGTAGGGTGGAAAATTGAAAAATCAGGGGATTGTTCACCCCTGCAAATGAATTTTTTTCTTCAACTTAGCGTGGAATTTTAATTGTCTTCAATGAGGAGTATTTTAGTTTTTGTTTCATTAAAATCGGTTGACGCCTTCTGGGTGAAACTGCAAAATCACCCCTCGACATGCTAATTTTGAAGGGCGATTTCACCCCTTAGAAATGTTTTTCCGCCGATAAAAAAAAATATGTGTCTTCTAGTTTTCGATGCTCTACAACATACGTGAGTTTCATCAATCAAAGTTATACTCCTGAGTCATTGAGAGACGGATATAATGAGTTGGCCGGGACAGTGCTGCCATCGGGTGTATTTTAGTTGATTTTTGAACAGGTGCCTATCAGTTTCAGCTTTCCTTCCATAACTCGGTTTTTCATCAATGCACGACTAAATTTACCGATAGTAATGTTCACGTTCCTCCTGACTCTATCGGAGCAAAGCTTCTATGGCCAGTGTTCAAAGCCTGAAGGGAGGCACGGATCGTAGTACGACCGTAAAATTATTGTATTAGGAACGAAATAATCGTACTTTTCTGAATAATGTTAATTGTTAATGAATAGGTCTATGAGACATTGTGTGCAAACACATTTTCTGCATTTCATCCATTTTAGTTAATTTTTTTCGTAAAATAATGATGAAAATAATATTCCTGATCCATATACACGAATGGCCTGACTGATCTCTATGATTTTGATACTACTGCACTACTATCCGAAAAGCGCGGGCGGTTCAAATTTACTCTGGTAGAGCGAATGGACTAATCGAGTAATTGAACGATATATATAATTACGACATGTGAATATAAAAATATAAATGATACTATATATTGAATACAAGAATTTTATGAATCTATTCTCAAGATACGTGATTACTATGTTGAGCGGAAATATTACCAAATGTGTAATTGAGAAGAATAGAAAACCTCAATGCACTTCAACTCCGTGCTTCGGCAAAATGATTAAATACGAGTAATATATGATAAAAGTATGTGTAGTATTTGACTTCGTTGTTCGGGAACAGACATCGTGAAGATGTATCGACAAATTCGAATATACAAAGATGATTGGGATCTCTAGCGCATCTTGTGGAATAGAGATCCAGATACTTCCCCGCTATTGTATAATCTTTCAACGATAAAATACGGGATAGCAAGTGCTCCATATCCTTCGATACGTGCACTTCAACAACACTCTACCGACGGAAAGGAGCGATTTTCTTTAGACATGCACATCATTCGACACGAAATTTACGTTGACGATGTACTCTTGGGAGCTGACAGTATTTCAGAAGTTCAAGAATAAATTCGGCACCTTGATGAGCGTCTCAAGTCTGGCTGTTCCCCGCTGAAAGAATGGACTGCTCACGATAAAGCGTTGTTGATAAGAATTCCCGGAGAGAAATGTGAGAGCTCTTTACCAGTGTTTCTCGAAGCAAATTCACTTATTCGCGTTCTCGGCATCCTCTAGCAGCCACGATCAGAGACGTTCCTGTTTATATCGCCGAGTCGCGAAGAATTACCTTGGCGAAGCAAACGAAACGTGTTGTCGCGTGCCGCGCAGCATTTCGATCTTTGAGGGTCTATTGCACATGTTATCATCCGCAGAAAAATCTTTACCCAGACACTGTAGTCTGCTAAGTACACTTGGGATAAACCGCTTCCCGAAGACCTCGCAAGTCAAAGAAGAAACTTCGACAAGGATCTCCAGGACATCTCGACCATCTCAGTGTCGCGATGGCTTGTCTTTCTCGCATCTTCACTCGCCGTGTAGCTACATGGATTTTTGGTTGCATCTCAAGTCGCTCTTGGTGCGGTCAGATTATCTACGTATGCTCGAGGATCTCGACAACGAAATACGAAATAAGTATTTCTCGCCTTATTAAGGGCGGGGAAAGGGTTTGAGATACAAAAAAGCATATTTTTGTGATTTTTTTTCAGAGTACCTTATTTATCAATATTTTTTAAATTTTTTACATTATTTTTTAAAATAGAACAACAAAGGAGTCTATTCATGCCTATAGAAATTAGAAAGAGAGAAACAGAAAAAAGCAGCTGCTAAAAACCAATCGCCGGCCCAGGGTCACGGGAGACTCATGACAGTCAAGGGAGACCGAGCGCCCGGAGATTCAATTATCTATAACTCGAAAATGTTTGTTCCTAATGAATTCAAATTTTCCGACAATATTTCTTATGAGTTGTAGTATCAGAAAAAAAAACTAATTTTCCGACCCTTTTCCCCCTTTAAAGTAACGTGGCTATTAACTCAAGGCGAAAAATAGTTACCTGCTTGAGAGCAGTGACTCGCGTCTTCGCGGAGACGAGTGTTACGCGAGCACACGTAGATACATCACTAAAGATTCATCCCAACCGAGCTTTACAGACCACAGTGTCTGGTAAAAGTTTTTCCGCGTACCATAACAGATATAATACGCCCTAAAAGATCTAAAACCTACGCAATATGCGACAACACGATTCGTTTGCCAACAGCGCGAACAGGTGAATCGGCTTCGAGAGACACCGGCAAAGAACTCTTGCATTTCTCTTGAGGTATTTTCATCAATAATGCTTCATCCTTAGCAGTCCATTTTTGCAACGGTGAACAGCCGGACTTGCCGAATTTTTTTTTGAATCCCTGAAATACTGTCAGCTTTCGAGACGACGTCATCAACGTAAATTTCGTGTTGAAGGACGTCCATGGCTAAAGGAAAATGCGCCTTTTTATCGATAGAGAGTTACTGAAGTGCACGTATCGAACGATATAAAACACTTGCGAGCCCGTATGTTATCGTTCAAGGATTATACGATAGTGGGACAGTATCTGAATCTCTCCTCCACAAAATATATCTACTCGATGTTTGCTGCGCATATGTTGATTGATAATTGTATTGGAGGTCGCTGAACGGAATTCCGAAGTTTGTGCGATCCTACCCGTTAAAAACGGTACGTAGTTTTGTAGTTAAGCTGCTGTTGCGCATGACGGCATGATGCGAGAGGTAAAACGCACGACAAAGCAGCGAGGTGGAGTCCGTAGCACGAATCATGTGACCGAAATCTTCGTACTCAATCAAAAACTTCGCGTACGCCACTTTCAGAGAGGGGTCCGATATGAATTGCATTTTCTGACTGGAAATCGCCAATAGAGCTGGCTTGCTGAAACACAAGTGCGCATGGATTTATCCTCTGCCTTCACTTTCAATAACATTTCTTGAACGATCCCGAATAGGTGATATAAATTTATCTTATTCTTTCCGCAGATTTTACTAGACAACACGGTTTTCAGTTTCTTCATACCATTGTAGCGTGAAAAAAATACCTTCTCGTCAAAGCGAAACTTGGGGATTCTCGACGATTAATAACAAGACTGTAACATCAACAAACATTTTATTCTTAGCTTATTTTTGTTATCTTTTTGACCATTTTTGTTTCCTGAAAGGGGAAGATTTATTTTCGTGAAAAAAATGTTTCTTGCGATTTTGCATCAGAATACTTAAAATATTCCAAAGCGTCGAGAAATCATATTTAGAAGAAATGTCTACGTATATTTTTTATTGCTAAGAAAAGAAATGCTTTATGCACCGTGGGTTGATGCGTCAACCCGTGTGTCCGACTCGCGTGCGTGCTATACCGACTAAAAGTCTAACCTCTTTTATTCATTGACCTTTATCTAACCCCGTGGGACCGCTGCTAAACATTACTTCGTGGGGGTGGTCGCAGCCGTGGCTCTTCCTCTGTGGATACAGTGATGCTAGACGGCGAGTCACCGGTATTCCCTCACAGTACTCACCACACTGCCCGCGTTACCCTTAACGTTAGGGGAAGGCTGCTTGTTTCTACACTGTCTCACCCCGTCCACTTCACAACAGCCACAGCGCGGACTTTTATAAAATGAGATTTTAAATATTATGTAATAAATATATATAAGCATATAAAAATTATACAATGAAATAAATCAATCAATAATGAAATTAAAGAAATATTGGGTCTGGGAAAAAGTTTGTGGCGTTTTTTTTTTAGTAAAATTCAACTGGTTTTCTTATAGTGTGAAAATGAATTTATTTAAACCAAATATGCTCCATTATTGTCGACAATTTTGGTTGAAAAACTGAATCAAGTGGTTTTCAGAAGCTTCTTTTGGAAGTAGCCTAATTCCATTGAGATAGTTCTGCAGAGATCGGAATAAGTGATAGTAAGAGGGTGCTATGTCTGGACTATACGGTGGATGCATCAAAACTTCCCAACCAAGCTCTTGCAATTTTTGACGGGTCATCAAAGAAGTGTGTTGTCAGGCGTTGTCATGATAAAAGACAACACTTTTCCTATTAATCAATTTGGGCCGTTTTCTTTCAATTGTTTGGCGTAATCTCTCTAGTTGTCCACAGTAGAGTTGAGAATCAATCGTCTGACCTGGCCTGGTTTCTATACAACGCTGAGTAATTTTTCACAATGCACCCATGAAGAGCCAACTTGGTACGTCGCACCAGCCACCTATCACAACACGCTGGGCGCGGCCATCTTATTTCCAACGGCTCGCCACCACACCCGCCGTATCACAGCTTAATGAGCTAGATCGACGATTGCCCTGCCATACTCCGCACTCCCGTCGCCGCCAAACTCTCGTCCCGATTGCGCTTTACGTTGTCTCTCCCCACCCACTTCACACAGCCACTGCGCGGGCTTTTATGAAATGAGTTATGCAAGATTTTTTAATTAATATATATATATATATATATATATTATATATATAAATAAATAAATGATAAAAGTAAAGAAATATATAAAACGCTCACTAATTTTGCATCCGTCAGCAAATGAATAGTGCATTACAACATCCAACACCAAATTGTAGTCCTTTACACAAAAGATTCATTACAATTTATTGAATAAAAAGAAATTGTAATGTTCTACTCACGTCCCAGGTCCTACCACGTGGAGGTCGCTGCATAAGGACCCACCAGTGGGGCCGTTGCTGTGTTTGTATAGCCAAGCAAATACGGACACAGGAAAGACCCCTCTCCATCCCTCCAGCAATTAAACGTTTTATTTCTTCATTAAACTAAAAGCAACAAATAAAATATGATTTCGCAAGAACAGTATTTTCTGTTCAAATAAAAAATAAATAATGTTTTCAAATAAATAAATAAATAAATAAATAAATTTCTGTTTTTGTCTTAGGTTAATGGAATGCGTCATGAAAAGTTAATAAAAGTCAAGTTACAAATTTGGAAAAAAATAAATTGCTGTATATAATCAACGGTATTATATTATATCTTTCTAAATTAATAAATAATAAATAAATATATTTCTCTTTTTTCTTAAGTCTATGCAATGCATTATACACAATGTTATATTCATTTTTATGTAACGCGTTCGATTTATTTCGTTTCCAGTTTTTTAACGTACCCATTACGATATTTATTTATTTTTATTTTTATTTATTCGTGTTTATATTTTTATATTGTTTATTTATTTCATGACCGATTTATTCCCGAAGAACTATTTAATTATAATATCACAAAGTTTTAAGGAACTTTTTTGTCGTTATATCACAAGTTATTTCGCGCAGAAATGATGGTAATTTGGTTTAAGCAATCAATCTTTTTATTATATTCACTTATTTATCCGATATTACGTTGAGATAAAAACGGTGTAGTGTGTGACGTCACACCCTGCCTGACTGTTGACTGTTCGGTGAGCCGGGTCTGCGTAGTGTATGACGTCACACGCTGCCTGACTGTTGATTGGTCGGTGAGCCGAGTCTGCGCACGGCGTAGTGTGTGACGTCACACGCTACCTGACTGCTGATTGGTCGGTGCGCCGGGTGCTCGCGCAGTGGGCGCTAAAGCAGACCCAGTGGAGAGGGTACCCAAACGGGAACAAAATTCCCTCATCTGGCATCACTGCCTGCTGCCCCGGCACTACACTCACACCACGTTCCACGCTACACCGACGCCACTCTCGAATCACGAATCGCTCTCGAATTAGTGAACAATAACGAACAACGCCTTGCTGAGGACATATATCGTACAATTTACACGAGACGAGGAATATATCGAGACACGAATTAAGAGGAATAGGACATTGATTTGGAAAAATAGAGGAGAAAATTGAGCGAGTGAGTACCGTGTAACTGCACCCAGAACCATCCTCCCCTACATGGTGAATAAAGAAAAGAATTCGCGAATTTCATGTGTACGGTCGCGTGGCAAACGAATCCTCCATTAGAGCAATCTCGTGGCTTACTTTATAATTGCTATAGAGTGATCGGTGTTTTACGCAGTACCGGGGGTGAAATTGTAGTATAATTTAGAGAAAATTAAAAGCATAGAGTTAAATATCGAATATTTAATATATCGATCCCATCACACACACCCCTGCCGTTAAATCTCAAAATCCGTCGAGTTCTCGCACATATAATACCAGTGACGCGCTGTCGACCTGCCGCCATTAAAGTTTTGTATTGCGTTCCATTAAATATTGGAGACAGCCCTTACACCGAGGTAATTAATAATCAGCCGTCGAGTTCGGGAATCCACACCCTCGAGTTATTTCCTTGTGCCACCTCGTTAGCTAGTCCCTAGCCCTCCCGCCCGAAATTACTATACAGTGTTTGGCCGTTACGGTGATACGCCACACGTAGCTGGCGCCTAAAATACTAACTTAACGATTATTTTTTCTTCCATATAGTACATTTTTAGTTCGTTTGATCTCATATTATTAACATTAGATTTTGAGTCACATTTAGTATTATATTTTCGCCAGTCTATTTATATTATACCAGGTGTATGCATAAGTTTTTTCCGGTTTAACTAAGAGATGGCGCCAGCGAAAAGTACGCAGCGTATTAATTTGACACATACGTCATTTTGTTCGTCTGACATTAACCTACAAACACACACAAGTTGAGTCCGCCAAAAACTAGCGTCTTTGTTTTATCGTTCAGTGATCATGTCGAGTTTTGTGCCTGAAAAAGAACATTTGCGGCACGCATTGCTTTTCTTATTTAATCAAAAGAAAAAGGCTGCTGAAAGTCAACGTTTGCTGGTAGAAACATATGGTGAATACGCTCCATCGATTAGAGCATGTTAGACATGGTTTCGACAATTTAAAAGTGGTGATTTCAATGTGAAAGACAGTGAGCGCTCTGGTAGACCACAAAAATGCGAAGACGAGCAATTGCAGGAGTTATTGGATGATGACCCAACTCAAACTCAACGGCAATTAGCAGAAGCATTACATGTGTCACAAGAAACAATCAGCAGACGTTTACGAGTAATGGGGAAGATCAATAAACTCGGTAAATGGGTCCCACACGATTTGAATGAACGTCAAATAGAAAATCGCAGTCACTTGTGAATTGCTGCTTCAACGCCACGAAAGGAAATCATTTTTGCATCGAATTGTGACGGGTGACGAAAAATGGATTTATTTTGAAAACCCGAAGCGGAAAAAATCGTGGCTTTCACCTGGCGAAGCCGGTCCTTCAACACCAAGGCCAAATCGCTTCGGCAAGAAGACCATGCTCTGTGTCTGGTGGGACCAGAGCGGTATTGTGTATTATGAACTCTTGAAGCCCGGCGAAACCGTTAATACACAACGCTATCGCCAACAAATTATTAATTTAAACCACGCATTAATCGAAAGACGGGCGGAATGGGCCAGAAGACATGGCTAAGTGATTTTGTTACACGACAATGCGCCGTCTCACACAGCTAAAGCAGTGAAAGACACCTTGAAATCACTTGGATGGGACATCCTTCCGCACCCGCCGTATTCGCCAGACCTGGCGCCATCTGACTATCACCTCTTCGCATCAATGGGGCACGCGCTCCCAGAGCAGCACTTCAGCAATTTCGATCAAGTTGGAAAATGGCTCGACGAATGGTTTGCCGCAAAAGACAAGCAGTTTTTCTGGCATGGTATTCATAAGTTACCTGAAAGATGGGCAAAATGTGTAGAAGCCGATGGCCAATATTTTGAATAAAACAAAAATTAATTTCCCTTGAAAATTACGTGTTTTTTTTTACCAAAAAACCGGAAAAAACTTATGCATACACCTGGTATTTGGAATTATTATCTAGTGTCACATTTTGGCCCGCCCCCCTTTTTATCTTTTGAGCATGCATTAAGCATTATAGTTGCGCCTTCCCTTTTTTGCGTTATATTTTGGCTTGTACACCCCCCCCCCTGTATACTTTAAGTCCCTCAGTCTGCGCTATTGTTTGGGGCTCTTTTGAAATTGTTATTTAAGATTCATTTGGTAATATTATTTGAGGTTTATTTGGCAGTATTATTTGAGATTTAGTTAACATTATGATTTAAAATTTTTTAGTGTTATCCTTTGATATTATTTTTTTATTATGCTTCAGAAGTTATGTTGCGATATTATTGTCTTTATGAAGTTATGTTGGGATATTATTGGTCTTTATTTTGTATAATTCTTTTGAGATTAGTTTGCGATACAATTTCAGTTTTTATTTTACGTTATTATTTAGAGGTTATTTTGCAATCATACTTGAGTGGTATCTTGCGTTGTCCCTCCCGGCTATTATTCAAGTTGCATCCCGCACTTATTTTTAAGTGTTTTTGCCCTTATCTGAAGCTCTGTTCTACGAGGGTCGATCAATAAATAGTCGGCCTTGCGCCATCTGTTGGTCGAGGAAAGAAATCAATAGCGACGTTTAGTAGTGCCATCCTTCACATGACTGTTGTCAAAGTTTCAGCTCGCTGCGATGTTTAGTTTGCGTTTGACAGCCATCGAAAGACAAACAACTTTTGTGTTTTTACAAAAATGGAAAAAATTGAGTATCGTGCAGTGATTCGATTTTTGTTTTTGAAAAAGAAAACGAGCAATGAAATCAAAGCGGAGCTAGACGAAGTTTATATGGATCTTGCACCTTCGTTATCAACCATTAAATATTGGACAGCTGAATTTAAACGCGGTCGTACGAGCATTGTTGACGATGAACGTCCAGATCGTCCAAATGAGGTCGTCATACCAGAAACAATTGAAAAAGTCCACGATATGGTGTTAAATGATCGGAGACTAAAAGTGCGTGAGATTGCTGAGGCCACAGGCATATCATATGGCTTAGTGATTTCAATTCTGAGTGATCAGTTGGGTATGAAAAAGTTATCCGCAAGATGGGTGCTGCGTTTGCTCACTGTCGACTATAAAAGAGAACGTGTAGCTGATTCAAAGGCGTGTTTGGCGATCTATGAGCGTAATCCTGTTGAGTCTTTGCGTCGTTACGTAACCGTGGACGAAATATGGGTCCATCACTATACACCAGAGACAACGGAACAATCGAAACAATGGACTTCACCGACCGAACGTGCTCCGAAGCAGGCGAAGACGGTGTAATCGGCCGTAAGGTCATGGCTACAGTTTTTTGGGATGCACGCGGCATAATCTACATCGATTACCTTCCGCCGAAAAAAAACGATTAATGGCGAATACTCTGCAGCCGTACTGACCCGATTCAACGACGAATTGAAAAAAAAACGTCCACATTTGGCGAGGAAAAAAGTGCTCTTCTAAAAGATTATGTTGAGAAATAAAAAGATTTTTGTCCAAAAAAACGTGATTTTCGTTACCAAGCCGACTATTTATTGATCGACCCTCGTATATTACCCGCAAGCGATTGTTATGAGTTTTGCACTATTATCATTTAAGCTTTGTTTTTTTCGTATTACTTAGAGTGAGTCGGTTATCGTTGAAGAAAGAAAATTTTGCCGATTGTACGGAAATTCATATGAGATTAGATATTAAGATTAACAAGAAGAAATACTGTTTGATATTGAGTCAAAAATTATTTTGAATTTTATATTACATTGTTTATTGCTCAAACTGGAAATATGCCAGCATTGACACTTACCAAAATTTGTGTGCTGAAGTGCAACTTCTCTTGTTGACCCGATCTCTCCCGAAAGCTTTCATCAGTCGCAAGTTGAAAGCAAAAAAACTTGTTTATTTGACGTTCGGCTATCCAGTCAGATATAAATTATCACTCGAGTGAAGCTCGAGGTGTTGAGAATCTACTTGAAAAGTTTGACAAATAAGATTTACATTTTGAAAAGCTGATCTAAGTTGACATATAGCGTTCAAGTTCTTGTGGCCTGTTTTATTATGCTTTTTCGTCTTGATATCGGTAACGATCGAAAAAATACGTTCGGCTTCTGCGTTCGAATATGGAAGCGACAATACTACTTGCACTCATTTTTCTAAAGTGGGAAACATTTGTTCCTCCAACATATTTTCCACATAGCTTTCACAATCTCGTTCCAAAATGAATCTACTTCAAGAGTGAAGAAACTCTGTTTTGCTTTTTTCACGTTGATTCCAAGTGAGAATGCCATTACAGCACTGGACGGTCAGTCGCAGCTATATGAAATGTATAAAATACTAGTCCATGCTGCCACAAAGAAATTATATCCTGATGTCGGAAAATTCACATGATTAACGATATTAATATCAATACAGATAAGCGATATTAATAGTGCAATACTTAATCTCAAAAAAGCTCGGTAACACAAAATTAGGGCTCTCGAGCTGATTAATTTTTTTTTATCGCGACAATTTACTTTTTGATAGTACATTGTCGTGACAAAAAGACCAAGGCCTGCGAGGACACACGCCGCATCTTCGACAGTGTGCGAAATGCGCAGGAAATCCTTAGGACACTGAGCTGCTACACCACTTCTCCACTTGTGGAATTCTGTCCAAGTTTGTGAATTATTCTGTCCAAGTTTTTCCTTAAAGTGTCCAACATGCCGAAAGGGCCCTTTTTGCCCTTTCGCAAAAGAATAAGTATCTGCCGCTTCCATAGGTCAGGGAAAGTTCCCTCACTGAGGCATGCAATTTACACCTCTATGAACGGCCAGGGAGCTGCCTTGATAGTCGCCTTAAGAGTAACATTATGAATGCTGTTCATTCCCAGTGCCTTCTTCTTATCCACTTTGCTACATGCTTGGAGCAACTCCTCCAGTGTAACAGGCGGGATAACTTCATTCTTCGCACACGCTACCTCGTAGTTCAGCGCCTCTTGTTGGGGGAACAGGTTTGAAACTGTCGCTTTGATTTGGTCTGGGCAGCTAGGTTAATGTTTTGACTGCCCCTTTAGGCAAGTCATGACTACTCTATAGGGCGGGCCCCAAAGATCGCCGTCTACTTCACTGAGCAGTTCGATTCAGCTCTGCCGCTTGGTCTGCTTGATTACCTTTATTAACTTGGCCGCCTTATCCTTCGCTTCCCGATCTAGGTGAGTATTCTTGCCCCTGGCTCGCTGGGCTAACTTTCTAGCCCAGTTGCTCTCTGGACGTAGTCTTGCAATTGCATCACTCCACTAGTATGACGGGGAATGAGGATTTCCGCCTCCTCTTCTCGGCATCGTAACGTCGCACACCCTTACTACCCTCTTCATCACTTTCTGGGCCTTAGCCTCTTCTCTGTCGTCTTCGATTTCGCTGCTGTCCAAAGCCTCGCGATACACTTCTATATCGAACCTGTTCGCTTTCCAGCCAAGAAATTTCGGTCCACCTAATAGCCGTCGCCCACATTGCTACATCGACATTTCCCACGTGATGGTACGATGGTATCTGCGTGTATAGATGTCTGTCACCTGCCAGTGTGTATTGCCCTTTGCAAGACCACTGCTGACAAAGATGAGGTCTATCGAAGTGACCTTCCTAGTTTGTCATTTTGCTCCCCAGTCCAATGCCCAGGCATTGAAGTTTCCCGCAATCACGTGTAGAATCCGTTTCTTGGCGTTATTGACCATCTGGCCCAAAATTGACTCGCAGTTCTCTAATGTCATGCTCTGCGGGGTGTAGCAGCTGTAGAGATAGACGCCGTTTATTTTGGCCTTCATAAAGCCATCCCTTTGCCTCCCTATGGTTTCCTGGAAGAGGTACTTGCCGCAAGCCCAAACATCGGCCTTACCCGTTTTATCTACTAGCCAGGATTGGTGGTCGAGGTTTTGATACAGCTTCAAGATGATCGCTATGTTAACCCTCTTCTCTTGCACATTCTGCGTGAGCATATCCTGCAAATTTGCTGAGGATTTTCGCGTAGTTCAGGTCTCTCCTCTTCTGGATGATAACACCATTGGGCAGTACTGGCTTTCTGCGCTGCTTACGCTGTTACCTACCTCCCGGGTACCTTTTTCCACTTGCTCTCCTCATTTTTTTCGTCTTTTTCTTGCTGCTGTCCTTCATTGTCTTTTAGCGATGTCTGCGTCGCTGCTATCCCCTTAAGGTTACTTCCCAACAGTTCGTAAGTGCTGCTCATACCGTTTATCATCTTCTTAATGTCACCATGAATATTGGCCCTTTACGTGATTCACATCAGCAGGGCTTCGATTTGATCTCAGAATGTTTCAAACGGGCTCTTCTTTATATCTTCACTTGGTGATTTGTACTCCGCGTAAACTAAGTGGTCCACCGTCATGGAGCCGCAGTCATTTGATGTCAACGTCCCAATCACCTGCATCGTCATTTTCTTAACTTTTGTTCTATTGTCCATCGTTGGTTTATCTTCGAGGTTCCTTCCTTTAGATTTGTCGAAGGGGTTTCCTTCTCTTTCGCACCGCATTTTAGACCGCGAGAATCTTCACCCCAATACTATTCGCTATTCGGGGACGTGCTATCTAGCTACTTGTATCTGAGCCGAGAGTGTATGTATGTCTGAATGTATATACGAGGGTCGATCAATAAATAGTCGGCTTGGTAAAGAAAATCGCGTTTTTTGGACAAAAATCTTTTTATTTCTCAACATAATCTTCTTTTAGCTCGATACACTTATTCCAACGATTTTCCAATTTTTTGATGCCCTCCGATTAATACGATTTCGAAAGGTCCTCAAAAAAAATAGGTCTCTGTTTCGGCGATGAGGTCATCTCTGGAACCAAATCTCTTTCCGCCAAGCCATTTTTTCAAGTTTGGAAACAGAAAGTAGTCGGAGGGGGCCAAATTTAGAGAGTACGGTGGATGCGAAAGCAATTCATATTTAAATTCATGAATTTTGGCCATGGCAACTGGGAACGTGTGAACGCGTGGATTGTCTTAATGGAAGAGCACTTTTTTCCTCGCCAAATGTAGACGTTTTTTCTTCAATTCGTCGTTGAATCGGGTCAGTACGGCTGCATAGTATTCGCCATTAATTGTTTTCTTCGGCGGAAGGAAATCCATGTAGATTATGCCGCGTGCATTCCAAAAAACTGTGGCCATGACCTTACCGGCCGATGGCACCGTCTTCGCCTTCTTCGGAGCACGTTCGGTCGGTGAAGTCCATTGTTTCGATTGTTCCTTTGTCTCTGGTGTATAGTGATGGATCCATGTTTCGTCCACGGTTACGTAACGACGCAAAAACTCAACAGGATCACGCTTATAGATCGCCAAACACGCCTTTGAATCAGCTACACGTTCTCTTTTATGGTCGACAGTGAGCAAACGCGGCACCCATCTTGCGGATAACTTTTTCATACCCAACTGATCACTCAGGATTGAAATCACTGAGCCATATGATATGCCTGTGGCCTCAGCAATCCCACGCACTTTTAGTCTCCAATCATTTAACACCATATCGTGGACTTTTTCAATTGTTTCTGGTATGACGACCTCATTTGGACGACCGGGACGTTCATCGTCAACAATGCTCGTATGACCGCGTTTAAATTCAGCTGTCCAATATTTAATGATTGATAACGAAGGAGCAAGGTCCATATAAACTTCGTCTAGCTCCGCTTTGATTTCATTGTTCGTTTTCTTTTTCAAAAACAATTTTTTTTTCTATTTTTGTAAAAACACAAAAGTTGTTTGTCTTTCGATGGCTGTCAAACGCAAACTAAACATCGCAGCGAGCTGAAACTTTGACAACAGTCATGTGAAGGATGGCACTACTAAACGTCGCTATTGATTTCTTTCCTCGACCAACAGATGGCGCAAGGCCGACTATTTATGGATTGACCCTCGTATTTATGTGATGAGCTTACAAAATAAAATGGCTATATCTCGAGTACGAGTGACTGGATCTTTCTAAAACTTTCCAGACGAATAAGGTCGCAACCCCCTCGGTTAGCTCCAATTTTTGCCGAAATCGCTAGTAGGTGTCTCATTTTATGGTTATTAAAATCGTTGGCCAAAAGGGTGTAATCTTCCTTTGAGCTATAGAGCTGAAATTTCATACAAGAAGAAGCCAGGGGACAAGGATATTTTGTCTTGAATTTGATGAGAATCGGTCGAGAGGTTTAAACTGCATGAAATTTTCGATTCTATTGAAAATGTTAATACCACAATGACGAAGCCACAATTAAGATAATCATTACCCATAGAAAAGAATTTTCAGGGCGGCGAGAATATCGAGGAAGCAATGTGCAAATTTCATATTTCCATGCTTCTTTTTATCGTATTCACATAATTATAAATCTATAATTGAAGGCTCAACCGAATGATTTTACATCCCGAGTTGAACCTCATTGTAGCGTAAAAAATGGCGAGCTCTGGGAAGTAAAGTACTCGGGTCGTATATCACACCAGCGAAGTGCGAGAAGACAGATTGAAGAAATAAAAGAGATAAAAACAAACATGTATTCTCGACAATCTCGTGTCGCTACGAGGATGGATCACTAACTCAGTGACTTTTTGAATTTTCCGCATTGTAACTGGAAAAGCAACGCTTCTCCCGTCAATTGCCGTTTGTCGATAGATCGCTGTGACATTTTAAGCAAGCTGCGCCATTTAGTTTGTGTTTCAACCACTTTTTCCACCTTCTCCGCCTCCAGCTCCTGCGGATGGTCACAAAAGCCCGTGATCCCGCATGCTGGGCGCCAGTCTCGAGACATAATTTATTTCGCGAGACAAATTTAATTCGCATGCAGAATACACGGGGCCGGTTCGGCTTCGCTGCAGCCTTGGTGATTGGTAGAGGGGATGGGTTAGTCAGTGGTGGTTCGCACGGAAATAAGATCTTAACTCGTCAATTTAGGGAATCAAAAATGTAAGAAACGATTTATTGCAGTTAATAACAAAATGATTAGCTGAGAGCTAAAGAGGTACTTTCGGAAACACGGTCGGGAAGCGACAAACGGTAACGTGCTAAATCCCCGTCAATTCAATTTTCTTTAAAATATTTAACAAGAAATTTCGGACTGGCGACAACATTTAAGCGGAACTAATTCGATAACGCAAAATAAATAAATGAAAATAAATCATGTACGACTCACCCAGAGTCAACACGTAAATAAAACAGAATAAATAACTCAGAATAAATGAAATAGCATAAATAAATCGGATTAAACGAAACAGACACAGACAACTAAAGAACACACAATATTTCGATTCTCGCTCTCAACTTCACAAACACACTTATGCTTCATACGCGAAATCTGCCGCGGTCAAATTTACTATAAAATATTAACAATACCAAAGAAATGGAACCCCTTCGGCGATCCTTGTATTCTCGTGAAGCGAACGACTTATAAATTTGCAATACCGGGCGGTAGCTGCTCAACCGCTTCAATAAAAGACGTTAGATTTCCAGCACGACAATATCGCTCGGGTTTTCTGAACAAAATTACTGGAGCTAACTCCTACACTCAAACCAGAGACGAACGACGGCCTTACCGAATGGTTGCAGTATCAGGATCCTCTCGAGGAATAATCTCGCAGCGGTCCAGAATCGCGGGGTGTAGGCGTCGGTTCTCGTCGATCAGACACGGCAGCGGTCCCAATATACACGTCCTCGTTGTACAAAATACGGCACAAGAGTCCTCGACAATACGTTGGCTCTCGTTGTTTCAGCCGATAAACTCCCTCCCCCCAAATCATAGCCACCGATAAAATTGAAAGTATGGTAACGGTACTTGCGACTGAGGTTATTTTCCGAGCCAGCAACGGGTCTAGCGAGAGCTTCGATGCCTCGTACGAAACAGCAGTATGAAGCGAACGATAATAGAAAACAAAGATCCCATGAGATGCTGCGGGGATGGTCTCCGCGTAGATCTCGCGATGAGAGCGCTGACATCATAGACGGGGCTACGGCTGGTGTGCATGACAACGACGAAAACTCGAGATCGCTCTTCTCGCTGTTATCATAGCGTCCATCAGGTTCTCGCAGCTGACCTTCCTGTTGCTGTTGATAACTTCGTGCTTGGGCCGTCGCCCCCTCGGGCGGATTATATAAAAAAAAAAAGAAAACGAAAGAAACACGAAATGAATACTAGTCGCTTCGTACGCCATATTGTTGCCCTGTTGAATCGCCTCGGGGAGACTCTCGGCCGAACGAGCAGGTTTATTGTGGTCAGCCCTGCTTGGTCCGACTTTGTGACGGGTTGCTCAAATACCCCGTCACAGTGTTTAATAGCCATTGAAAGCAGACAACCACGTGAATTTTCGCGAAAATGAGAAAAAGTGAATTTCGTGTTCTAATCAAGCATTATTTTTTGCGGAAAAAACCATCAGTCAAACCAAGGATAAGTTTGATAAATACTATGGGGACTCTGCATTATCAATTTCAATGGTAAAGAAGTGGCTTACTGAATTTCGTTGTGGTCGCACAAGCACGAGTGACGCCGAATGTTTTGGACGCTCAATTGAGGTCACTACACCTAAAACAATTGAAAAATCCACGATATGGTGTTGGCCGATCGGAAATTCAAAGTGCGCGAGATATTAGAAGCCATAGGCATATCACATGGCTCAGCGGTTTCGATTTTGAAAGATTGAAGTTCGAAAAAGCTATCCGCAAAATGGAAGCCGCGTTTGCTTACACTTGACCACAAACGCAATCGTGTGACAACTTCGAAGGAGTGTTTGCGCCGTTTCATAACCGTGGACGAAACATGGATCCACCACAACACACCGGAGACCAAACACTAGTCGAAACTGGATTTCTCAGGGTGAATCGGCGCCGAAGAAAGCCAAGGTAGATCTGATTACCTTCAAAGGGAAAAATAATCAACGGCGAATATTATGCCAACTTATTGGACCGGTTCAACTTTGATTTGAAGAAAACACGACCGCATCTGGCCAAAAAGAAAGTGCTTTTCCACCAAGACAATGCACGGGTGCACATGTGTGTAGTCGCCATGGCAAAATTCCATGAATTAAGATACGAATTGCTATCTCATTCGCCATATTCTTCGGATTTAGTCCTCAGGTACTATTTCCTGTTTCCAAACCTGAAGAAATGGCTCGGTGGAAAGAGATTCGGCTCCAACGATGGAATCAGCGCTTAAACAAACACCTATTTTAAGGACCTCGACAAATCTTATTACTCGGTCTGGGAAAGAGTTCGTGGTGTTTTTTTATCAGGGGTACAAATTGAAAATGCGGGTTTGATAACAGATGGCGTTACTAACGCTATACGCATCAGGCAGTACTGTGACTATGTTCATGTCAAAGCTACGTCTTATAGCTTTAATTTTCAGTATGTGTCAATTTGTCGCAGTGTCAAATTCATAGTTTTTTTGAGCTCTCAATATGTCGAGTTTCGTGCCAACAAAACAGCATTTGCGGGAAGTTTTAATTTACTTCTTTAATTTGAAGAAAAGTGCTGCTGAAGCACATCGATTGGTCTCCGAGGCTTATCCGAGTCATGTTCCATCGGTTTCAACGTGCGAGAGATGGTTTGTGCGGTTTAGAAGTGGTGATTTTGACGTTGAGGACAAAGAGCGGCCGGGCCAAGTGAAAAAGTTTGAGAATGCTGAATTGGAGGCAATACTCAATGAAGACTCGTGTCAAACTCAACAAGAGCTCGCAGATTCATTGGGAGTGACACAACAAGCCATTTCCCATCGTATAAAAGCCCTCGGAATGATCCAAAAGCAAGGATATTGGGTGCCGTATGAGCTGAAGCCGAGAGACGTCGAGCGCCGTTTTTTTGCATGCGAACTGCTGCTCGAACGGCAAAAACGGAAGGGTTTTTTGCATCGCATTGTCACTGGTGATGAAAAGTGGATCCATTACGATAACCCGAAGCGCAAAAAATCATATGGTTACCCCGGCCATGCATCATCATCGACGGCCAAACCAAATATTCACGGCGCCAAGCTCATGCTCTGTATTTGGTGGGACCAGCTGGGTGTGGTGTATTATGAGCTATTGAAATCGAACGAAACCATCACAGGAGCACTATACCGAACTCAATTGATGCGTTTGAGCCGCGCACTCAAAGAAAAACGGCCACAATACGAGCAAAGACACGACAAAGTAATTTTGCAACATGACAACGCTCGGCCACATGTTGCAGCGCCGGTCAAAACATACCTACAAACGCTGAAATGGGAAGTCTTACCCCACCCGCCGTATAGCCCAGATATTGCTCCTTCCGATTACCACCTTTTCCGATCGATGACACATGGCCTAGCTGACCAGCGCTTCCATTCTTACGAAGAAGCCCAAAAATGGGTCGATGACTGGATAGCAGCCAAGCCGGCCGAATTTTTTCGCGACGGTATCCGTAAATTGCCAGAAAGATGGGAAAAAGTTGTGGCTAGCGATGGACAATACTTTGAATAATTCATTTGTTACCATTTTTTCAGAATAAACGTTCAAAAATAGAAAAAAATCCCGCATTTTCAATTTGTACTCCTGATAGTAAAATTCAACTGGTTTTCTTATAGTGTAAAATTGATTTATTTAAACCAAATATGCTCCATTATTATCGACAATGTTTCGCCATTTTCCGGGTAGAGTCATGATGTCATCGGTGAAGAACTTCTGTGGTTTCTGGTTGAAAAACTGAATCAAGTGGTTTTCACAGGCTACTTTTGAAAGCAGCTTAATTCCATTGAGGGAGTTCTGCAGAGAGATAAGTGATAGTCAGAGGGTGCTATGTCTGAACTATACGGCGGATACATCAAAACTTTCCAACCGAGCTCTCGCAATGTTTGACGGGTCATCAAAGAAGTGTGTGGTCGGGCGTTGTCATGATGGAAGATAACACCTATCCTATCAATCAATTCGGGCCGTTTTCGTTAAATTGCTTGGCGTAATCTCTCTGGTTGTCCAGAGTAGAGTTGAGAATCAATCGTCTGACCAACTGAAAGTAGCTCATGGTGGACGATTCCCTTCCAGTCCCACCATACACACAGTATTACCTTTTTCGCCGTCAATCCTGGCTTCGCGAACGCTTGTGACTGCTCACTATCCCTTGTCCACGATCTTTGACGCTTCCGATTGTCGTACGTGATCCATTTTTCATCACCGGTTATGACACGTTTCAGAAATAACTCGATTTCATTGCGTTTCAGCAGCGCATCGCAGATGTTAATTCGGTCTATCATGTTTTTCACGCTCAACTCATGAGGAACCCATACATCGAGCTTCTTTTTGTAGCCAGCTTTGTGTAAATGGTTCAAAAAAGGTTTTGTAGTCAGTGCCTAGCTCCATACCAATATCGACACTGCTGATATGCTTATCTTGCTGGACTTTTTCAAGAATTTCATCAGCTTTTTCAGTGATCGGACGACCAGAGTGCGACTCATCTTTCACATAAAAATTACCAGAACGAAAGCGAGCGAACCATTTCCGCGCAGCAGATTTTGATAAAGTACCTTCACCGTACACAGCACAAATTTTTCACAAGTCTGTGCAGCGTTCTTCCTTTTGTCGTAATAATATTACAAAATATAGAGCAATTTTTCATTACTTTTCTCCATTTTCAAACGCAAACAACTTTCCGACCACTGCACCAATTTCGATGTTTATACACTCAAAGTAATGCTCGAAGTGTCACCTTTCCAACGAGCGCTTAGTGGTGTCGCTGCGATCTGGGTTTCCTTACTTATTTGCAATTGATGCCATCTATCGGGAAAAACGCCACGAACTTTTTCCCAGACTCAATATTTGGCAGGGATCAAAAAATTGGAAAAACGTTGGACGAAGTGTACTGAGCTCAAAGGAGACTGTATTGAGAAATAAAACATGTTGTTGCCGAAAAAGCTCTCTTTCATTCAAAAAGTCACTGACTTATTGATCCATCCTCTTATATCAGCATGTCAAAATCTTTTCTGTATTAACCTTAGTAACCTTAATGACGAGACAGAACACAAACCCATCGGCTTCACAGTGGTGCTTTTCCCTATGGCGCCGGTATGTCTCGTACAACTACATTAAGGCAACGCCAGGATTGTGTATTTCGCCCTGAGGTGGTGCTTTAATATGAAACTAGCTGTCGCGGAGATTCTCACATACACCTGCACGATAATAAACTAATTAGTTTTTTCATATTTTTTTACACATTCAAAAAACTCAATAAACTTGTCCTTATTCATAATCAACGTTTGCACTGCTGCCCCAGCATGAAAACGTTTTATAATTTTGTAAAATATTTCCGAGCCGATTTTTTAACCCTTTGCACTCGAGCGGCGCCGATACGGCCCGGCCGATTTCAAGTGTGAACTCGAGCAGCGCTGCTGCAGCGCCCGAGTGATTTGAAGGTCACTATAGTCTTTTGTACCTTGATCTCTTTATTTACGATGTGCGATAAGATATTTTTCTCTGAAGTACTTTCGTGGACTAGGCTCGGCTGACATTGTAGACAAATCTTAGCTCAGTTCAGTTAGTCTCAGCATAGCATTCGCTACAAACAGTCATATAGTAACTAAAAAATGTTTGAGCCCTAAAATATGGAGAAAGATCAGATCAGCTCGAGTTCGGACGAATTCGATTTTGCCGCTTTGGATGATGAACTTACATTGATTTCCGGCGGATTATGCCGCGAAACGAACGAATCCAGTGGAGAAGACAGTGATGCAGTAAGAGGTGTGAGACGGCGAAAAATTAGAATTATAGAGAGCGACAGTGAAGTTGAGAGTGATGTTGAAAGAGAAGTTGAAAGTGAAGCTGTGAAAGGTACAATCAGTTCAACATGGGTACTTTGCGGAGACTACGACGAAGTGCTGCCAAACGTACAATTTATACCTGGCCAAAACCCCACAGCACCACGAATAGTTTCTAACGTACAACAACCAATAGATTTTTTAAAACTATTTTTCACTAATGAGCTCGTGAAAAAAATTATTCGTGAAACCAATAAGCATGCAAAAAGAAAATTGGAAGGGAAGACGCTGTCTGCAACTTCGATATGGCGAAGCTGGCGTGATGTCACCAACGAAGAGTTCTGGGCATTTCTTGCTGTCGTTATCAATATGGGGACAATGCCGTTTGCCAATTTGCAAGAATATTGGTCGAAGAATGTCGTCAGTCATATTCCTTTCTATTCGGATACATTTACAAGAGACAGATTTAGTCAAATATTTTGGATGCTTCATCTGGAAACTATTCCAACACGCACCACCAATCCACGAACGCACCTACAACGCGTAAGCTGCTTTTTGGACTATCTCAACTCAAAGTTTTTGGATTATTTTATCCCGGGCGAGCACATATGTGTGGACGAGTCAACTATAAAATTCAAGGGTCGAATTTCGTTTATCACATACAATCCGAAAAACCGACAAAGTGGGGTATCAGAGTTTATACTTTAGCTGACTCAAAGACTGGCTACATTTGCTGCATTTTGCCATACTATGGATCACTCACCACAGAGCTTTTGGTCAGACCCGATTCACCAATTTCATCAAGAATACCAATACACCTATACCAAATGTTGTTGGAGAAAATTCCAGGTGGTCAGGGGCACCATATGTACACGGACCGCTACTATACCAGTTACGTCTTAGCTCAAGAACTAGCCAAATTGAAATGCATTCTTACCGGAACAATTTTAACGAACAGAAAAGAATTGCCCAAGGAAATAAAAAAGCCAAAATTTTCGACAAAATCCACGGTCGCGTATCAACGGGGCAACACCTTAGTTTTAGGGTGGAAAGATAAGAGGGTTGCCACTTGTTTGACTACGAGGGGTGACATAGGAATGACGACGGTCAAAAGAATTACACGAGGTGGTATGGATATAATGGTCAAGAAACCCAATATTGTATTGAATTATATAAAATATATGGGTGGTGTTGACCGGGCGGACCAGTATGCATCAACCTATTGTTTTCTGCGAAAATCGCTTAAATGGTGGTGTAAGCTTTTTTTTTTGGGGCATGGAAATTTCCCTGGTCAATTCATACTTTTTGTATAAACTAGAAAAAACCAAAAGAGGGAAAAAGCCACTGAGCCATTTGCGATTTCTGAAAATACTTGGCGAACAATTGAGAGGGTCATATCGCCAGCAACGAAAGCAAGCGTCTACGTCGCACTCCGATGAAATCCGACTAAACGGGAAGCTTCACGTAATACTAAAAGGGCCAAAAAGGGACTGCAAGGTTTGCTCTGACCGTAACACGCCTGGAGGTAGGCGGGAAATTTCGTATTACTGTGATACGTGTCCTGATAAACCTAGGATGCATCTTGGCTATTGTTTCACTACATATCACACCAAAACTAATTACAGAATGTAATATTTATCAAAGTTTGTTGTTTTCGACATATAAATGAATAAACTAGTGAAATTTTATTATTTGTATACGCTTGTTTGTTTATAAATATTTTTAAAGTATGTACCTATAAAATGTTTACCTATTTGGCCGAAATCGTCTCGAGTTGCTGGTTCGCGCAAGCGAGAAAGGCCTCGGGTGCAAAGGGTTAATAGAACAGAAAGAACAGAATGAGATTAAAAAAATAAGCTTGAGAGCTCGATGATCAGACGAAAAATGTTTTTTCCCTACACCTTGCTTTTGCATTGTGCGTTCTTTTCGATTTCCCTAATTTCTTCTTCCATTTCTCGGGTGGTCGTCGTTATTTTTCTCTCGCAAGCCCTCGCGAATGAGGATAAATCACTCGTTTCATGCTCGTTTTTTTATTACGGTTCAACAGTAACAGCAATAAATAAACAACGGTGAAAAAGAAAGTAAAAAGAGAGAAAAATAAACTATACAGTTGCACTCTAGTGTAACTGTAGGGTGGAACCAAACCGAGGAAAATAAATGTTCATTGTAATAATTATTTTCTGACATTGCAGCAGCGGAGGCACGACCGCAAAGGTAATACAAAATTGCTTAACTGAAATTATTATGTTATTAATTTTCATCGAAAAAGAAATATTTTTAGTGTTCAGGAAACGAGGCTCATATAAATAAAAAGGAGGAATAAACGAGCATAAAAAATTACTTGTTTCACATGCCGGATGTAATCTAAGCCGATAGGCGATACTCGTGTGTCCAGACACCTTACAAGCTGAGGACATTAAGAAAAGTCTAACTTTCCCTAACGTGAACAATTGTTTAACGGAAAATTCTGTCAAGAAACTGCCTCGTTTAAACATATGCAAGGATCGGAAAGACTAAACTGAGAATGCCCGTAAAACTGCGTCACGTAACCACCCTTGAAATAGCGTCGGATCGGTGAAATGTTTCCTTCTTCGACTTTTTACTTTCGGCGACACGTTTACGGGATGGAAGAGGAAAAGTTATAGGTGACATATCTCAAGCAAATTTTAAACGTCTGAAAAATCTTTCTACTTTTGCTGTGGACTATCTCTTGTCCGTAGTCTCTTGCCCACCGATGTAAAGAGAAATAAAGGGTGGTTAAATTGTAAGGGCCGATGTTGAATGTGAACCACACCTAAACGTCAAGTTTTTTTCTGCATTTCATTTGACATTTCTCAATTTCAGACTAACTTAATTTGAACCATGGAAAGATACACAATCGAGCAACGCGTTAAAGTTATTCAGGCTTATTATGAAAATGGGCGTTCAAATCAAAATGCATATCGTGCACTTCGTGATTTTTTCCGTCAATTTAATCGTCCAAATGTGCGTACAATCGGAAAAATCGTGCAAAAATTTGAGCAAACCGGGTCTGTAGGAGATATTAAAACACCAGTGCATGCTCGTACAGCTCGTACTGCAGAAAATATTGCTGCTGTTCGCGATAGTGTGGCTGAAGAGCCGTCCACCTCAACTCGTCGGCGTGCCCAACAATTGCACCTCTCACGCTCGTCGTTGATGAACATTATGCATAAAGACTTGCATTTACACGCTTATAAGGTGCAATTGACTCAAGAACTAAAGCCTCTTGACCATTCCAAACGTCGTCAATGGTCAGAATGGTGGCAAGAAATGGCAACAGTGGATGATCAATTTTCGAAGAAAATCATCTTCAGTGATGAGGCACATTTTCACCTCAGTGGATTCGTCAATAAGCAGAATTGCCGCATTTGGGCGAATCATAATCCAAGAGTGATTGTTGAAAAACCAAGAGTGACTGTTTGGTGCGGTTTATGGGCTGGCGGCATCATCGGGCCGTATTTTTTCCAAAATGAGGCCGGTCAGGCAGTTACTGTGAATGGTGTTCGCTATCGTTAGATGATAACGAACTTTTTATGGCCCGAATTGGAAGATATGGATGTGGGCGATATGTGGTTTCAACAGGACGGTGCCACTTGCCACACAGCTAACGAAACAATGGCTCTTTTGCGCGACAATTTTAATGGCCGTGTTATCTCACGTGGTGGCGATGTCAATTGGCCGCCAAGATCATGTGATTTGACACCGTTGGACTTCTTTCTTTGGGGTTATTTGAAAGAAAAGGTGTACGTCGATAAGCCAGCAACAATTCAAGAGCTAAAGGATGAGATAATTCGGCACATTAACGGCATAGAACCTCAATTATGCCTAAGCGTCATCGAAAATTTGGACCATCGAATGGAGGTGTGCCGCCGAGGTCGCGGCGGCCATTTGGCCGATATTTTGTTCCATACATAATTGAACCATACCATATTATCATAATAAAAAGAATTGACAATAATTTCCTAAATAATTTGTGTTTTATTCAAAATCAACACCGGCCCTTAAAATTTAACCACCCTTTATTTCTCACATGAATACTTTTTGTAGTTAGAGCAAAGAAAACTAAAATTGTTTGGTTGCAAACGATAGAAAATAAATATGAAGCAGTAACCTTTAAAATATGACTGTTTATATTTTTTGAAACTCTCTTTAGTTTAGCACTTGATGCAAAAAGTATAAGTCATGGACTTCATGACTTGAAAAAAATGATAAGCACAAACAGATGGAAATGTCGTGTGAAAAATATTCCAGATATGATGAAGTGAAGATAATGTAAATTGTTTCATATGAAACATTAGGCTTAGTGCTGTGTTTTAAATATTCTAATCATATTTCTATTTAATTTTACATTGGACCAAATTAACAATAATTCGACTAACGAGTTCCGTATTGATTTGGGTTTCAGAAATACGTCTTGGGTGCTCTGGATCATAAAACGTATCCTTACGATCGGAACATGCCACTCATATTTATTGGAGGTGTGCCACGTTCTGGTACAACTTTAATGAGGGCTATGCTTGACGCTCATCCGGATGTGAGGTAGTTAAATGAAATATTTACATTTCTCACGAAACAGCAGATTTTTTCTTGTACTTAATAAAAACGTGCGCTGCCTCTGATCAAAAGGACCAAGATGAAATGGAGGGAACGAGCTTCCTCGCCTTTTTCCTCGGCCTGGTTATTATAGTCATCAGTGAAAATAATATTAACTCGTGGGTGCATTAGCCAGTAGCAAGATAGATAAAATCCAGAGACAAAACATAATAATGACCAAGAGCACATCAGAGTGAAAGAGGCAAGAAGAGGAGGATTGGGCATTGTTCTTCGTTTCTAACAAATTGATATTACAATGTTGATGTAGGATATACGATGATGTAGCGAAGAAAAAATCTCACTGGTAATATAAGTGCTTTGAGATACTTTTGAAATGTATAATGTAGTCTTTCCGTTACACTTCTGAGTTCGTATGAAAACGCAATGGGTGAGAGCGTAATAATAATCAGCTTTATTTGTACAGCTAACATTTCGTTCATATACGTCGTCCCTCTTCCTGTCGCTTCCCGTCTTCGACTGTCTTCTTCCTCTCCCGACTGTCTTCTTTCTCTCTCGACTGTCTTCTTTCTCCGCTCGACCCCTCGTCTAGCAGCCACGCTCGTACGCTATGGATCGTACAATAATTTATATATATCTAATATATGCTAGATTTATACGTTTATACAATATATTCTAATGGTATTAATCGTTAGCATTACCCTGAAAGAGTTTTGTTCGGACTCGAGCAGGGAGAAAAGTAATTCAGGCTTTTGTAATAGGTAAAAGTAGGGTTTATTCAGAAAAACAGAGTAGAAATTATGTGATACATCTAAATAAAAAAATTAATATAAAATCTAATTATCGAACCCTTTTTTTGGTATTATGGCTGTCACGTGCCTTACAAAAAAAATTATTCCCGGGCTCTTGAGTGCATTTATAATCATGTCCGCTGGAGATTGTGATAATCTTAGAATGCAAAGATGAAAGCTCAATAATATGATTCATACATAATATGATTTGTAATGTAGAAATTGTTATTTATTTATTTATTATTACAATAAATGTTGGTTTAATTCCGATTGAAGACATAAACGTTGATAATTTATATTATATAAACGCCGGTCAATAAACCTTTTACCCGTCGCGTTCACTAGGTAAGATGTTTAGCACGCGTACCGTCGGTAAGTGGCCGGCAGCTGCTTCTAGAATTTGGTTTCGCTTCGGATCTTTACTAAGTCGGTCGATACCCGCCTCTTACGTTACCGGACCGTTGGTGGGAGTAGAGTTCTCGCCTGGTACTCTTTGAAGGCCGACTTGCTCGTCCACCTGACGCCGCTGCGATCCGGCGTCAGTGGGATGCACTTTTAGGTGCATGCGTAGCTAATCGATATATCAGGGCCGTACCCTGTTGAGTTATCGCCTTTTTGTATTTTCCCTGAGTTATATTTAAATTATTTTCCTACGCTACCGTGTTTTATAGGTCTCTAATATCTTGATATTTTATGTCCGGTATTTTAATATGTGGGGTCTATTAATTTTGTATTGGGAGCATAGTCCGTTGGCTCGCTCTATCCTTGGCTACCAGAGAGAGAGACAGAGACCGCTTTGTTGATGTTTGGATGGCCCCGCGGTGCGCTGGACTTGAGCGCAACACCAACTCAGCTGCTTCCCGTCTAATGTGTGTCAGGTACCACAGCTGGGCTCTCCGTGTATCAGCGCGGCTGCACTTAGCGAGGGCTCGTTTGCTCTTCCTTCCTGGACTTCTGCGTTGGCGGGACCTGTGAACAAAACTGTTCCCCGAATGCCGAATTTCTGGTCTGTTTATACCAGTCTCCCCTCCGTCCGGCCCATGCTTTTGGTATTACTATAGCTGGTGGCGGTCCTGTAGCCTATCTCCTGTAGCCCACTGGTAGCCTTGGTACTTCTTTTAAAAATCGTCGTTGGTCTTTTAATGCTTCGTTATTCGTATTTTTCGAAAAGAATAACGGGACTTGGTCTCCAACGTGCCGGCCTGCCTTGTGTGAGTGACGCTCGGTTGCGGCGCTTTGTTGTGTGTGTACCGAGCGTCATGAGTTGCCACTCGGCAACTCATAGGCCGGTCTACTTGGTGTGTGTAACGCGCGATAGCGGTGACTTAGTGTGTGCCCCGCGCGTTATAAGTTAGCCAGTACGTTACAATATATCTAATATATGCTAGATTTATACATTTCAAAAGTATCTCTATATCTCTATATATATGTTTAATTTTCACTCAAATGGCTTTAACACAATTTGCTCTACACTGATTTTATGATCGCACGACAGGGCATTGGACTTCGTTTCCTGTCTTGAACGAAATCCAATAAAATGGAATATTCCGCGGCACAACACAACCAATAATTTCCATTAAAACAATCAGTAATCTAGAGAAATAAAAATTACTCGATTCTGAAATTTACCCTAGACTTACCGACAGTCTTAGAATAAAAACTTCAAGCGGATATTTATTCTGAGTTGCATAATTAAATGCAAACTTACTACTAGGGCATACTACTGTGTTCAAAAAGTAAGGTGAATTTTGTTTTAAAATAAAAAATTTTTATTTATTCTTCCAAATCGATTTCGTCCCCCTCAAAATAATCCCCCCTAGCTACAATACACTTATGCCAACGTTTTTTCCAATCTTTGAAGCATCCTAAAAAGTCGTCCTCAGGTATAGCCTTCAATGCGCGTAGCGATTCACGTTTGATATTTTCAATCGACTCAAAACGATTTCCCCGGAGTGGTCTCTTGAACTTTGGGAACAGCCAGAAGTCACACGGTGCTAAATCAGGCGAATACGGTGGTTGTGGAGCGACATGAGTGGAGTTTTTGGCGAAAAACTCACGAAGAACCAAACGCGAATTTTGGCACCAAACGCGATTTGACTCTTCTGAGGCACAAATGATCCTTCAAAATTGCTTGCACTGATCCAATTGATATTGCAAGCATGTCGGCAAGGTCTCGAATTGTTAATCGACGATTTTCGAGCACCAATTCCTTGATTTTCTTGATGTGTTGCTCATCAATTGACGTCGATGGTCGTCCAGAGCGTTCCAAATCATCAACACGTTCTCTGCCTTCTTTGAAGTCTTTGTACCACTTGTAAATATTTTTCTGTGACATAGTCTCGTCACCGAAGGCCTTTTGTAACATTCGATACGTTTCAGCGGCGGAAATTTCATTCCGCAAGCAAAATTTAATAGCACTTCTTTGCTCAACAAAATTCGACATCGTAAAAATCGCCAAATTTACTTTTCTTTGTTCACAAAACCAAGCGTAAACTAAAAACTAATGATGATATTGACATGTAATTTATCACAGATGTCACTAACAGTCCTACGAACTTGAAAAAAAATTCATTCGTCCGATTCGGTTAACGCGGGAAGTTTTAATTAAAAATTCATCTTACTTTTTGAACACAGTAGTATAGGTCTAGTTAGGGTTTATTTTGAGTCTAACCCCTTTCATATTATAGTAATATCCGAAACGTGGTTACATTCGCATATTTCGAACGATCTTCTCCATTTAAAAAATTATTTCCTCATTCGCAACGACCGCGAAGGAAAAATTGGAGGAGTTTCATGTTACATACACAACTCTCTCAAAGTAAACCTACTGGCTGTATCCCCTAGTGAATTTGATAATAGCCTTGAATCCATTCTTCTAGATGTGAAATCGCCCTGATCTGATTTCCTCCTTTTTGCGCCTATTTATATGCATCCTTAAGGTCGATTTTTAAAAATTTTTCATGTTGATAACACAGTTCACCTCGATGCTTATAAAATATTCTTTTAGTAAGTGATTTAAACTGTTACTATATGTATAATAACTTTGAAACTACCTATCTGCGTGATCTTGTTTCCTCAATATCCTTGCACATTGTAAATTCCGAAGCTACGTTTCATACAGCTACAGCTCAGACTCGCTACTTGATGTATTTATAGTTGATAATTTATATAATGTCTTTACTGTCTCTAAGTTGCTTTCCCCTTTTATCACCGGTCTTGATTTACTCGAAATTTAATATAATTTAGATGTCCCACCCTAGATGGCACACCCGCGACATCATGCGCCGTAGTTATAAGAAGTTCAATTCCTCTAGTTTTCTGGTGATTGTGCAAACCAGTTAGATTACTATCAACATTAGAATTCTTTATAATTGTTCTGACCTTGGTGATATTGGTCTATTAACGACTATCATTTTTGCCATTCTACTCTCTGCGCCACCACGTAAGATGAACACCCGTAAACATCCAGCTCCGGGGTTCACTGAAAATCTTAAATTTCGTATACAGCAGTGAAGTACTCTGTTTGAGAGAGCAAAATGGATAGTCTATTAAGCTAAGCTATTTACAGAGATTTTCGGGACAGGGTCACATGTGACATTAGAACAGCTCGAAACGCATACCAATATCATTGTTTGAATAACATAACTAACTCCACCATATTGTGGAAGGAACGCTCTCGCGTTGGTTTAGTAAAGTCAAGCCTATCTTCTCCCCCTCGTTTCTTTACAGCTGCTTAACTAAATTCTATTAAGTGCGCAATTAAGTTCCCGCTGTTTTTTCTTTATGAAAATGGAACTTTATTGTGAAAAAATGTTTACAAATGAATCATTCAAAATATTGCCCATTGCTAGCGACAACTTTTTCCCATCTTTCTGGCAGAGCTCGAATACCGTCACGGTAGAAGTGTTCGTCTTTTGAGGCTATCCACGAATCAAGCCATTTTGAGATGTCTTCATATGAGCTGAACTGCTGATTAGCCAGACCATGTGCCATGGAACGGAACAAGTAATAATCGGACAGCGCAATATTTGGGGAATATGGCGGGTGGGGTAGGACTTCCCATTTGAGCGTTTCTAAGTAGGTTTTAACGGGTTTGGCAACGTGAGGCCGAGCGTTGTCATGCTGTAGAATCACTTTTTCGTGCCTCTGCTCGTATTGTGGCCGCTTTTCGCGCAGTGCTCGGCTCAATCACATCCATTGAGTTCGATACCGTTCCCCAGTGATGGTTTCGTTCGGTTTCAACAGCTCATAATAAATAACACCGCCCTGGTTCCACCAAATACACAGCAAAATCTTCGCAGCGTGAATATTCGGCCGACCCGACGACGTAGAAGCATGACCGGGCAGTCCCCATGATTTTGTTCTCTTTGGGTTGCTGTAATGAATCCATTTTTAATCACCCGTAACGATGCGATGAAGAAAACCCTTCTTTTTTTGCCGCTGGAGCAGTTGTTCACAGGCGAAAAAACGACGCTCAACGTCTCTTGGCTTAAAATCATAAGGAACCCAAGTTCCTTGTTTTTGAATCATTCCCAACGCATGCAATCGCTTGGAAGTGGCTTGACGGGTAACTCCTAATGCTGAAGCAAGCTCTTTTTGCGTTTGGCACGGATCCTCATCGAGCAATGCCTCCAATTCAGCGTCTTCGAAGGTTTTTGGCCTTCCTTCACGCGAACGGTCGTCAACATCAAAACCACCGTCTTTGAAGCGACGGAACCAATCACGGCATGTTGTTTCACTTAAAGCAGCATCTCCGTAAACTTTTTGGAGTTCTCGATGCGCTTCAGCCGCCGTTTTCTTCGAATGAAAGAAGAAAAGCAACACTTCCCGCAAATGACGATTATTTGGCACAAAATCAGACATTTTCACACAACCAAAAGTATATGACGCAAAAACAAAATCACTAATGTGTCAAAGCGGTTTGTTTACCATATGTCTAAGCTTAGTTCATGACGTTTTGGTTATGTCCCAATCGACCAGCACTTACTACTGGAGCCGCCATCTCTTGAAAAACAGCGGGAACTTAGTTGCGCACCTTATAACTTTACTCATCATACTAGGCAATCTTTACCTTAACTGCCCCCTGCCTGATTGAAGATCTTATACTCGTCATGTCCCCTCCTGTGAGTGAAGCCCCAACATTCTTTTTCTTGCCCATACAAGTGAAAAAGTACTAGAAATTATCCATGCTACATCGCTTCATTCCTACTCAGCTGAATTTTATTATGTCCCACTTTTCGGAGCTCGACCTGCTCTTCCAGCGCCAACCCATGTTCGCACGACTGTTTAATAGATCATTTGACTTCTCACTCTTTCCGAGTGCATGAAAAACTGCCATTATTCGTCCACTCTCAAAGGTTTCTTCTCTTCTGTCACCTCATATACCTTCAATCGCAAACTGGTCCGAACTGTCTAAAATTTTTGAGAAAAGCATTAGTGGATTTCATAGAAAATAACAACATTCTTGATCCCGGTCAATCAGGTTTCAGAACAGGATATAGTACTCAAATAGCACTTCTCAGAGTCTGCGATGACATTCGGAAAAAAATAGACGACCATCGCTTAACCATTCTTATTCTTTTCAATTATAGTAAAGCTTTTGATACAGTCTCACATCTTCATCTTTTGACAAAGCTCTATGAACTTGGGTTCTCACCGCCAACTGTTGTGTGGTTTTTTTCTTACTTGTGATCACACTCGTATTCCCGCTCATTGGATACTGCTGCCGAGAATACCATAATGTGACTGATGATCAGGATCTCTAACTGAGAAGATTCGTGAATTGGTGTGTTCGTTTATATTTGATTTGAGGAGGGATAAACACGTCTCCCCTTACAAATTCCAACTTCGATGGCTTTTAATAAAGAATCGGAGACTCTACTTTCCTGGCTGCTACATGTATAAGAATCTCGAACTCCGTACTTCCTCCTATATTTTTTAACAAATGACATCACATACTGGTAATCGGCCCCGACGCATGGTCGCTACATTTCGTTATTTCCATATTCCGTTCTATCGTACTGCCACTTATAGGAATTCCTTAGCATTGTCATCAATTTACTTCTGGCACTTTTTTTCAAGACCCCTCACGTTGGTTTTTTCCCTGATAATATCTAAAATAGAGTTATTTTCGTATTTTTCTCACGGTGAGAACTAGCGCCAACTCACCCTTGGATGAATGAGCATCTGTTTCAGTATTATCACATACCTCTTCACTTTTATTTTTATTTTTATTTTTATTTTTACTCCTATTATATTTTCTTATTTTTTTATGTATTGTTCTAACTATCAGGGGTACAAATTGAAAATGCGGGTTTGATAACAGATGGCGTTACTAACGCTATACGCATCAGGCAGTACTGTGACTATGTTCATGTCAAAGCTACGTCTTATAGCTTTAATTTTCAGTATGTGTCAATTTGTCGCAGTGTCAAATTCATAGTTTTTTTAAGCTCTCAATATGTCGAGTTTCGTGCCAACAAAACAGCATTTGCGGGAAGTTTTAATTTACTTCTTTAATTTGAAGAAAAGTGCTGCTGAAGCACATCGATTGGTCTCCGAGGCTTATCCGAGTCATGTTCCATCGGTTTCAACGTGCGAGAGATGGTTTGTGCGGTTTAGAAGTGGTGATTTTGACGTTGAGGACAAAGAGCGGCCGGGCCAAGTGAAAAAGTTTGAGAATGCTGAATTGGAGGCAATACTCAATGAAGACTCGTGTCAAACTCAACAAGAGCTCGCAGATTCATTGGGAGTGACACAACAAGCCATTTCCCATCGTATAAAAGCCCTCGGAATGATCCAAAAGCAAGGACATTGGGTGCCGTATGAGCTGAAGCCGAGAGACGTCGAGCGCCGTTTTTTTGCATGCGAACTGCTGCTCGAACGGCAAAAACGGAAGGGTTTTTTGCATCGCATTGTCACTGGTGATGAAAAGTGGATCCATTACGATAACCCGAAGCGCAAAAAATCATATGGTTACCCCGGCCATGCATCATCATCGACGGCCAAACCAAATATTCACGGCGCCAAGCTCATGCTCTGTATTTGGTGGGACCAGCTGGGTGTGGTGTATTATGAGCTATTGAAATCGAACGAAACCATCACAGGAGCACTATACCGAACTCAATTGATGCGTTTGAGCCGCGCACTCAAAGAAAAACGGCCACAATACGAGCAAAGACACGACAAAGTAATTTTGCAACATGACAACGCTCGGCCACATGTTGCAGCGCCGGTCAAAACATACCTACAAACGCTGAAATGGGAAGTCTTACCCCACCCGCCGTATAGCCCAGATATTGCTCCTTCCGATTACCACCTTTTCCGATCGATGACACATGGCCTAGCTGACCAGCGCTTCCATTCTTACGAAGAAGCCCAAAAATGGGTCGATGACTGGATAGCAGCCAAGCCGGCCGAATTTTTTCGCGACGGTATCCGTAAATTGCCAGAAAGATGGGAAAAAGTTGTGGCTAGCGATGGACAATACTTTGAATAATTCATTTGTTACCATTTTTTCAGAATAAACGTTCAAAAATAGAAAAAAATCCCGCATTTTCAATTTGTACTCCTGATAGTTGTATTTTATTTCTTATATAACAGTTTACTACTTATTTTACTATATTCTCTGTATGTTAGTCCTGTTTTTATAATTGATTTATTCCTATTTTTATTTTGCGGAACCATCCACACTTAAGTATCTGCAATTCGCACGGTCATTACCGACCATTGCAAATGTGCCCCATAGTCTACTAGGGCACCATTATTGGTGCCCTAGTAGACTACTCTCCCTCTCTTATTACGCTAGATTGGATAAATGCACTTATCAGTGTTTTTTATAAGCAGACTCCAATGAAACAGGTCAGTATCAAACGGAAACCAGCACCGTGGCTGACACCTGAGTTACGGGAGCGTATGAGGCGTTGAGATTGACTTCGGCGGGCACTCAGCAATATAAGAAGGACAAACAGGGTAAACGTGCATCTTTATGAAAAGCTCCGTTTCATTCAGAATACTCTCAAGAGGGACATTAAGGTAGTAAAGGATGCGTACTATACGTCAAGTTTCTTGGCAACGAAAGATCCAAATGAAACCTGGAAACTAGTTTGTGAGCTTGGTTTACTCCCTGGCTTGACTTTAATAGATTTGGCTGTATCCTTCGACGATTTGAACTCTTACTTCTCAACTGCGGGCAGTGCGGTTCAGGAGAACCTCGATAGATGGATACTTCCATCTCACACGTGAAAGTTTAATGACTCAGCTTTTTTCTTCCAATTCGATACGCCAGAAGTGATGTATAAAGTTGTGTCTTCTCTCTATAAGAATGATACGTATGGCTTGGCCTGCTATCTTTAATCCACTTCTGCATTTGCTGAATTATCTGTTCACTCATGCGCAGTTCCCTGCATTGTGGTAACAAGCCCTTACTTGTCAAATCCCTAAGAATAAAACGCCCGGTGATGCTGGTGACTATAGAGGTATTTCTCTGTTGTCTTGCTTCTCAAAAATTCTAAAGCGTATAGTATCTGATCAAGTAACGTACTATCTATATTAGCCCAATTTTCATGATATATATCAGTCAGCGTTCAGACAATATCACAGCACACAAACGGGACTGTTAAATATTATTGAGGAGGCCTGTGAGGCGACGGTAAATTTGTCAGCCATTGCTATTAATCGGTTTTGGGAATACTTCGCGAATCGCACTCAAGCTGTTCTAGACCAGGATCGGCGTAAGTCATTTTTGGGTCACGTTAGGTTAGAAGTTCCACAGGATTAGGTTCTTGGTCCTCTGTCATTTTCCATCTTTGTGAAAGACTTTGTTATAGTTTTTATGCTGACATCCTGCATATTTATTTCTATTGTGCTCTGGGTGATGTCCCAGAGGGAATTGTATGCATTAACAGGGACGTTGCTGCTGTTTGTGAGTTGGCTGCCATAGGGGGCGTACGACTGAATGGAACTAAGACTAAATCTATTATAATTGGGTCGGCGTTCTATGTGTACAGGTTGGAGTCATTTACATTACCGCCTAGGTAGAGCAAGACGTTATACCTCCAGCTTCATCGGTAACATGCCTTGGAGTCTGCATCGACAGCACCCCTCTCATGGCCGGAGCAAACGGAAGACGGCGAGGAAGGTAAATAGCATTTTTTCTAGCTGAAAGTGTGTCGGGTTGTCTACCTGCGGCGGTGCGAAAAATATTAGTGAGCACCTTGGTATTTCCGCATTTGAATTACTGCTCTCTTCTTCACACTGCCCACTGGCCTCGCAGCGAAGCTGGAGTTTTCGTGCCAACGAACGTGCTCCTTACTATCAGCGATTGGGCTGGTTAAAAGTTGTATAGCGCCGGAAGTTATTGCTGGCCGTGTTTGGGTTTAGCATCGGTTTGTGCGGGCAACCTCAGTACATAGTGCGGAGATTGGTGAGACGCGAGAGAACAGAACGTCACTTTCTGCGCGCCACCTTAGCATTGATTTCATTATTCCTGCAGCTCGTACAGATTATGTAAGGTGTTCCTTTACAGTTGCGGCATTTTTGTTGTGGAACTCGCCAGAAAATATTAGATGTGTTATGCCGGTACCGCGCAATTGGATTATTCGGTATTCGGTATAATATTAAAAAGTTATTATTTTGGGGATCGTTTCGACTCGCGAAGCGAGCGCCTCATGCTGCGTCGGCGTTCTTGGTGTCGTTCGTATTCCCGAATATACGAAATACGAAGTGGAATATTCTGCGGCACAGCATTCCTCCCCCCTTAAAAGGAAAAATTTTTTCTCTAAACAATTTTTTCTTCGATCAGTTTCCCGTATTTCCTCTTACAATTTGATACAATTTTACAGTTTGATGTTATATAACAATACAATAAAATTTTTCATTTTTTCATTTGTTAACGATGAAGTTTTTCCTTTTGCTTCTTATCGTCTTTCGTGCCGAGCCAGTCGTTCTCGGTTGGGGGGACGGGTGCATATTCTGGCCATTTCGGATCGCAGTTGCTCCTCTGGCTGTTGTTGTCCGAGCTGCTCGAGGTTGATGTTTACCTCGGCTGCTGCCGGGGTCGTTGCCTCGCTTGTCCTTGTTGGTGTTCGGTTTCGTTGGTACCTATAACATTTAAACAGAACATAGCCAACCAAGGCTATTGGTGCTACTGCACCCAGTGAGTAGAAACTCAGATTGTGGATGTGTTGCATCCCGTCTCCGTCAGTATTGAGGTTGTCCATGATTTGGTCGGCTCGAGCTCCGAGGTTTTGAAGCTCTTCTGGGTCTCGCAGCACGCTCTGTAGTGGAATTGTCCTCTCGGTCTGCGTAGGGGGTGCCTGAGCTTTAATTTCCGTTAATTTTAAATTGAACGACGGAAGGTAGTTTTTTCGGATGACCTTCGACGTTCGCCCGATGGTTCTGATACTGAAATCTCGGGCGGTTACTACACATATGCATACCAATGCCAGTATTCCCAAATTGCTCAGTATTTCGTGCTGAGTAGGATTTTTTCCACAATTTATTCCTACGGGTTCGTGGGTTGGCGCGATGTATAGCCATCGCCATTGCTGTTGCATTGGGACGATTACGGGATGAGTTGTTTCGATAACCCTTTTTGCACATTTGCCGCCGTCATCGGTGTTCATTTTTGCGTAGATTAGGACTTCGCAGGGTGTGTCGTTCGTAACCGGAAATGTAGAGTGTGTTGGAGGGCAAATGTATGATTTATCCAGTACCTTGCAATTTTTTACGTCGTCGGTTCTCATCCTTAGGTATCTGTGATTTTCGATATCTATGACTATGTGATTCTCAGTTGTGTCGATGTAATAGTGCCTGTCATTATCCGCTCGCATGGGTATAGGATATACTTTTTGTATACTATACCGTTGCTGCCCGATCAGCGGTATATCCACGAGCGGCTGCGTCGGTCTCGCCCCTGTACTATCAGGCCTTTCTGAAAAAGAAAAGGGAAATATCCACGAGCACTACCGCGTTGCCTTCGCTGTAGGCCCTGGTATCTGCCAGTCGCATAAGTGTTGACTCTTGGTCGTGTGCTATTGCGACTGGGAAACTACTGCCTGACGGTAGGTGTGGTAGTGCTTCGACGAGGTGTTTGACGAGTGTGCGTGACGGCAGGGACGTTGCTGTGGCCGTACCGCTAGCTATATCGTCCACTAGCCACACTAGCTCCTGTACGTCGCTGAGTAATGCTTCGACCGCAATACTTATCGCGTCGAGCGTCTTGTCTAAGTGTTGACGTCTCTTTATGTCGTATATGTCGCTGTTAAGCGTGCGGTTTATATGCTGCATTTGGGCCAGCAGAGTCTGTTCGTTAGCCTATATGTGATGTGCGCTTTCATTAAATAGGCTGAGCGTGGTTTTTATGACCTAGATTTGATTTTTCAGCCCTTCCTTCAGGGTCTGTTGGGACGCCTTAAGGTGCGTTATCTCTTCATGGAGCTCCCGTGCGTCGGCGTCGTCCATGTTTCCCGTGATGGCCTTCATTAAGCTTCCTAGGCCGTTTACCAATCCTCTGCGCTCTTTGACGGGGCGCGTCCCGAGGAGGTCGAATATGGTCAATACCCCCATCTCTATCCTTCTCTTCATTCTTAGAACAGAATCGCTGATGGCGGGGCATATAAAATTGACGCGAGTTTCGCCTTCGCACAGCTCTGTGAGACGTTGTAGACTTTTGCTGATCTCTGCTTCTCGGTGCATTAGAGCGACGAGGTCCAGCCTGATAATCAACCGCCACGTCGATTGAATTATCTTGAGGCTTCCTATGTCTTCGTAGTAGATGCCCGGAGTACTGGTAAAAGCGCTGACGACGTAGTCTGGCGGATGCTGCGTGGCTACGGTTAGTCCACCTTTTGCTGCGATCAACCTGTAATGAGGTGGGAGGAAAAAGCGTAAGAATGCATACTTTGTTGAATCCCCCTCTTTTTCTTGCGGTCTCGCGGGTTCCGTCTCGCGGGAGCTTCTTTGCTCAATCTGCATTCAACCTGCAGCGATGTCGGCTGTAATTTTTTTCAAATCTAGATTTTATGGAGCTGTCGTAATCAGGGGGGAAGATTTAACCCCCGAGGCACTTGCTTTCGCGGTAAGTGTTTTCTTTTTTCCTTTGATTTTTCAAGTATATACAATTTCCTATAAATTTCCCTTTTCTTTTCAGAAAGGCCTGATAGTACAGGGGCGGGACCGACGCTGCCGCTCGGATGCGGTCTTACCGGCGTTGGCCATCCGTAGCCGTCGTCAGAGTTGTCGCCGGGCGGTCGAATGTCTATGGGGCCTGGGGTCCTGGGTCGGCGATGATGCGGAGCCTTTCCCGGATTTTATAGGCCTCAGTCAACTGTTCCGGGAGGGTCCCCTTACCTCCTGTCCCGGGTGTGGGGTACGCCTAGATAACCTTTAAAAATTGTATGTTTTTTTCTACAGTACTGCGTACACCATCGAAAATTTCTAATAAATTGTTTTACTTTCAATCATCGTTATTCATTAGAGTTCCTTCCTTGCGCTCCGTGGAGCTCCCTCCCCACATTTATTTAGTGTTTATTTAGTTTTTAGTGCTCTATAAAGAGCCTCAGGCGGTTCGCGTGTACCGCCTGAGTTTTCCGTCCCTTCCGGATGACGTAGTTGACGGGGGGCCTCCTTTCTACTATCTCGTGGGGCTCCGTCCACTTAGGGGTCAGCTTTGCAAACCGCCCCCTGCGCACCGTCTCATCTCGGAGGAATACTCGTTCGCCGACGCGGTACTCCTGTTCATGCGCATTGTGGTCATATGCATTCTTTGACTGTCTTTTCGCGCCTTCTAGGTTGTTGCGCGTTACAATCCATGCGGCGCGTAATCGCTCGCGTAACTCGTGGACGTAGTCGTCGTAGGCATAGGTGCTGCGGGGCTCCTGTTTCACGACGGTCGGCAATTCGGCCTCGCGTCCGTACACCAACACGTGGGGCGACAGTCCGGTCCCCATATGTGGAGTGTTGTTGTACGTGAACATCGCATACGGCAGTCACTCGTCCCAATTTCCTTGATCCTCATCTATGAAATTTTTTAGGTGCTCAGCGAGGGTGCGATGCGATCTTTCTAATGCGCCATTTGATTCCGGATGGTAGGCCGTCGTTTGTATTTTCTTGATTCGTAGCAGTCAACACATTTCCCTGTAGGTCGAGCTGAAGAAGTTCGTCCCCTGATCCGATAGTATTATTTCCGGCGTTCCGTGCCGGCAGATTAATTCTTCTACTAGGGCTCTAGCGACTGTCGAAGCCTCTTTTTTCGGCAGTGATATCGCTGCACTGTATTTTATGAGCGCGTCCTGTATGGTAAGTATTTTCCCGATGCGCTTTCTAGTAGCGGTCCTACGATGTCGACTGCTACTTTCTCAAATGACCTTGATGGGGTGTCCGTTACCACCATCGGCACTCGTTCCTTTTTCCTGATTTTATTCATTTGGCAGGATTCGCAGGATGATATGTATTTTTCCAAATCCCTTTTTATGTCGGGCCAGTCATACTTGGTCCGGATCCGATGCAGTGTACGCCTGATACCCTGATGCCCTCCTATAGGCGTATCGTGGCATTTTTTTATGATTTTCAGGCGGTCTTCGAAGGAGGGAATAGCTACGCCACTACGGCAGTCGCTGCGCTCTTTCATAACGCTGTATTCGTCTGTGCTGCTGGAGGATTGCGAGCTGCGGACCCCGCTTTGCCTCGCTCCCTCAGCAGACTTGTGCGGTGCTCGGCCCGCAGTTTCTTCACTCGGTGCGCCCACCGGTAGCTCTGTCGTTGGGTCGCTCTCTGTCTCGAGCGGCCTTGCAACGTTTGCTTTTCGCGGGTCCGCCATGCTGTGCTGGACACGCTCCGTCCTTGTCAGCGGTGCTCGCAGTCTTACCAGTGGCTTGCATATGTAGCTTGCGTGGTCTGCCCCTTCCCCGACCGCACGGCTTTTCGGCGGGGCTGTGGGGTTCAGTTCAGCGATCTGCATGCACGCTGCGGATCTCTCTATCCTTGGCTGTAGCATTAGCAGGCGCTGTCTCTCGCTCTGCCTCGTTGCTGAGCTGGCCCGGGGTATTCTCGGCTCTCCGCTTTGTGCGGCTATTCGCTGTGCCGAGTTGCCCCGTCGTGCTGTCCTCTTCCGACTCACGGACTTCGTTCTTAGCTCTCGCTTGGGTCCTTGTAGTAGCGAATATTCCGGCCTTATAGTCAACGTGAAATTCGTGTTCGGCCAATTTTATTTTCCAATGCATTAGTCTCCAACCTGGGTCCTTTACTCCGAACAGCCAGGTGAGCGGTTGGTGATCCGTCACTACCGTAAAACGTGTACCATAAATATATGGTCTAAATTGAGCGAGAGCCCAAACTATGGCGAGTAGCTCTTTTTCCGTTGTTGTATAATTTAGCTCGGCTTTTGACATGGTGCGGCTCGCGTAGCTTATGGGCAAATCGTCTCCGAACTTGCCTTGTGATAAGATTGCGCCGAACGCCCTGTCTGAAGCATCTGTTGTTACAACAAACGGCTTCGTGAAGTCGGGATATTGCAGTATTGGTGCTGTGGTAAGTGCTGTCTTCAGTTCTTTAAAGGCAGCATCTCTTACTGCGGTCCACTCGCATTTAACCCCTTTCTGTGTTAATTCAGTGAGTGGCTTCACGATTTTCGAGAAATCTCTAATGAATTTCCGATAGTAGCCAGGTAGTCCGAGGAAAGATTGTACTCTTGTCACGTCTCTCGGCACCGGAAATTCCCTTACCGCTTCCAGCTTCTTTGGATCAGCACGTACACCCTCTTTAGAGATGATGTGGCCGAGGTACTGCATTTCCTTGCGTAGGAACTGGCACTTGCTAGGTTGCACTGCCAATTTGGCTTCCCGTAGCCGCTGCAGTACCTCTCGCAGCCTGTCATTGTGCTTCTTGAAGGTCTTGCCGTGGATTACTATGTCGTCCAAGTATACATAGCATTTTACTCCCTGTAGTCCAGCCAGCGCAGAGTTCATCTACCTCTGAAAAGTCGGTGGAACGTTCTTGAGTCCGAATGGTATGCGGTTGTACTCGAAATAGCCCTGTGGTGTGGAAAATGCGGTCTTTTCTTTGTCTTGCTGCGCCATCGGGATTTGATGAAATCCAGAGGCGAGATGCAAGGTCGTTTAGTATCGGGCCCGTCCCAGCTGGTCCAATATTTCGGTGATATTGGGCAGTGGGTATAAGTCCCCGATGGTGGCTTCGTTCAACTTCCGAAAGTCCACTACTACGCGCATTTTCCTCACTCCGGCTGCGTCAGGTTTCTTCGCTACAACCAGCAGCGGCGCGTTCCATTGACTCCGGCTGGGTTGGACAATGCCTTCCGCAAGCATTTCGCAGGTCTGCCTCTCCACTTCTCTCTTGTGGGTCTCAGGCAGCCTGTATAGGTGCACCTTAATGGGCTGCACCCCATCCTTAAGGGGTATCACATATTCTACCATAGGCGTGCACGGCAGCCTATCTCCTGGTAAGTGGAACAGATCTTTGTATTCCCTAGTAATCTCATCGAGCGCTTCGCGCTCTTCTTTATTGAGATTTTTCGTGTCTAACTCTTGAGCTAGTTGCTCTGCGCTGATGGTGCATACTTCGGGCGTCGCGGCTTCGAGACCGTGACGCACTGCCGTTATCCCTAGCGGCTCGAGTTCCACCACGGGGCGTTGTACCTCAACAGCCTGCTCTGTGGTGTTTATAAGACTTACTGCACAGCTACTACCGTGCGGCGGCGTGATGCAGGCTGCCATAATTACTCCGTTTCCGAGTTCCATTTTTGAGAGTAGCCCAACGAATTTGCTTGTTGTCGCGGCATAGGTGACTGTCTCGCTGCGTGGTGGCAGAGATACCCTCGTCGTGTTGACCAGCAGCGGCATGCAATGCCCGTACAGCTTCAGCGTCTCTCCGTGCAGGATATCGGCCTTGTGATACTTGATAAAATCCATTCCTAGCAGCCCATTGACTCCTAGTGGCACATTATTCGGGACTATGTAGAACCTATGTTCCACGTTTAGCGCCGGTGTCTCTAGTACAATTTTTGCTATACCGAGGGGGGTGAATTTTTCGCCTGCCACACCCTGTAATTCCACGGAGCACCTGCTCATCATGGTCTCGGGCTTGAGGCATCCCTCTTTCAGTATACTCCACTGGGCCCCAGTGTCCGCTTTAAGGGTGAGTACCCCAGTCACAGCCAACGGTGCGATGATGTGAAAGTCGCTGGCCGTAGCGCTGGACGCCGGCAGCGTTACTTGCAGTAACTGCTGCGTTGTTTTCCTCCTTCTGCGCGCAGGTTTCTGCTGGGCCGTGAGCGTGTTTATTCTCATTGTTCCCAGCGGGCTGCATCGGTCTCTGATCGACTTGTTCCGGCATTGACTGTGGACCCTTCACTCTTGCCCCCGGAGTCCCTTGGTCGGTTGCTGCGACGTCTGAGCTGGCGCGTTCTTATTTTGCGACAATCTTTTTCTGCAGTCCTTCCACACGTGGCCCTTCTTCTGACAGTAATTGCACACGATGTCTACGTTGTGTATGGACTTGTTTTCACTGGGCATCGGCAAACTCACTCTTTGCGATCTCCGGGTGCAGTCTCGTGCCATGTGTCCAGCTTTCCCGTAGGTGAAGCAATTCTCTCCCTGCCGGGATGGTGCATCTGGGGACCTTCTGGGGTTGCTTAGTGCTCCACCTACCCCTTCCTTTGGCTGCACGATGTTGGTTATCTCTATGGCCCCTGCCACAGAGCCATGCAGCGATTACGATGTCTATCGTAATTCTCTCCGTTCTCGTCGCGTAGGCGGCGATGTTCTCGTTTTGTCCCTGCCGGAGGGAGCTGAACCCCATTTGCAATCCGGCCAGGGACTTCCGTTGTCCGTACAATGCTTCCAACTCGCTCCTGAGTTGCGCCATGGTACTGATGGTTTCGTGCTGCAGTTGCCTTGCTGCCCGCACCCTCTAACTTACTCATGACTATCAACTCCAGGAGGGTGTCATGCTCCTCCTCTGCTACCCTGCGGAATATCGTCTCGCAGGACTTTAAGAAGAGCGGCAACGCCTTCGAATCCTTGGCGTCGAACGTTTTTACCATTTTTATTCCGAGGCTGAGCATGTTTGAGGGCCTCTGCGTCTCCTCGAACCGCGTGCGTCTCGGGGGCTGTGCGGGGGCGGATAGTCCTCCATCTCTTCTCCTCCTAACCGTCGCTGGAGCTCAGCAATTTGCTCTCTTAAGGAGTAGATGAGCTCGTACTCGTCTGCACCAACCTCGTTTAGCCTATCCGCCAAATTCCGTCTTGCCGACGGTGTTTCAGCCTCCCTGAGTTCGCGATCGAATTCGCGTTGGCTTCAGTCGACCGCCTCCAACCGATCGCGTACTCTTGCTGGTACCGACCGGGCTGTCGACCGGTAGCTACAGAGAAACCTACGCGGTCTATGGTTCGCATGTTTTCAATTTCCCGCTCAACCATGTCCTCGGTGATGTGCTCGGGCGTTCGCCCACCAGTAGCCATATTAAACACGTCGTCGCTTTCATCGCTGTCGTGATCCCCGAATGACGCACCCCTGAGTGGGTTCACGCCAAACTGGGCTGTCAGACGGCCTGCGAGGGCCTTCTGTCTGGTCGCGGGGATTCGTCCCGACGGCGAGAGCTCTAATAGCGCCCTGCGCGCTTCATAAACAATATCCCCTACCGCCGCAGCTAATCCGGCTGTGGAGTCTACCCCCGCGCCAGGCAACATCGTCTCCAACGAGTTGCCCCTACGTCTGGCTCGGGAGTCCGACATGTTTATTTCGCGATGGGTTTTATTTTAATATTTTTAAAAAAAAAATAATCTCACGAGAGATTCATATATCCGGTGGAATGTTTTCTCTATTCACGGCTTTGGCTCTACTGGCTTTGGTTTATATCGGCAATATGTACTAGTAACGTAACCGCCACTTACAGAAAGATGATCTGGAAGATTGTCCTCTCCATGGCGTTGGTCCTTGGATGCTGTTCCTTCGGTGCTGTAGACCTGTTGTCTCGGAGCTCCCCTCGAAGGTTGGTCCAGTTGTCCTCCCTGGTACCGTTGACCCGTCTCTTGGTGATTCCTGGACTCGTCTTCTGTGCGTCGGCAATGACTGCGCGACGGCTTCGTCTCAAGTTACCGCTTTGGGTACTCGGTTGCACACTTTGTGCGTTTTTCCACGACTTGACGTAACACCGTCAATCGGGACCTTAAACGGTTGACCGATGTCACACCGCACCGACGTACACTTCGCGCTTTCGCGTTAGCTTAGTCGGGTTTCCACGAACTACACTGGTGTCCTTGCACGCGTCGTAGTCGTCACTTCAGAGTCACTCTTAACTTTGTCCAAAAAAATAAATTACGTATCACTTAAATTCAGCAGATCCCACCGCTGCCGCCAAATGTTATGCCGGTACCGCGTATTTGGATTATTCGGTATTCGGTATAATATTAAAAAGTTATTATTTTTGGGATCGTTTGGCGATAAGGAGATGAATCTCGAGTTATCAATGAAAACGCGAATTTATATAAAAGGAAGTATTTATTATAGGCAACGGTAACTTTCCGTTGTCTATTTAAAAGTCAATGTAAGAATGTACAATAATATGTTGTTTCGAGTATTTGATGAGGAACCAACCCGTTCTATCTTGAGTCTAATTTATAACTGATTTTCGTAAAGCAGTTGCTGACTGTGTTCACGAAAATCCCTTAATTCGCAATTTTAGCGTTAGCCTATCGTCGAACGCCAAGCGAGTCGCCTCATGCTGCGTCGGCATTCTTGGTGTCATTCGTATGATCGGGCATTGGACTTCGTTTTCTGTCTTGAACGAATTCCAATGTTTCTTTGCTATGGAATATTCCCGAATATACGAAGCACGAAGTGGAATATTCCGCGGCACAACAGATGTATCGAAAATGTGACTACATTCAAGGGCGCGTTAAATGCCTTATTAATTGACGAACCATGTAATTAACTTTTGCTTTCTGTTGTTGTTATTTTATTATTATTATTATTGATCATTTTTGCTATATTCAATTGGTGATTTCGATTATGCTCGACATTTAAAATATGATTAAGTTTTTAGATTCCAGTTTTTTTTTGTTATTGATATTATTTGAAATTATGCTTTATATCTGTTTTGGCACGGTACTCTCAGGTAGCTCCGGCCCTAGAGTACAAAATAAACATATATATCGGACAGAAACACACACGCGCACGCACACGCACGCACATACCGAGGCACAAACGAGAGAATAACATGGACTACGGCGGACTTCCATAGCATCTTCATTCCATCTGTGAGTAACGCAGCACACCGTCGACTCTATTTCCGAATCGAATAGACAATTAAATGCTTAAGGACAAAATACATTCCCGTCACTGATCCACAATACAATTATTATTCTAAAACACAATTCTTTGAAAATGAATAATTTATCAAATCGTTTAGCCCGTATCTCCAACCATTGCCTTAGCAGAGCAAATTCTCTTTATGTTACGCAGACATTAAATTTGGCATACCAGTAGAGCAGTTGCGCCCCTTTGTTATTTACAATGTACGCAATAATTGAAGAATCTGTTTGGATTTAATTATATTTCATAATTTTCAAAATAAATCTGCGTCTTTAGCTGCTACAGACTCTAGATCTAAATATTTCCTTACAAATAAAATCATTTTAAACGACAATTGGTATTGAACTTAAGCCGAATCTATTAAGTAGTAAAAAAATCGACATTGTCTGCTAATTAGGTACCAAAATGAAAAATTAGGTACTCGGTCGGTTTCGCGGCAAATTGAAAAATTACAATGCTAGCTTTATATATAAAGCGAAGGGTGAGTTTAGTGATCGTGGGGATGGAGCACTTAAGTCGTGCAATGCTTTCCTCGAAAGCACCTAAATCATACGACACTTCTGTAAGAGGACAAGTCGATATGTTTTTTATTTCATGTTTGTCACGTGAAAGTTCCGTTTTTCCGGCAAGGAGACAATTTTAACAATCACACTCAAGTTTTGTAATGCAAATATTGGATGTATCTGACGGATTCAATCTGTTCGGAGAAGAACGTCCCAGAGTAACGTAACTGTCGAGTTTAAATATTTTCTGTAGTTAAGGGATGTTTTTCCTCCTGAAAAGATGGGAAAATTTGGTCGCTCCTTATATCATCTGAAAGCACTTAAATCTGGTATGCATTAAATATTTTTAGAATACATATTTCCCCAATGAACCGCAAGATTTATATAAAGCTTGTCAGTAGTATAGGCCCTTTATAGAAAGACAGGGCGTGGCCCCCTAGCGCCAGAGCGTGTCTAGACTAGCCTCGCCCCTTCCCCACCCATGCTGCTTTCTCATTGGTGGGTCCTTGGGTGAGGAGGGGGTGTGTCTGCCACCACCACTCCACCCCCGTTCCTGATTGTTCCCCCACCACCCTTACCCCATCCCTGATTGAGCCACAGCAGTCCCCACCCCCAGACCACCTATCCCAGTGTTCTGATAGGTGCAGCGTCGCCGTGCCATCAGACGGATTTTGCTCCATACTTAATTGCCGATGCGCCATCTACTATTGGTAATCGTGTTACCGACAGTCGGTAACTAACTGTCTGATGCGTCATTTAAAACCCTACAACTTATGTATAAAAAAATTTTTTTGGAAAATGCGTATTTTTCAAAATAAAAGGGTTGAACGGGTGGCCGTACGCACCCTGTATACGGGTTTTTATTATTATTTTATAAAATTGTATAAATAAAACAGCATATTTTTATCGTTTTTACACACATACATGTATACAAACTACAATAATATTCATAAAGAATAAAAATAATTTACAAAACTGTATACATAAACGTACGCATTTACACACACACACACACACACAGAGTATCTATATTTATATTACATACATACATGTATATATACAAAGTAACAAGTACAAAAACACTTGTGAAAAATTATCTACAAACTATATACATAAACAACCACACATGCGCTCTATTTACATATTCATACATATTTATATATTTGCCAAGTTTATATTACACAGTTGTTACTAGCCATCATCAGCATCGCTATCTTTAAAGCCAAACGGTAATGATAACCGGTGTGTAATGGCGACGTTTACGACATACGACACAAGTTTTGTACATTGTACGGGTGATGACATTGTAGAGGGGTGTTCTTTGAATTGATTTGAATTTTAAATTAAGTGTTGTATTACCAAACGACGGTATTTCTGATTCTATAAGTTCACTTATTGAGTTAAAATTAATTGTTTGTGAGTTTTTATAATTCAAACTTATCCCCTTCACTTTGCAAACAGTGTCCACCACCGTTTCGGGATCCTCGGTAGTCGTGACCGTATAACCATAAAATTTCGGGCCTTTGGAGACGAACAAGTTGATATAAGCGTTCGGAGCCACCGGTATCAATTCGTTGGTCATGGCACCGAGGAGATTACCTCGGACTCCCAAGCATCATCACCAGTACTCACATAAATAACAGAGTCCGTGTCGTAATACAAAACCCGTCTGTCCAATAGCTCGAGGTAGCTATAAAGTTTCAGACGGGCCATCGCCGTTGTAAATGCAGCTATAACCACACTAGTTAAGGGGCTAGGAGTAATAGCCACCTCGCAAGATACCCAATTCAAATATAACAAATCGTCGTTAACCGGTAGCAGGCGTTGAATTTCTTTCTCATTGTCGTACAAATACAGCAATAGCTTCTCGCGAGTTTTAATTATTCCCGTGCGCGTTAGGTTATCCCGCTGACCGAACCTTCCCTCAGAACGAATTTAAGCAAAGCTTAGCAACTGAGCGTAAGCCCTGATTACGCGTAATGTTGTTAGCGTTCAGCCGGATACGCGTTCGTAGTAATTTATATATTCCTCGCGAGACGCTTCGTCGATACAGTGCTCGGACCAACCGCTTGCCTCCTGTTTAATCTTCAAAAATGTATTTACATAAAGGGCAAGCAGTCTACCCTCGCGTGTAACGGGATTGTACATTGTTGTTTTGTACTCCCAAATCATCGATTTTTAAGATTTTATAGCCCATATCTATTACCTTCCGCACCTCATCCGTGACCCAGGTACCGGTGAAAGCCTTATCGTCAGGGTTCTCATGAATGCACGAGTCTTGAACCATAGACTATGTACACTTACGGCACAGAGCAAATAGTAGTCTCTCGTGCATTCGAACGGGTAGCACGGGGTAAAGGAGGTGACGCGGAGGCAATACGATACACTCGACCAAACCGTTGACCGTTACACCTAGAGCATCGAGTGAACCCCACAACAAATCGTCGCACTCGGTACCGATATATATTTTCGGGTGCCCCACAGGGTAGCGACCTGTCTTACATATATAAGGATACAGCGAGCAGATATCGATGTACGATATCTTCTCCCCTGGTGCGACATCGTAGGAGGTGACGATATTACCTGTGCGACCACCGTGAAACGCTGCACGAGGGTTCAAACTCTCTGTGGTGTGACGTGGATGGTTTTTTAAAAATTCGTTTACGCGTGGCTCGACTTTGCGGAGTATATTAAAGTTACACTCCGACATCTCCACCAAATCGTAACCATGTGAACGAATTTTTAAACTCATTACGATCATTACGCATTTTTAAACTCAGTACGATCATATCGAGTGTCCATAGTCTCGTTACCAGCGTGAGACTTTCTCGTGCGATCGTTTGGAAAACACTCACGGCATCCGTGCCAGTAACAACCATGGTATTGATAAACAATACGACGATTGTTTACCACTAGATAGCCGTCGACACGTGGCCCTTCGGGTAGTTTATGTTCACGGGTGCGACCCGCGTGAATAAGCGCATGACCGAGCTCACGCTCGACCCATAATAGCCAGTCGACGGCCTGCTGTGAGTGATTTTCCGCCCGCATATAACCACAGTCAGGTATAAGACCAATTGTATCGGGTCTTAGAAAATTACGACGGTACACGACTGAGCAAGCCGATGCTATCGTAGTGGCCTCGGTGAATGGGCATGTGTTACCTACCGATAAAAATATTTTACGAAATTGGAAGCAAGCTCGACGGAGTATGTCAACATCCATCTTGCAATACTTAAAAATTTATTTTTCAAAATCAAATGTGACGGCTTTATTAAGTTGCTCAGCGTACCATTCGTAAAATTCTGCACGGTCCAGTTTACTAATTGTCTCGGGCGAGTAATATGCAGCTGTGGGGAGAACACCGTTATATCCTAGTGCATCTTCAGTGTTGAAGAGGTGCGGGAAATAACCCTTGGTCAGTTGCTCGCTAAACCCAAAGGCCTTGGGTAGTGCACTTAGTCACTTATGAAAATAATATATGCTGTCTATAAAAGTCATATCTGTGAAACGTTCTACGATACTTCGCAATATAAATTGGCTGTCAAATGCCCTGGCGTTGTGTGCAATACACACTATATTACGAAATTTCGTAGAAGCTCGCACGGCCGAATCTACAAATTCATCTACGGGATTATTTTTGAATAAAAACTCTCGCACACTACACCACGACCAACGGCTCAAGGGTAGATGCTCTCCCGCTGAGAAACAAAGCTCACACAGCCGTTTCACTACACAATGAGTGACTACGTGTTCGAACGCGTCGTCCCCCGTATTTGTAGTAATATACGGCTTATCCCGGCGCGTTTCGAAATCGTAAAATATAAATAGCGTTCCAGGGTGTCCCGCGACCGGTTCCAATTCTTTCCGTGGTTTGACAATTTGCATTTAACAACGGTCATTGCAGCCATGCGAACTACGACACAAGCGACAAAAAGAAACACCGCATTCGTGAATCTTGTGGCTATTACTCATAACTTTATCACAAAATTTACAAACACGGTAAGACTCGCAAATAGATTTTCGTAACTGTTTAGCCTTATTGCGGTTTACCAACGGTTTTGGTTGGCGAAACACAAGGGGTGGTAAAACATTCGTCCACAATCGTCGCACGACTTCTCGCTATTCACAGCGGGGGGCACTGTTTGAATAGTACCCGCCACCGGACCAGGCACGAGCTCTTTATCAACCGTTGGGACTAACTCTTTGATACAGGGCGGCACACTGAAGCATCGTGGACACTTACTCGTGCAACAATGCTCGAATTCACGACGGTGAGATTTATTGCACGGTATACAATAATTCTTACCACCTGCTGCGCCCATTAGGTTGGTGATTGGCGAACAGTGTTTTAAAATAGCACTATACGCTATATTATCAGGAGTACAAATTGAAAATGCGGGATTTTTTTCTATTTTTGAACGTTTATTCTGAAAAAATGGTAACAAATGAATTATTCAAAGTATTGTCCATCGCTAGCCACAACTTTTTCCCATCTTTCTGGCAATTTACGGATACCGTCGCGAAAAAATTCGGCCGGCTTGGCTGCTATCCAGTCATCGACCCATTTTTGGGCTTCTTCGTAAGAATGGAAGCGCTGGTCAGCTAGGCCATGTGTCATCGATCGGAAAAGGTGGTAATCGGAAGGAGCAATATCTGGGCTATACGGCGGGTGGGGTAAGACTTCCCATTTCAGCGTTTGTAGGTATGTTTTGACCGGCGCTGCAACATGTGGCCGAGCGTTGTCATGTTGCAAAATTACTTTGTCGTGTCTTTGCTCGTATTGTGGCCGTTTTTCTTTGAGTGCGCGGCTCAAACGCATCAATTGAGTTCGGTATAGTGCTCCTGTGATGGTTTCGTTCGATTTCAATAGCTCATAATACACCACACCCAGCTGGTCCCACCAAATACAGAGCATGAGCTTGGCGCCGTGAATATTTGGTTTGGCCGTCGATGATGATGCATGGCCGGGGTAACCATATGATTTTTTGCGCTTCGGGTTATCGTAATGGATCCACTTTTCATCACCAGTGACAATGCGATGCAAAAAACCCTTCCGTTTTTGCCGTTCGAGCAGCAGTTCGCATGCAAAAAAACGGCGCTCGACGTCTCTCGGCTTCAGCTCATACGGCACCCAATGTCCTTGCTTTTGGATCATTCCGAGGGCTTTTATACGATGGGAAATGGCTTGTTGTGTCACTCCCAATGAATCTGCGAGCTCTTGTTGAGTTTGACACGAGTCTTCATTGAGTATTGCCTCCAATTCAGCATTCTCAAACTTTTTCACTTGGCCCGGCCGCTCTTTGTCCTCAACGTCAAAATCACCACTTCTAAACCGCACAAACCATCTCTCGCACGTTGAAACCGATGGAACATGACTCGGATAAGCCTCGGAGACCAATCGATGTGCTTCAGCAGCACTTTTCTTCAAATTAAAGAAGTAAATTAAAACTTCCCGCAAATGCTGTTTTGTTGGCACGAAACTCGACATATTGAGAGCTCAAAAAAACTATGAATTTGACACTGCGACAAATTGACACATACTGAAAATTAAAGCTATAAGACGTAGCTTTGACATGAACATAGTCACAGTACTGCCTGATGCGTATAGCGTTAGTAACGCCATCTGTTATCAAACCCGCATTTTCAATTTGTACCCCTGATAACAACCATAAATGGCCCCTGCATTACGAAAGACGTTTGTCCATCAAAAAGTGGGGGTACACCTGTACCGAATGACTCCCAATCGTATACCACGATAGCAATTCTCAAAGGCATGAGGTATCTTTGGAAATTTGTTATTTCCGGAATACCACAGCCTTCCAGAGGTATTTGCACACCAGACAGCTGAACAAGAGATCGCGCTTTTTCACGTTGGTTGAACGACGCCCCTTGTCGTATACGTGTCCAAGCTATTTCCATGTCTTAATTACGTTAGCGTTTATGTACGTTGTTTGCAAGGGCTACAACGATCGAGCGCGGAAAACACAAATTATAACCGTTTTGTATTATACAAATCACGGATCGACTCTTCACCATTGACACACGGAGTCCCTGACCAGCCGGCACCGTTACAGACGTAACGGTGAATCGCGACGTGTCAGAGGCCGAGAGAACCCTCGAGCTCTGATTCACGGTACACATCAAAGCCCATAGGGCTTCATCAGTGAACCGTGAAATAGGCCTCAATGATATACCCGCTCTACCGTCTGCCATCTCGCCAGTGACAGAACCCACACCTATTAAATCTGTGTCATCGCTATCCTTTATGAAATAATCGTGAATATCTTGGATAGAGTTACGGATCCACGTGACCGGATGCGGGTGGTTGTACTAACGCTAGATCCATCTGTCGCGCTGAAACCCCGAAACCACGTAAATATTTATATCACTCCGCACTCGCAACAACAAAAAGATTTCCCTGCGGTAAAATATTGTCCGTATCATCGATGATAACCGCGGTGTCTCGGATCTCTCTACCTGGGCTATTATTTCTAGTATTATCTACGCCTGCTACTACGCGACTAACGCAACGCTATTACCCCCAGCATCAGCTAAACCCCTACCTATTTGAATTTCGAGACATACCTCGCGCGATGACGATGCTGATGACGACACTATCGAGGCTGGAGGCGCTGACGATGCTGGTCCGACGACGAGCACATTGATGACGCCGATGATGATGATGACGACGACGACGACGACGACGACGAGGGCTCGGTGGAAACCAGTGACGGTATTGGTGACGGCAGCAGATGCCAGTGAGCTGTAAATTATCCATATTTAAGGATTTTTTTTTCGCTCACTCTTCAGGGGGCGCACGCCATGCCTCGTACAGCTGTACGGTAACAAGATCATCGTCCTCGACGCAGAAGTCGGAATCATCCCCGACCGTACCATCCGCGTGATAGTAAGGTATCACACGGATGCGAATAACCACCGCATCTTCATGCAGGTCAATACCTTGCTCGTGAGGTGGTAGTGACTCGGGACCATCGGGAATACTCGCGACCTCGTGCACGACCACAGGCGCGACAACTTGTGGCTGACCATCTATTAGAAAATTAATTTTATTAAGGCCTTACATACGTCCAGCAGTGCCTAAAACGCGCTAAAAGAAAAACTGTTTTTAGAAGAGATAGTAATAGAAATCAATGAAAATAATTTTCACACATTGTTTATTAGTATTTAAACTTTGTCAAAAAATTTATTCCTTTTTTTTTTTTTTTTTTTTTTTTTTTTTTTTTTTTTTTTTAATTACAACAAAAAATCACGTTTCCGGAAGCACTATGAAAAAAAGTTACTCCACGGTCTGCATCATTTTTTCTTGAAATGTTGATAGATCTGCAAAACGTAAAAAAATTCTTGTAAAATAAAGTTGTAGCTATAGTCTGTCGAGCCGGATTTTTGAAATTCGAAAAATTTAGCAATTCACGGCAGTTTAAAAAAAAGTGTGCATTTTGTGTCATAAATGTCACACTTTAATTATGTTTATAAATTTTTTTATTCACAATATCAAAAATCCGACTCGACAGACTATAGAGAAAACAATTTCGAATATTTAAAAAAAAAAGCATCAAAAAATATTTAAAACTGTATGAGTTATCATGCAAACCATGCCAGAAAAAGTACAGGGTGCGCCATCTCAATCTGGTCGATGGAAGTATTGAATAACTCTGACAGATTTTAACCGACCAGCGTCGTACAACACGTTTCGTATAGGTTATTTCAGTACAATTTCAACCATGTATCGCTATACGCCGAAAGAACGCGCCGAAATAGTTTCGCTTTACATTGAAAATAATCGGAAGCTGAGCCGGATTTTTGGGAGCGAATTCTGATGACCGACGAGGCTCATTTCACCCTCTCTGGCGCTGTCAACAAACAAAACTGTCGCATGTAGGGCACCGATAATTCTCATATTATTCACGAAACTCCATTGCACGATGAGAAAGTGAAAGTTTGGGCCGGTGTTTGCTCAAAAACCACCATTGGACCATTTTTCTTCAGAGCTGGTGAAACTGTCAATGGGGATCGATATCGGTGGATGTTGGCACACTTTGTTTTACCACAAATGCGTGAAAAAGGTCTTAAGGAATTTTGGTTCCAACAAGATGGTGCGACATGTCACACTGCGCGCTCAACAATGGACTATTTGCGTCGGAAGTTCCCAGGACGTGTGATATCAAAGAAAGGTGATATTGACTGGCCACCAAGATCGCCGGATTTGACTGCACCGGACTTCTTCTTGTGGGGATTTTTGAAAAGTAAAGTCTATGCCAACAAGCCGAAGACCATAGAGGAGCTAAAAAACAACATTCGAGCCGAAATCGCAGCGATATCGCCCGAGACGCTGGCAAATACAATGGAAAATGCCGAAAAAAGAACTCATTTTTGTCTCAGTAATAAAGGCGGACATTTGATCGATGTGGTTTTTGGAAACTAATCAAAATAAATTGTAATGAATCAAATTTAATAAAAAAATACGACTTTGTGAAATCTGTTGAAAATTCTCTAAGTTATTCAATACTTCCATCGACCAGATTGAGATGGCGCACCCTGTAGTTTTGAGAAAAATTCATCTAAAGTTTCAAGTGCACATCAGGCCCTCTCGTTGGGCAGTTGGGTTTTCTATAATAACTTTCGATCTGTAGGGACTTTATACAATCGACTTTCACAGAAATACGCCTAAAACTATAGAGAATAAGAATATGTAAAAAAAAATCGATTTTTTGAAAATTCTGGACGTATGTAAGGTCTTAATTCACCTTCTTAGAATAATCTAATACTAAATATTTTTTAATTATTTTTACTCACTATAATACGAGTCATCCGCGGATTTTGTGGATGCCTCATCTATATTTAGAGGCCTCTGCGCAACCATCACTGGTTCTTCTTCTTCTTCTTCCTCTATCTCCGGCTGTTTAGGATCAGGGCTAGCCGGGCTGCTGAGGACATCATCGTCGTCGATGGAGCTGTCGCTGTCGTCATCCTCCTCCATAGCCTCATCATCGGCGTCTCTTGAATGATCGGGTTCCTGGTCGTCGTTATCATCATCACCAGCGATGAACAACATATCGTCGGCGTCACCGTCGTCTGCCAATATACCCGACATTGAGGTGTCGTCGTCATGTCGTCATAAATAAAATACATTGTCACCGCTAACGAGTACACGAAGCAACTTTAACTTTGATTTATTGACGGAAAGTGTATTCATTTTTGCGAGACAGGGTGAAAGTGGATTAAAAATTAACTCACTTTTCGTCTACCAATTAAAGTAAAACTTGGTTCATACCCTCACTGGTGTCGACAATGTGTTTTATTAAATTATTTTTCTAGATTAAAAAAGTAAAATACAAAAAAGCGAATAACAAAAGACGATAAAGACCCCAAATTTTCCATACAGATACTCTATATCTGAACACTGAAGGGTGGTTTTACATGTATGAGTATCTTAAAATAAATGAGCGAGTAAAAATAAAAATTTATCGTCTTTAAAGAAAAACGTTTTGTTCTTCACTCTTTTGATTTTTTTATTAAAATTTGTTAATTTCGTAAAAATATTTTTACTATTTTTCAAAAATTGAATAAAATACATTGTCGACACCGACGAGTTTATGAACCAAGTTTTACTTTGATAGATGAAAGTGTATTAATTTTCGCGTAGCAAAGTGAAAGTGGATTAAAAATTAAGCCATTTTTCGTCAACCAATTAAAATAAAACTTGGTTCATAGACGCATTGGCATCGACAATGTATTTTATTACATTTTTGAAAAAATTAATAAAATTATTAAATTATAAAAATTATTTTTGTTAGATTTTAAAAATAAAATACAAAAGACGATAAAATTTTTATTTTCTACTCGTTCAATCATATTAAGATTGATGAATATTTAAATGATAAAAATTATTTCAATGAAATAGAAAATACAAAATGTAAGTAAAAAAGAAAAGAGCGGATAACAAAACTTTTTTCTTTTAAGACGACAAATTTTATATATAGTATTTGAACGCCAAATAAACATTTTTTTTTATTTTACTCACCATGGCGATTTTCGACGGCCATACTCAAGTCATTTAGCGGCCTGTGTGAGAGTCCGCCGTGACTCGCAAGATGTTCAATCACATATAGTTACACAAAGCCGGGTGCTCGCCGTAGCGGGCTAGTCACGTAAGCCGCGGTAATTGCTTCTACATCACCACGCAGCAGCACTAAACTAAACTCCGCGAGGAGACGCTGGAACGTAAAGTTCGCAATATTTACGAACCAACGCTCTGTAAAGTGCCGCACCAATCGCGGTTCGCGACGTTTGAATACGCGGGCCGTTGCGCGCACTACGGACAGAAGAACATGTCTACGTGAATCCATTTTTTAAAAATCGAGAAATAACGATGCTACACTGTCAGGATGAGAGTCGTAGAACGTTTGAACGTTGAATAATACGAGAACTACGGTTCCACGCAATTTTATACTTTAACTCGAATACTCCCGCACTACCCTCTATATATTTTGACTGCACCATAAACGCAGTAATCGAGGAAAAAATTGAAAGATAGCAACCTTGAGTCCCTGTACAGTGACAGAGTGTCTTCACAGGGGTTGGGAGGCTGCACACAGCCGTACACTATTTCTTAAAGATAATTTATTTCGTACTATCTCTTTGGAAAGGATGTAAACATGAACCCATGCACGCCTACCGTTATCTCTAATAAGCTGCATTGTCTAAACAGACATTCTTACAACGATAACTCTGCTTCAGTGTCAACCAGCGTAGGCGCCTACTATTTCTTAAAGATGATTTAATTCGTACTATCACTTTGGCTAGAGTGTAAACATGAAGCGCTACACTCCTTCCGTTTTCTCTAAGAAAGCTACATTGTCTAAAACAGACATTCTTAATTTATATTTATATATGCACTTTTGGTATCTATTTACAATATGGTAATACGAAACGTCTGCCGTTTTTATAATAGACTGCATTGACAAAATAGACCGCTTCCATTTATATATACATCTGTAACACGTGTATATAAGACAATAAACTCTAATTTTACGACAGCTTTCCCATCAGGAATGGTGTATTCACAACAACAAAAAATACACAACATTTACATATACGCTTGTGAACGTGGACTCGCTTTTTTTACATAATTATATTCAGTATACATTCTTATAGTAAATTCATTTTCAAAAATATATTGCGAGAAATTTTTCGTTCTCGCTACTCTTTTTACATATAATTATATTCATATTTACTTGTTCAAAATTGTATATCCGGCAAATGTTTCTGTGTCATTGTCAATCAACCCGTACACTGCTACGACAACGATAATTATCAGACTTTGGTGGAAAACTTAAAACCCTCGACCGACGTAATAAATTATGTTTAAATGTACAGTCGCTTGCTATTGAATTTGTATATGGTCAATAATATGCGGCGCCTGTTTATACCTATTTACAGCCGGCCGTACTGACTGCGCTGATCCTTGAGTCATAGATACTCTCTCGTACAGGTAGACACACAATATGAAACTTCGTATATTTATCCTTATACGTATAACGTTCAAGTGTTTTCCATCTACCGTAGACTCATTAAAATGCAAAATTCTTTCGACTATCACTGAAACGTTACTACATCGGGTCAGGGGTTGCTATAATGTTTCAAATTTTACGCCATGAAATATCTATTTGTAATGAAATAAATAATTTTTTACACTACAATAATTTGTAGTATACAGAAGTATAACTTCTCTACATGCTCTACTAAGGTTACGTTGGTGGGGGTAAACGGTTTCCCCCACCATTCCAACACGTGAGGCGATTCACACCTGTCTATAAAAACATTTGTAGAGAGGATCGGGTGGCAGTCCGACCCGTGACAAGCTACGAAATACAGTTATCGTCGCTAGATTCCCGATCATTTATTCATTTTTCCGTGTCGCTCTGTTGTATTTATATCAACGATGGAACGTTTTGAAGCACCGTTGTTGCTTGCTACAACATACAATTTGAACTACTCGGAAACAAGGAGGATAACCGTGGGTCTTCAGGTATGCACAGACGGTGACGTTACACCGGTCGTTAAGCTGCAGCATAATAGCTCGTCTGGTAGCATCACTTTTGAATCTACAAAGTGGAGTAAACTACAAGATGCTTTGACCGAGATAGCATTATATTTCGGGGCCTGTACGAATTATGGCTAGAAAGCTGATCAACGCATCCGTAAAACACTCAACATCGATGACTGCGAGATTCACTTTGCGTCCTCGTTTGGCTCAAAATCCATTGTTTTCGACTAAGCCAAGGACCATGTGGTCGCCGAGGACGTCAACCCTAACGATGAAAATACGCAGGTAGAACCACCACCACAGAAGAAGAAGAAGAAGAAAAAAACATCTATTCATCGAGTATAGTGATGCAAAAGAAATCTTTTGACGGACTATGCATCGTAACACCGTGTGTCGATGAGCGTTTCAAGGGGGGGGGGGGGGGGGGGGGGGGGTAAGGGTTAGTACTTTTGAAAAATCGATTTTTTGTCTCTTCTTATGGTTAAACATTTCAAGAATATAGTCTCAAAATTTGAAGTCGATCAGAGCAAAACTCTCGAAGTTATTGACTAGTTAGTCTCCTCTCGGAAAGACAGCGCGCAGCTGGCGAGCAGGTATACAGTTTATTCACTTGGGGATCGTTCTGGCGAGTAGGTATACAGTTTATTCACTTGGGGATCGTTCTGGCCTATTGTTCTGTTTCGAAAAATGTCTATTTAGTAAAGACAGGTAACTAAAGCCGTAAATACATATTTTATATGTGTATATTATACACTGTAAAAGAGAGACGAGCGTCAGTTAGTTGTTGTACGTTCGATCGTGCCCTTATTCTCAGTGATTTTATAATTTTGTCAAGATATTTTCTGTTAAAAAATGCCGAGAGTATTTAAAGTTTCGAGAGATGACCGAAGAGGTACAAGAACTTATTCGTGCAGAACGAAAAAAGGCCTATTCCAAAGAAACAAAATAAGAATGAAGCTAATACGAAGAGTGCATCATCGAAAAAAAAAAAAGTTGAATACCAGTGCGAGCGTGCCAGAAGACGTTGAAAAACATTATAGAATCATCGATTTTTTGCTTGTTTTCTCAACAATTTCAAGTTTGGTTAAATGTGCTCAGTGTGATGGTTCAGTTGAGTTCAAAAGCTGCACAAAAGAAGCTCTTGGCTTTCAAATCCAGGTAAAATGTGCCAATTGTGATCCACGCTATTTACCGTCGAGTGAGAAAACTGGTCATCGCTGCGAAATCACCACTCGATTTGCTTTCGTAATGCGTACATTAGGTTTGGGTTTAGCAGGCTGCAAAAAGTTTTGCGGTCTAATAGACATTGCAAGTAATTTTTTATCCAAACCGTCTTAATTGAATACTATGGTATCGATTAGCTCCTACGTCAAAACGACTGCTGAAAAATTTCTCCGAGGTACAAGCTCAGCAGCAGAGCAAAGAAGCCAAAATAAGGCAAAGACTTGAGAAAAAAGAGGCTGAAGACATCGAAGCTGCTGCAGAGAGTCTACTCTATGGAGCTAGAATCGATAATTCAATGTAAGTTGAAATTTTTTATATTTTTTTTCACTTTTTTAGCTTTTAAAACTTTAAACGCGTTTTTCTCAAAACCACTTTTTAAAAGTCCGTGTGCACAGCTATTTAAAAACTACATTACCGATTCATTTCAAACTTGGTACATACTTTCTACATATAAAATACCTCCCCCCAACGTTAAGTTTAAGATGTTTTTTTTTAATGAAGACGGTTTTCCACTTACAAAATGGCGGAACTTTTCGTAAAAAATAGCATTTTTCACTTTAAATGACAACCAAAAATTTAAAAATGAAAAAAATAATAATCATAGAACGTTGGGGGAGGATTTAATGATACTTTGACTAAATTTTAATGGTTTTTTATTTCAGATAATTTCCAGCTGAGATACAGTACACATCACAAATTGTCTATTTCCAAAGACGTTCTTGGAAAAGCTCCGTCACCGGCTTGTTTGTCGATATTTTTGCATAAAAAAATTACTGAGTATTGTTGAAGGCATACTCAATAATGTAAAAAATGTTTCAATGAATTTGCTGGATCCGTATTTCTAAAAAAAAATCGCAAAAAAAGTGTTTTTTTTCACGCTAAAACCCTTACCGCTCCCTTCAGGCGGCTCCAGCGCCACGTCGTTTATGTGAAAAACTGTATCGATGTTCTATGTGCTAAATTAGTTATATATATTCCCGTTAAAGAGCTAGCCGAGAATGTGGACCAAGTGCGTATTAAAACTCTTTTAACACAGAATAGCTCCAATCTGTGTGAAGCTGTGCGTATTATAACTCTTTTAACACAGAATAGCTCCAATCTGTGTGAAGCTGTACGTCATCGAGTGGATCCCTCATTCCTTGAACATTTCGATACATTGTTCCTGGAGTTGCAGACATTTTGTGTTCCGTTCATAACACAGGAGGTGAAAAAATTAAATTCTGAATTTATGCGACAATTCCCGACCACTTGTTAAGATGGAAATTTCGGTAAATCGCAACTCGGGGTGTGAGTCAGCGTTACCTAGATTCCTGCGTTATCGATCTTTCTTGGTCGAAAGATCTCAAACAATCGAATCCCTAATTTTTGTCAACTCTGGAATCCCTAATTTTTGTCAACGCAGGAATCTAGGTAACGCTGACTCACACCCCGAGTTGCGATTTACCGATATTTCCATCTTAACAAGTGGTCGGGAATTGTCGCATAAATTCAGAATTTAATAATAACATATACACGACCGATTGATTAATAAGTTGCTTGATTACTGACATTAAAATAGAGATCGTGAATTGATGTGACCAGAGCCACGGTGGCGTAATTGGTAACGTACCAAGCTAGAATTCTGGAGTTCCCGGTTCGATCCCGGGCTGTGGTGATATTTTTTCACGATTTCTTTAGAAATTAAAAACCGTCAATTGTGGTTGCTTCATTAATTCTTAACGAATGAGTAAGGCAATCAGAGTTGACAAAAATTAGGGATTCGATTGTTTGAGATCTTTCGACCAAGAAAGATCGATAACGCAGGAATCTAGGTAACGCTGACTCACACCCCGAGTTGCGATTTACCGAAATTTCCATCTTAACAAGTGGTCGGGAATTGTCGCATAAATTCAGAATTTAATAATAACATATACACGACCGATTGATTAATAAGTTTGTGAAAAAATTAATCACAGACATTTCTCTGGTGGCTTCAAAACCGTTTGAAGAATGATCGGAGAACGATTGCCGCTGGTTACGCAAGAATTAATTTTTCATAATTCACACGATAACACATGATTATGATGATAATAATAATAATAATTTGATTTACTAGTTGTAGATGTTAAGATAATTATTGCGTTACTTTTCTTAAATAAACACCTGGCTCGTCGTCGATAACTCTCCATGTCTCGTCTCAGTATAAATTGAAGTTATTAATATTTTTATGTATAATACTCTCTACAATAAAAACATGTATGCTATTTAAACGTGCTTTTTACTCAGCATCATCAGCATTAATAGTTGCTTTGAAAAATTTATTTAAAATGTACGTCAAATAGTGAAAAACAAAAAAATCACAATCTTCTGAATACACATGCGCCTTAAAAGCTAAATTGTGCGCATGTGCTGCGGCGACACACGCTCGCTCATAAGCTTAAGAGCAGGCGAGCGTGTATCTGTATAAGCTGAACCACGCCCGCGCACACGTCTGATAAGCTAATAACGACGTGTGGGTACGCGCCGCCGCCGCCGCCGCCACTGTCGCCCGGCTGGGTAACACACTTATTGTGCACTTGGTGTATGCGATTTTGCATCTCGTTGCTCTACGATATTCACCGTCATCATCATCATCATCATCATCATCATCATCATCATCATTTTCAATAATATCGTGGATTTGTCACGCTTCATAAGTAAAAATAATGGATGTACGCTGGAAACATCCGTGGACGTCGCTGATTTGTGGCCCCACTGGATGTGGGAAAACAGTTTTCGTAAGAAAATTTCTAAAGTTTCTCAATTCAATGAGTAACGTTGAATTTGGCCGAATTATATTTTATTATGGAGATACTCTCGATTCTGATATCGCTGCTCTGAATAACACATGTGAACAACAACCATCGTCGTCATCGTTAATTAGTAAGACCGGAAGTAATAAAAAATCCAAAATCTCAAAAATTGAATTTAACGAGGGTCTACCGCAACAAGAGGATTATTCAAGCGATAATAACTTGAAAAAATTGGTTATCATCGATGTTTTAATGCGCGAATCCTCAAATAATACAATTATCGATCTTTTCACAAAAGGTAGTCATCATAAAAATATTAGTGTGATTTTTATCACACAAAATATTTTCCATCAGGGACATAGACAACGTGATATATCATTAAACGCCAATTATATGGTGATATTTAAAAATTCACGTGATCGACCACAAATTACATATCTAGCGAGACAAGTATACCCCGAGAATCCACGATTTCTAATTGAGTCATATCACGATGCTATCGCACAGCCACACGGTTGGATCTACTCTTGGATCTTAAACAATCGGCATCCGATTATTGTCGATGTCGTACAATGATATTTAACGATGATCCACGAATGCTGGTCTACATGCCGAAAAACACTCGTCAACGTATTTAATTGAAAACACAAGTAGACACCACATCAGTCGGTAATGGATATGAGTCGTGTACGCATCACGCACAAAGGCTCAGGCATTCAACGAATACATCTACTGTAAAACTGTAATAATGAGGGATAGCACAAGCGCGAAGAAAAAGAAGAAGAAAAATACACATTACATTCCATTCGATGAACGTTGTATATCCCTACTTAACGCTGTTTGTCATTCAAATAAAAAACAGCGAAAATCGATATTGCGTAATGCTGATAAACCTCTAATCAATTGCATCTGTGAATGCGCGTTAAACATTTTACAAGGAGTTATTGTGTCAAGTCAAGTATTAAAAAACGTTTAAACAAATATAAAAATATACTTCGACAGCTTGTCTCAGGATGTGTGACAAAACAACGTGGTGGTGGTGGTGGTGGTAGTGGTGTTAGTACAGTCGTTCGTAAGCAGCGGAAATATAATTGGAGAGCGAAGAAACGCTTCATAATTCGAAAAGGGGATGATGCTTTTTTACCACTTTTACTGGCTCCCATAATCACAAGTTTATTTAGTAAATTTTTCAGTGGTAGTGACGATTGAGAAAACAACACTGTGTTAAGGATAAAAATTATTAATCATCCTCGTAATGGAGCATGCGAAAAAAATGTTTTTAGTGCCAATGTCCTAGGTAAACGATGGAAATAGTGATGCAGACGGTCGTTACGACGAAATACCTATGGTCGGTTCTGGGAATAATCATGCACCAGCAGCGAACGAGAAAACAGTGCAGACCCAGGGTGATCCTGTTTCAAGACTAGTCACTGAGCTATACAAAATTTAAAAATCAAACAAGTATGGAGAAGACGATGCTAGTAAATGGAAAGAGTATTTACAAGTGCTGCAGCGTTATCTATATCTCGTTGGTACGAAAAATGCATCGTTTTCACCAGCACTTCCAGCACTACCTGAAACATGGTCTGAGATAGATAATGCAGAAGCCACGAGCGATGCTGACATCGTTAATAGCGTTCCAAATATATATAAACGCCGAGCGACAGCGCTATTAAAGTTTCTACGCAAACCCACGAGTGATGAATCAATAAGCATAAGATGGGACAAAAAAGGATGTGTAACAATAGACAGTATCCTCATTCCAAATTCTGATATTGTTGACCTTATAAACGATGCAGTAGAAAAAACTTTGAAGCAACAGGCAGACACGAGTTTATCGTTAGTCTACGAACAAAGAGTGTTCCGCATGAATTTATAGGCAACAGTAGATTGTGGGATTTAGGCATATCTAGAGTTACTAAACGACCAAGAAAAGATAATCAGATATTGCAACATAACGACTTGCATTCTATGAATGTGGATGCGGTCGGCGATAATTCCAACGACGACTACGACAACGGCGGCGATATACACCCTGGGAACACTTCTTCAAAACGTCGGAAAACAAAAGTAATAAAAGTGTTTGAAAAGTGGATAAAGATTTAGAACAACGAGCGGTGAAAGATCATAGTACACTTTCGAAAAAGTGTACTATGATCCTTCGCATCCAGCTGGATACGCTGTTGCGCGACGTTTAATCAGTAGCAAAAATAAAGCAGACATTGTGTATGACTGGCTGACTCAGCAGGATAGTTATACTATTCATAGACCCGTGCACTGTATCTTTCCACGACTGTATTACAATGTTACAAATATTGACGATGTCAGGGAGGCCGATCTCGTGGATCTACGTTCATTGAGTAGCTATAATGACAACGTCTCCTACCTGCTTATGGTAATTGACGTTGTCAGCAAATACGCCTGGGTCGAACCCTTGCAGGACAAAGCTGTGCGCGAAGTAACAAAGGCATTTAAACGTATTCTTGAGCGTAACGATGGTCGTACACTTGTTTCACTACAAACCGACCGTGGAAAAGAATTCCTCGGTGGTCAACTCCAAAAATCTCTCAAAGATGAAAACATACAATTTTGCGTTGCTCGTAATCGTAATCTCGTCGCTCTCAAGGAACGGATGTGGCGTTACTTCACACATCGTAATACTCATCGTTACATCGATATACTAGAACAAATTGTTTATGCGTACAATCATGCTGTACACTTGAGCATTAAAATGCAGCCGGCCGTCGTAACGCTATGTAATGCCGATACAGCGGTGCGCAATATGACAATTAGTGCCATAAAGCGACGTGAACAGAGACGTTTCACAACGTATAAATACAAACCCGGCGATTACGTTCGAATCAGTAGAACTAATAGCACCTTCGAAAAAAGTTACGAGAAAAATTGGAGTGAAGAAATTTTCCGTATCAAAAAAGTTTTACATAGACAGGGATTGTATGTGTATGTGTTGTGCGATCTCGAAGACGAAACTATCGATGGTTTCTTTTACCCCGAAAAATTGACGAGTGTTCATGAGAAGCATGTTGAGAAGAATAAAGAATTCAAGATTGATCAAGTTTTACGGACAAAAGGACACGGTGCGAAAAAACAAATTTTCGTGAGTTGGGTGGGATATCCGGCAAAATTTAACTCGTGGATACCAGCGTCAAACGTTCACGGTCTCGAATAAACGAAATTTTGTCCACGACAAAATGCATGACGAGGATAATTTTTTCTTGTTCTACCGAGCAACAGCAGTATGAAGTATTTTCCCGAAAATACAACAACACATTTTATAACTCATTTGCCACGTGAAATATCGTTAAAGGGTCGTTGGGTTGTGGGCTTATCGGAAATTCATATACCCTGTACAACGACGCATTTACAAGAAGCAGATACGATAATCGGTTGGGTTGTTTGTTAGAATAAAAAAGTTACTACAAACCGAATACTTTGAGGTTTGCACAAAATGCACGAGGAAACTGTGGAAAATATCAATGATTTACCGGGGCTGCGAGAAGCAGGCATAAAAATTGTAAATGTTGAAAGGGCCAAAGGGTACGTTGCCCTCGAGGCTGAGGTAACAGAGTCGTGCCCTGAACCTCTAGGCTACCCTGGGGTATTACGAATGAGTAGTAAAAAAGTATGTATATTGGGCTTCGAGAAACACGAAGAACTGCTGCTTGACCGAGAAACCCCAGGGGGTCTTTACCTGCACCTTATGCGAGGCGTTCCACGCTTAGGACGAGTACCTGCCTGTGTAAATAGGGCTCTGTCCGATCAGCTTTTTGTCTACACCGATATTTGTGTACCATATACGGTAGGTGATACACAAACCGCGCTACTCAGGATTGCAAATTTAAATACAAAAAACTACACGTATGGTACAACGCAAGTAAAATGTTTCTCATCGTCAAATTACATAAGTTTACTCAACAATTGCTTCAGAACGATCGAGGTAGATATAAGAGATCATCTGGGTAATCCTATTGCATTCGAGTATGGAACGTTAACGCTCACACTTCATTTCAAACGACTCAATTAGACAATATGTGTGCTCATTATACGACGTATTATGAGAATCAAGTAGGGGGCGGAAACGGTTACATAGGTAACGTGTTTGCGGGTTCCCCGCATCAGCGCAGTCACGGTATCGGTAGTTTCCTCGGTGGTCTATTTCAGAGTGTTTTACCACTGCTGATCAAAGGTGCTAAAGCTATAGGGAAAGAAGCCATTCGCACGGGTTTATACGTTATCGAGGATGTGAGCGGTCACAAAATGCCATTCAAGGAGTCATTGCGTCGACGTGCAGCCGAATTTGGAGATAATTTACAACGAAAAGGCAATGAAAAAATCGCTCTACTCATGAATGGTTCAGGATATAACGCTGTAGGCACCGCTCGCACAGTCGTTATCGGGACGCGTGCCTACGAGGACGAGGAAAAGGCGTACTGGTATTTCGAAAAAATCGTTAGGAATAAAGAAGAAGAAGAAGAAGAAAAAGTCAACGAGACGTAGACGCATTGCAGCAAGGAAACATCGCGGTGTCGCAAGAATAAAAAGAAAAGGATAACAAAGAGAAAGAAAGGTGTCGAAAGCACTAGGCGCAAACGAGCAAAGACCAACGATATTTTTGGAGGTGTTTAACAATGTCGTTCTTACACTCACACTCCTCCGAGTGTATCAAGTCGGAGCTCGACTTATTTACCATACCTCCAACGCAGACGGCTATAGAAGCATCACAATGGATACACTACAAGCCTGTGTCGTCCCTCACGGATCACGGATTCCTGGAATTTGTCATACCTGGCGACGGTAAAGAATACCTGGACCTAGCTCATACAATAATTATTGTAAATGTTAGGGCTATTCCAACAGCTGAATCACAGTACAACGTAGCACCTGTTGATAACTTTCTGCATAGCCTTTTCAATCAGGTGGACGTATATTTTAACCAGAAAGTCGTGGCACCGCTAAACAAGGCATACCCCTACAGAGCATATATTGAGACGTTACTCAATTATGGACCGGCTGCTAAAAATTCTCACTTAACGACCGCACTATGGTACGCTGACACGCCCGGTACGTTTGACACTCTACTAGGTGCATCGAATAACCCTAATATCGATCTGAATAATCGTGAAAAGTACATAAAGAATGGTCGGACTTTAGATATGATTGGACATTTACATTGCGATGTTTTTAATCAGGATACATTTCTGCTGAATGGTGTGGAAATACGGTTACGGCTTGTAAGCTCAAAAGACGATTTTTGTCTTATGGAGACTCCTACGGCCGCGCAGTGGGGCCGATTCCCGAAAAGCTGGTCAAAAGTCGAAAACGAAGTTCATTCTGTTTGAGATATAGTATATAAGGGTTTTTGGGGTCACTGATTACGAATCTGAAGTCAAAATTGTAAAAAAACAAAATGGCGGGTTCAAAATGGCGATAGTAAACCGAAAATATTCAGTTATAATACGGAATGTTTATCGAATTTGTATGAAACTTGGTTTCTGTAAGTTTTCGAGGTCGCTGAATACGAATCCGGTGTGAAAAAAACAAAATTCAAAATGGCGGATCCAATATGGCGGACGCAATTTTCGTAATCGGCCGGATTCGCTTGGAACTTGTTATTTGGGGGTTTTCGAGGTCGCTGAATACGAATCCGGTGTGAAACAAACAATATTCAAAATGGTGGATCTAATATGGCAGACGCAATATTCGAAATCAACCGGATTTGCTTGAAACTTGTTACTCGGGGGTTTTTGAGGTCGCTGAACATGAATCCGATGTGAAAAAGACAAAATTCAAAATGGCAGATCCAAAATAGCGATTATAAAAATTTATTAACTCTTTATAAATCTGTAAGTAAATTATATATTTGATAAAAAGTAATAAAACATCTACTTTTACGTCTATAATTGTATTGATTAAAATCACTTTTGAAAGACTTATTTTATACTATTTACAAGTTATATTTTCTTTTTTTATTGAAGTGAATGTACTTCAGTTACATGCAAGTAATTTTTTCTTTGAAGCACATATTTCTTAAAATCATTTTCTGAAACAAAATAGATTTTGTGAAATAAAATTAACATTGTTATGCCGGTACCGGGCAATTAGATTATTCGGTATTCGGTATAATATTAAAAAGTTATTATTTTTTGGGATCGTTTGCCGATAAGGAGATGAATCTCGAGTTATCGATGAAAACACGAATTTATGTAAAAGGAAGTATTTATTATAGGCAACGGTAACTTTCCGTTGTCTATTTAAAAGTCAAAGTAAGAAAGTACAATAACGCGTTGTTTCGAGAATTTCACGAGGAACCAACCGTTCTCTGTTGAGTCTAAATTAATTCTGATTTTAGTAAAGCAGTTAGCAACTGCGTTAGCTAAAATCCCTTAGTTGGCAGCTTTAGCTTTAGCCAATCGTAGATCGCCTCGCGAGTCGCCTCATGCTGCGTCGGCGTCTACTTCGCATCCTGTCTTGTATGACAGCTATCTTTCAGAATTCCATCTCTAGCTGTGTCCGCTAAGGAATATTCCTGAGAATACGTGTAGAGGAATATTCCGCGACACAACAACATGTTCAAACAGTTAATTTATAATTATTTTAGTTTAAGTAAACATTTTTTAAGATTACTGTATAATAATTTGATTCACAGTTTTAAAATAAATGTATTTGGATTACAGAGTAATGATTTTCTTGTTTAAAAGAAATATTTTGTACATATTTCAGATAAGTAATTACATTTTTCATCATTTATAAAAATATTGAAAAATGTATAATTCAAATATATAAGAAAGTGTAATAAGGAACACGATTTTTTAAATACAAAGATACGTATCAGGCAACTCTGCTCGTAACTGCCACAGGCCCACAGGTAGGCCTATCGACCCTTTGTGACGTGATCGACCCTCTTCAAATATTCCATTACCCTCGCCAAAAGTCTATCTGTTCCACTATGTATAGGTAGACCTATATATTGCAGGTAGGTCTATGTATACAGTCGACTCTTTTCAAATGTTCCGTTATCCTCTATAAATGTTAGAATCCAACAATATATACTCTAAAACGAAATAAGTTCTTTATAACATTAAAATAATTATTAAAATTATGAAAATTGCTGTATTAATTTAACTACAATTTTATTAAATAATTATTATGCAACATAAAAAAAAATCACCTACACGAGATTTGAACCGAGAACAATAATTTAAGAGTCCAGTGTGTACGCTACTACGCTACGGAACTATTCACGTTGCATAGCCAAGAAAAAACAAAATAAAAAATGGTGGTTTTATTTCGAAAATTATGTTCGCCGTATTGGATCCGCCATTTTGAATTTTGTTTTTTTGACACCGGATTCGTATTCAGCGATCCCAAAAACCCCCGAGTAACAAGTTTTAAGCGAATCCGACCGATTTCGAAAATTGCGTCCGCCATATTGGATCCGCCATTCTGAATTTTGTTTTTTTGACACCGGATTCGTATTCAGCGACCCCAAAAACCCCCGAGTAACAAGTTTCAAGCGAATCCGACCGAGTTCGAAAATTGCACCCGCCATATTGGATCCGCCATTTTTTATTTTGATTTTTTGACACCGGATTTGTATTCAGTGACCCCCAGAAACCCGGAGTAACAAGTTTCAAGCGAATCCAATCGATTTCGAAAATTGCGTCCGCCATATTGGATCCGCCATTTTGAATTTAGTTTTTTTGACACCGGATTCGTATTCAGCGACCCCAAAAACCCCCGAGTAACAAGTTTCACAAAATTATATTCATTTAAAAAAAACGTGCAATGTGAATTTGTAATTTTTTATATTCAAATGTGCACTAAAAACAAAGTTGCAGCTAGCTGCAGCTGATTTTTACTAATTTTGTTACATAACAGTACAAACTTTAATTTAAAACTTGTTTCGTTGCGGAACACTGCGGAACTTTTAACTTTTTCCCTGTTTTTCTAAAATGATTGCACATAATTTTTCATTTTTTTCTACTTTAGACATTGTTTAGCTATTAATTTATATGTATCTGTTATAATTGTCGACGCATATGATAATAAACTACTTTCTTCAACCTGAAACCTCCATTTTGCAGAATTACGAAACACGAATTTTACGATTTTCTACGAATTTTTCAATATGACGTTGAATATGAGCTCGAACGATCGAGCTATTACTTGCGCGAAGGTCTCTTTTGTACTGGCTTATACTTGCCAGGTATACTTCACTAGCCCTTATAAATTGTTCCATTATATTCTTTAAACATTACTCTATCCACCTATGTACTCTAAATCCTATAAAATGAAACTTCATTTTTCGACTTTTGACCAGCTTTTCGGGAATCGGCCCCACTGTGGGCCGGTATGATACATAAACTACATATCATCGAGGCTACATAACTCGTCCGTCGAGCAAAAATCGCACCAGGCGTGCTGATAGCTTACGCCAAAATGCTTGCAAAAACAACCGCCAAGTATCCTATAATAAGGGTTGAGGTTAAAGCTTTTACGATGCATAGCGGTATCATTGGCGATACTTTCGATAACGTTATTCTAGGCCAATTGCCTAAACGAATAATTCTTGGGTTTGTGAATAACTGAGCATTCAATGGCAGTACAACGTTAAATCCGTTTAACTTTAATAATCATTCGATAAATTTCCTCTCTCTGTATGTCAATGGTCAACAAATACCGAGCAAGCCTCTTCAACCGGTGTTTGATGGTAACGGAAACTAGATAGATAGTTATCACACGCTCTTTAGTGGTACAGCTATACACTTCCAGAATGAGGGCCTAGATATTACCAGGGGCGAATATCCCAAATCTGTCTGTATGTCTTTGATTTGACACCCGATTTATCAGCAAGTTGCTTCGGTCACTGGAATCTCGTAAGACACGGGAGTGTAAGGATCGAAGTACGGTTTGCAGCGCCTCTGACATCTACATTAAATTGCATGGTATACGCCGAGTATGATAATAGAGATAGATTCCACACGTCAGGTCATTACAGATTTTAGTGCGTGAGAGGGCGCCACACCCGACGCTGTAATATTTAAACTCGTCTACGCAACCACACCTGGTATCAATCTACATCAAACCCTCATAATGAACGTTAAAGTGGATATTCAAGCACTGTGCGATGCAAACAACCGTTTTCTCCCAAGGGAATAGCTGTGACGACTCTTCAAGAAGAACATATGGTCATTGGCTTGAACATGTATACAGAATTTGGTGAGCTACCAACGAGCGTACGTACGAGCAACAATAAACTAACGTGCTTTCATCATGGATTGGAATGGCTTGACGGTGATACACCGTTGAAAAAAATCTTCACCAATCTACGCTTACTGCGTCGTTATGCCTTGCATATTTATACAAGAGGCTTGCAGAAAGCCGAGCTTTTACGTGACGTTCTGGGGTGCGAAATCATGAATCTGGATGAATACAAGGGTCCATCGTTAAAAAATATGCCCATCAACAACGTTTACTGTATTCATCATGGTATTTCAAAAGAAGATGATGTGAAATTTAAATAACGTGGCAAAAGTACGTTCCTGGCTCCTGTTTAAAGAGCTCGACGCGGTTAGTCACATTTATTCACAACCTATCGATAAATCAACACCTATTAAAAATCAACAAAGTCAACCGAACAACGAAGCATCAAATGAGGAAAATACTCTCGATATATCACAAAGCGTAGAGTATATATTCAACGATATTAAACTATCGTGCAACAGTGATAAGTCGTCCCTGCAAGGAGGAAGGAACTGTACCGGCTAACGATGAAATAACTGTACTTTTCCGTGGCAGAGAAAAACAAGTAGTCTCACCGAGTGCTAAACAACCACCACTACCCCCGCGTAACACGCACCAGCCAAAGCAACCACCGCGCAACCATCATTATTATCAACAGATGCAACGTCAATCACACTCTAAGCGTCACCAGCAGTTGTGTAAACAGCATGAACAGCCTACAGATATTAGACGCTTTACAACGAATATCTGCTCAGACGAAAGGAGTATTTCCGGCCGATCGCATCCCGAGTCGTTGGTCTAGACCCGCAGCATTGGTTCTAAACACAGATGAGCATAATCTACCTGGGCGACACTGGGTTGCCACTTACGTTGATAAAAATGGACATGGAATGTTTTTCGACAGTTATGGATTGCCCCCACTCATGAACCTACACCATAACCGTCTACGCAGAAACTGTCGAAGCTACGAGTGGAACACGCAGCCCCTTCAATCACTCAAGTCTAAAGTATGCGGTGAATACTGTATTATGTTTCTTGATTTTATGGCTCGTGGTTATACTCTGGATAACTTTCATAACAATTTTACGACAAACAGAGTGAAAAATAATCGCATAGCTGCACAATACTACAAACGAGTAAAATATTCAAATCGCAGAAAGAAACGTGTGAAAAATGTAAGGCACAATAACATGAAGGGCTACGGTTGTAATAAAAACACATGTATACAAACTTGTACAGATCGATTGGATGCTACTTGTTAATTACTATGAATAAATTCGAAACTTTGAATTTCCTGTCTTATTATTATATTATTATTCGAAAGTACTCCCACCATACACATTTTCATATTTAACTATGTGGCCATCAAAGAGACGCCAGATGTATATATCTAATCGTAACAGCTGTGAAAAAGTTTGTTGAAAAGAAAATGTTGTGGTGAAAGTATCTTTGCCTCTCTTTCCAACCATAATGAATACTATTGACAGTATGCTCGTGATCGACTGCTGCAAGGATCCCCGATACTTCACCAAAGCTGAGCTCGGATACATACCAAAACCGCTGCTGTTGAAACATTGGGAAGGAAAAATAGAAATTCTGTATGGCAAACTATCGGAGCATCTGAAGGTTGACCATGAGGTCTCCTCGTACATGCCGTGCTATGTACATTACAACAAATCGGGTACGAAAACACATATTGACGGTCCACCACCAGCACGCCGTAACTGCACCGGATGTGATTGAAAATTACGGGTGAACAAGAATAATGCATGTTTGTTATACAAGAATGTTAAAATAAAACAGTTTTTTATGAAGCTGAAAAATAACTAGCGTTTTCACTTATCGTTGTTATAAATAGTAGTTTTAATGGATAAATTTTTTAATTAACAAAATTTTTTTAAAAAGCTATGAAGAGGGCTTGGTTATCGACGACGAGCATGTTTAACCGGTTGATAGGAGTACACAATATTATTTACCGTAAGACCCAAATTACTTATCTTCCGTAAGTCCCAAATTTGCTCTAGCGATGGTCGGCTACATACCGACGGTTGACAACCGATCTACTTTACCTATCGCCGATACATTTTCTACTCGACCGGCTGCCAACATTCGATGTACTTTTACCGACTGTCGGTAACACGATTACCAATAGTAGATGGCGCATCGGCAATTAAGTATGGATCAATGCGTTGGATGGCGCGGCGACGCTGCACCAATCAGAACACTGGGATAGGTGGTCGGGGGTGGGGACTGCTGTGGCCTAATCAGGGATGGGGGTAGGGGTGGTGGGGGCAGACACGCCCCCCTTCTTACCCAAGGACCCACCAATGAGAAAGCAGCATGGGTTGGGGGCGGGGCTAGTTAGACACGCCCTGGCGCCAGGGGGCCACGCCCTGTCTTTCTATAAAGGGCCTATACTACTCTTGTCAAAATAGCAAAGAAAAAATTGCAAGGCTTGATATAAAGCCATTACAATTTTTCGATTCGCCGCGAAACCGGACAGGCACCCAATTTTCCACTTCGGCACTTAAATAACACCTAATGTTGGCAAGTACTTAATTTTTTTCGATCTGTGGACCGCTAGCTTATCAGGTGTCATTTTTAACCATTTCAACTCAAATTTTCGACAGGCTCGAAGTAATATTTATCTGTGCTATTTATTCAATTTAGTGATGATCGGTAGAATGGTTCGGATTAACATTTTTTAGTTACTTTTGTTATGCCCCAGATCAATCGACAAATTCCATTAATTTGTTCCTCCTTCGCTCGGTCGAGAGTAGGTAAGTAGGCCGCTCACAAAGTAAAACGGCGAACGAGAAAGAGTGTGCTGATGTGCGAAGTGATGCAATTCGTACTCAATGGTTCGTTAATTCGTAATCAATACCGCCACTTGGCCGAAATTAGTCTAAAGGTAAATTCGAATGAGACAGGTTGGTTCCTCATCGCAACTCGAGAACTCAAACATTGTATTTTACTTCCTTTTCTTGTACTGTAATGAATAACGGAAAGTTGCTGTTTTTATAATAAACATGCAATCAACTCTTTTATCGTGAATGCACGTGTTTATCTCTTTCACGCGAGATCCATTCCCTTATCGACGAACTATCCCAAACAATAACTTTTTCAAATATTATATGGACGACGATAATACTCTATTATGCATTTCCGGCATAAACTTTGAACATTTTTTAAGGTCTAAATGCTTCTACTTTCGAATGTTTATTCGACGAAGCGAACTCAAACTTCAGACACGTATGTAATAACATTCATGGATATTTGGTACTAAATTCGATGAAAAATTACAGAGGCGTTGAGATTTGATTTGACATTTTTGGCTTCCTCATTATTTTTCATTTTTCACACAGCTTTCTCTATCAGGAATTTATGAGCATACATTCTCATAGAGGTGGCTTTATGAAAAAATAAAAATAGTGAGGAAGCAATGTGCGAAGCTCCATGCTGCATTCTTTTTTTATGTCTAACTACTCCATCTGATTTGAGTTTAAATTCAGGGTATATTCAGACCGCGACGATTGTAAGCCCCCCTCCCTTTACGCAAAGACATAGGTTCTTACAAATCTAAGTCGACATGTTCCAAGAACATGAAAGCTTAAGATTTCAAATTCCCTGCACTCAAGAAAAAGGCTTAAATTATTATAAGTCCCTCTTAGAAAAAGACAGAGTGCGTTCAACCTCTTTATAGATTCTACTTAAATTTAATATCGACCGTCTCTTAACATTCTTTTATTTGTAAAGAACTATTTAGCTTGATAGATATAAATTTGCAACAGCTAGAGGCGCACAAACTGTTTGCGAGAAATTAAAATTTTTATAAAATTCGAACAGGTGGTTTAATTATTGCGTAAATTGCAACAAACAAAAAATTGTGACTACTCTACTGGTGCGTCAAATTTCAGCTCCATTGATAAAGCCGTTCTTGATATAGAGGTTTGAATTTGACAAGCCTGTTTTACACACGCACACACACATGGGTAGCACCCAGGGCCCTTCATAGCGTTGCACCTCGTCCAGCCTGATAAAAATATAAGTCTAGTCCTGATATAAATATTTGTTCTAAACGACTTTTAATATCTTTTCTAAACCAGATTCTAGACTCTTCAGACAACTCAGAATATCGTGATTTTTTTTCTCATTCAAACAAAGCTTCCTATATAAGCAAAATAAAGCGAAAGGAACGTTACGTTCCAAACTTACGTTAAAATTTTAATGTAGTGTATCGTTGTAACCTAAAAAGAAAATAAAAAATAGAAAATAAAATACAAACCAGACCATAAAATAAAGAAATAAATTAATAAAAATAATACACACAATTTCAATCTATCGGAACTCTGGAAATCCCTGATCTGTATGTGAGATCTGCGTTTAAAATTATTGTGTAAATACTATAAACAATGAATTGGTTAATTTATATTCCACGTTTTGTACACGATGATAAACACGACGATCATCGCACAATTGCAAAGCTGTATATTTTCTTCATTTTTTACCGCACTCAGATAGTGGGGGTTTCAAACAGAAGTTTTACAAGCTTCATCCAACTTTCCAATGAATAATAACCTCGTTTCAAAAGAAATGGAGGGGTTTAAACAGAAAAACATACTTATGTTATAATATTCCACATGTAAATGAACCGTGGAAGTATTAATAATGGGGACAGAGTTTGCCTTTTGATTCCATGGTCAACATGACACCGCTCGCTCCAAAAATCAAATATGACAGTTGACATGGAATGTCCTATATATTTACAGACACGACATGGAATGCAGTATGCATTCATTGCACTTGACATGGAATGGCCTGTACATATTTTACGCTTAACATAGAATGTCCTATATATCTCTATTCTTGAGTCGGAGGGGCTCCAAAAGAGACAATAATTCAAGTTTGACGGGGCCCCAGGGAGGAATAATCTGGGCTGGGGGATGGGGGGGCTCCCAGAGAGACTCTCCAGGGGGGAAACCCCAGAAAATATGGGTATCGCCGGTAATACGGGTAGGAAATCTAAGGGATACCTAGGTCTCCGGAAAAAGCCTAGTGCCCTAGGAAGACCCAGAGCTCCGGGGAAACCCGACAGTAAGATAAAGAAAGATCGAGTAACATGAGGTCACGACTCTTATACACGGCGGCAGTGAGATCTTTTTACAATATAGAGATATATATCCGTAGGTGCGGCCAGGAAACCAGGATCATTCCACGAATTCTCCAGATGCGAACACACTGGCAAAAGTCCGATAGGGAATCCCTCAGATTGATCGAAGCCGGAATTTCCAAAGAAGTATGTATTTAATCAATTTTACCGTTAATTACGTTTATTTAAAAAAAGAGAATATTCGGTTTAACGGATAATCGAAATAACGTTAATTCAATAGGTAATGGATAGTGCTATAGCAGCATTCTGTCTCGAAGTTATAGCGAGACACGGCGAGCCTGCCCAACGATTGTGTAACAAGGATCCGCTTACTTTGAAGATGGGATCGTACATGCTCGAGCTCTTTCCCAATGCAAAGTTCCTCTTCATGGTGCGGGATGGTCGCGCCACTGTCCACTCAATTATTTCGAGAAAGGTGTGACGATTTTAGAGACATAAAAGAAAAAAATTAATAATAAATAACCTAGGATGGATTGCGTGATTAAATGATTTCGGTAATGTAGGTGACAATAACCGGATTCGATCTGTCGTCGTACAGACAATGCTTATCAAGGTGGAATCACGCTATATCGTTGATGCACGAACAGTGCAAAGAGGTCGGCTTCGACAAGTGCCTCATGGTGCCCTACGAGCAGCTAGTACTTCATCCTCGCGAGTGGATGAAAAAAATTCTAAGATATCTCGACGTTCCATGGAACGAATCAGTGCTTCATCACGAGGAATTCATAAACAAGCCAGGTGGCGTGCCGCTCAGCAAGTAGGATAATATTTTCGATATAGATGTTTGTACAATATTGTCTCTAAACATTTTTACAAGCTTCATATAACTTTCCAATGAATAATATCCTCATTACAATAGAATTGTTCTGTTTTCTTTCTTCAGAGTGGAAAGATCGTCGGATCAAGTGATAAAACCGGTGAATCTTGAGGCGCTTACCAAGTGGATTGGTCACATACCCGAAGATGTAGTCAAGGATATGCCAGACATCGCACCAATGCTGTCTGTCCTAGGCTACGATCCCTACGCGAATCCTCCGGTTTACGGCGCACCAGACAGTGTTGTCAGCGATAACACGAGAAGGTTTGTACCATAATAAAAATAACAGCAATAAGCTTTACAAACCGAATATTCTTGAATATGGTGATTTAATGCATTTTTCTATTAGGGTACTCGCTGACGGCGAATTGTGGGCGGAAAAGGCGAGACAACTAGCATTGCAGGACAGACCGTTGCAAGAAAAATCGGGGTTAGTGACGAGTACCGAAGAGGAAACGACAAACGCGTGACCCCCCAGCAATCACGTTATCTTAGGAATGCACAATGGAAACATGTACAATCATAATTACGTGTAAGTAACAAGAGACGAAGAGATATAAGTAATAAGGATAAATGGCTAAACTACGACGGACTATATCAAACTTTCCAGAGTTCCTTCTTCAAAGGTTTGATCGAAGCTTCTTCTTGTACATGCTATTTTATTATTGCAATTGGATAAATAGCTATGGGTGATCAGTGTATACGCGATGTGATGCAACTGCGGCTATGTGCGAAACATAGCTTTAGCTACACCACCTCACGTTTATTATGTCACAGCAGACGTTGACGAATCTTTATTTAACTTTTTTCGAAGTTACTCTTTATATTTCTATCTATTGATATGCTAGCATTTGTAACTTATATTACGAGAATTAAACTGCTTAATGATGAAGAAGCAACTTTAAATAGCCGCCAATTTCTGTTCCCTGTCGAGAGGCAATTGAGTAGGTGACGATTTCTCGCGGGCAAAGACATAAGGGATATAAGACATACCTTACGTAATTGCGGAGAATTGTATATGCAAAAAAATGTATAGTCAACAATTGTTTCTTTGTTGCACGTTTAACATTTTTCACTATTTATATCTAATAGGGAATCAAGTGAGACAGATAATCTTATAGGACAGAATGGTGTGTTTAATTAAACTGCAAGCCAATGGCCAGTGAGAAAGAGTTATCAGCGCTGTGAGCCAAAGGATATTGAAACTCGATGCTAGCAGTACTTAATTTGCAAGAAATAGAGGCGTCAATTAACATCTCTGGTCGAGACTATAAGTACCATAAATAGGGCCTGTGTAACGTGTTTATGTGTTGCCATATATGTATTTCGAGATAATCTTTATTTTTATGTTAACGACAAATAAAAATGGATGAATTCATTTATAAAGAGAAGGAGTAAGAGAGAAATAGCGTCCGTTCGTTTCTGCACACGTAAAACAATAATAAAGGCAAGTCATATTGTGGAGAGTGCTGTTATAGGCATTAAGTATAACGAAAACTGCATGCTCGATAACGTCGAAAATGCCACTGGATCTGGCAGTTTAAACAAACATTAGTAATGACTAGGAACAGAAGCACACTGTTTTAACTGTGAAGGGACAACGACAAATTCTAAGTGAAAGAAGTCAAATTTTTGTTAACAAAATAATCAAAGTCTCCGTGTAGTATTATATGCATGTCAGCATTGTATTCGTCTACTGTATTACAAAAAATAAATTATTTTAATATTACAATATGATTTAAGTGAATAGACCCTTCGATATGGTTTACGCGTGGACCCCGCTGGTAAATTGTGTGCGGGTAACATAAGTGAAGAATTTGTTACGTAACATGCGCGATTGTTGGCATAAAATATTTCAACAATAAGATATGTGAAAAAAAAATTATTATCTTTTATTACTATAGTTAGTTGTAGAGCTGAGCAATGTTCTAAAAGAATAAATTTGTACTGTTTTTTGTACAGAATATTCTAAGTACCAAGTACTTATCTAACTGAATATTTCAAGTACTTTTGTATCGAGTCATTCTCAAAAGATGCATTTGAATTCAAGAAAGGTTTACGGAAAGTGAAGTTTATTCAGATCAGTTCTTACGTCAAAAATAGTATCGACACGTGTTTAATCGATTTTATTATTTAGTTTTGTCATCTCCATTGCTACTACTTCGACATGTGCATCAATACAATTTTTTCTACATCACAGAAACTATTGATTCCTACAGCGGCATTATAGTGTAGATTGAATTTTTCTTTCAATTTTTAAACTCATTTGACCAGACTGTATTCATTGACTCACCTTAATTAAAACTCTGCAACAAGCTTTTTCAAGGCTTCATCGTTGATGTTAACGTGAACCGTTAAAAACAACTATTTCAGAAAGTGGTATTTGAAAATTGTATTTATTGTAATCACTCTAATCTATGCAGCTATGAAACAATTTACTGACTTATACTAGAACTTTTAAAAAGTCCTATACTGTTGAAAACGTATATATCTTTTGGTTGTAAGAAAAGGATTGTGTACTTTGTACTTATTTGAGTTGAGACTGACTACTTTAAACGTGATGTGAAACACCTTCAGAGAGCTATATCCAATCTACTCAACGACGGTTAATGTTTGAGAAAATCGTAAGTTCGATTCCACTGCTGAGTAGACATACACAGAGGGATTGAATTTACTTTCGTCTAAAATATTAATCAGCTCTGAGTAAATTGGATTATAGTTTCTGAAGTTACATCACTTTAAGTCAGGCAGTCAATATGGTATGATATCTATGGACTATGTAGTGGTGATGTGTGTGAAGCTGGTATATCAGTGCTCAACATATCATAAATAAAACGAAGTTCCATTGAAATTATTATATTAATTAAATGCATCAACATTTCACTCACGAGTGCCTTGAGCATTCTCCCTCAGAGACTTTGTATATCTTCCTAAATAATAAATAACCAGAACTATTGTTGAAATGTCATATAGGTCATGTCTATATATGATGTTTAGATTATGGTGATCAACAGAAAATATGATTGGAATTTTTACCATATCTTTACAATTGCATGATCGTGTTTTAAATTTCAACTCTCGTAAAAATTGTGTTGAATTTAAGTAAATTGCATTATTTAAGTGCTAAATATAATTATCAAACTTACGAAATTTTTTATACGTTATTGGGGATCGGACAAAGGTAATAATAAATAAACAAGGTATATAAATGAATTACATGTATCCTTAGTAGTTGGCAATTGTAATTTCTTTGTACTTATAATTTTTATTTCATTATTACACGAACAATTTATTATCTTTTATATATATATTAAATATAATAATAATATAATATTTAACTTATCCTGATAGATCATCAACGCCCAGGTCAAACCACTAAAGCTACATGTATGACATGTGGACAATAGTTGCGTTTTATGACGTAGGCACCCAGTCAGAAAGGATTTTTCAAAATTCAACCCCTAAGAGTGTTAAAGGAAGTGTAAAAATTTGTATGGGAAAACATGTTTTTTGGTCAGATTTACTCGGAACTTAGTAAAAATACTATACAGTACAAATAATAAAATACGAATTTCAGCAGTTCTCAAAATTCAACCCCTAAGGTGTTGCAAGAGGGTGTAAAATTTGGTGTGCGAAAACATATTTTTTGGGTCGATTTACTTGAAATTTAGAACAAATACTCTATAATACAAGTAAAGAAACACATGTTTCAGCATTTCCCAAAATTCAAGTTTCGTATGACCTAAAATATCATTACAATACATTTTATATTTTTATTTTATTGATTTCAAATTTTTCGATATATATAAATGACTAAATATTATATTCACAACTTCAAAATTTCGGCCACGAATGCTCATTCGCTTCAAAAAAGAGTTTCAATTAACTGTTCTTCTCTTTCATTTTAAAGATCAATCGTGACAGAGAGATTGACGTTACAGTTTTTGTTACCGACCTAGTAGTACCACATTACCTCAACGTGATGTGGTAGTCCCGAGGGTAAAACGGACATGAGCAAAGCGGATGACTATCAAAGTCTCGAAGTCTCAATTTCTCGAATTACTTTTGACCGACGGGAACGAACGATTGTTCGAATGGTCGGTACGCCGTAGGAGGATGCTGACAGCGAAAAACCATATATATAGCGTTCTGAGTGACCGGTGGGCGCCCTAAATAAATAAATAAATAATAATTTTCAGATAGCTCGAGAGCTTTGCACCGGTGATGAAAACGTCGCCGGTTTCGCGTAGGGTTTAAACTAGACGACCGGAATGACCTGCGCCTTTACTGACCAGGTCATTCCGGTGCTGACTTTGTTAGCTTGGCCGGACAGTGTTCCTCGTCGTCCAGGTGTTCCGTCAGACCGTTCTCGAGGTCCAGCTTGACAGGAAAGTATATAATGATAGTTTATATGTATAAAAATATTTAATATATAAGGTAATGCATTTTAAGTGGTGATACCTTCTGCACACGACAATAAAGGACAATAAAGGTATAAAATTTACGAGTATTAAGGTTTATTCGAACTATTTATGTATTGACATTTATTGTATTTATTTTTATATTATTCCAGGCTGCACGAGGACAATAAGAAGGTGCTGTCGATTGTGAAAATACTGTCTGAATAGTTCGAATAAACCTTAATACTCGTTATTTTTATACCTTTATTGTCCTTTATTGTCGTGTACAAAAGGTATCACCACTACCTCATATCGACGCTGCTTACGAAAACTAGCATGTTTCGGCTTTTGCCACGAAAACTAGCATGTTTCGGCTTTTACCACGAAAACTAGCAGGTTTCGACTTTCACCGCGAAAATTATCACGCTTCGACTTTCACTGCGAAAATTACCACGTTTCAGAATCACTGGAATTGTTTCTCATTTTGTACTCCACGTTTTTTGAACATCCTTTTTTACTCCAAATTGACGAAGTATTTTTGCTTGTCATTTTATACTATTTTATTTTTTGTTTGAATTTATTTCATACATATTTTACTGTTTGAATTTTGGTCTGCTAGGATTATTATAAGATGGCAAACAGCAAATGCCTCGTCATTTTGGATTAAAAAAACCATGATCAAAAAAATTAGAGAAAAGAAAATCGAAAACAATTTCAGTGTATGCAAAGTTAACAATGTCAGTTTTTTTCCCTCTTGCTACTTCGTCCAAGACCTGACATTTCTCGAGATATCTCAATCGATTGTTTTGAAGATTTTGTCAACTGTACTTTATACTTTTAGTCAGGAGTGTATAACTCCGACAAACCTTTCCGTAGTACTACTATTTTTCGATGAATATGGAAAAGTTTGTTTACAATTCGAGAGAGTACAAAGCGTATGTTTTGTTTTTTTCGCGCGAAGTAAACACTATAACATAGTGTTTAATAAAATGTCTCTCATATTATGAGAGACATTTTGACGAAGGGCATCACACAATCGTTCCCTTCCCCCGATATTGCAGCCGTTCAAAATTGTCTTTACCTCATTGTTAGTCTGTGACAAGCTTCCTGACGAGTATAACGACTACAGTACTTTTATTAAATTAGAATATTGGAGTTTTTGGTGTGATGAATAGCTGAAAAGTTAATAGTAAATCATCGTTGATCACTCCAAGATTGTGTTTTTTTTTAAATGAAATAAAAACACAATGAATGGTTCTTCAGACTGTAAGTAGAATTTACTTTTTATAAACAATAATTTTGATCAATTTCATTGCTGACTCCGAAACTTGAAGTCATGAAAAATATCATTGATGAACAATTTTAGTTTTTCAGTGGTGGAATATTGCGTTTCCTGAAGCACGTGCGATTGAAAATAATAATGCGGCTGTGATTAGCGACGTCACCCTAGATTCATGCGAGCCTGGTGAGTTACATATTTTTTAATATTTTGAAAAACAATTCATTTTGACAAAATAACAACCCGAACGCCCGACCCGAAGCGCATTTGATAATAATATAGATTACAATGAAGAAAACACCGCGCGTTCCAACGAAGCTGCAGAAGCTAAATGCCAGCGTACGAACCAGCCAAGAACGCTTACTAGAAAACGTATAACTCAGAAGGAGTTGTGTTCAACTACGGATTTTTTATTCCAAAAAAAGACAGGTTCGTTTGTTATTTCTTTGAATGTTAGATACAAATTATTTGCTTATCGGCTTAAAATGTAATCACTGCAGGCAGTACAAAATAAATTCAACGATTATTCATGTATTTTTAAGGTGTGAGCAATGTGAGACGTTTTCTAATCTCGCGGAAAGTGATCGGGATTGTCACAAACACGAGAAACACGTAGCTAATAAAAAGAGAGCCAGACAGCCAATGCGAGATGACAAAGTCCGAGCGATCGAAAACTCCTATTGTGCAATCAATTTTGATTTGCAAAAGGTTTTGTCAACTCCGCGAGCGGAAATCGGGCCTCTTTATTATATGTCTAAATTGTGTGTTTGCAATTTCACGATTTATGACATGGCCAATCACGAAGGACAATGTAATGTGTGGAACGAGACCGTTGGTTTAAGAGGAGCAAATGAAATAGCTTCATTTTTATGGAGCTATTTCAACAAAAAACAACTGCTTGGTGTCCGTGAATTTGCTCTGTATAGCGACAATTGCGGTGGACAGAACCGGAATAAAATTGTCTTCAGCATGTACATCAAGGCCGCAAATGATTTAGGAATAAAAATTACTCATAGGTATATCATTTTATATGAAAATATGAATATCAATCTTTCAATAAATTAATCATTTCGTGTTATTTTTTAGATTACTCGAAGTTGGTCACACTCAATGTGACGGGGACCATGCATGCACGCATCGAGCAGCACAGTCGCAACAAATCGGTGTACACATAGCAAGAATGGTGCACACTTATGAAAGAGGCCAAAACGACAATGCCTTACACCGTCAATGAAGTAGCACAAAGAGAAATTCACGATTTTTTAGAAATCTCAAAAATGTTTAACTGGACGCCAATTAAGATTGCGAGTATTCGGGAAATATTCGTTCAACCTTAGGTCGATACAGTCCGCGTTAAATATGATTTCGATCAAGAAGGACGGGAGATGAAAATCTTTAAAAAAAAAACAAAAATATGAATGATGTTCATTCGTTTCAATTGATACAAACATCACATAGGAAATTGCCTCTTGCTCCAAGGAAAAAAAAAAGATTTACAAGCAATGCTTGACGAGGGGAATCATTCCTGTGGAACATAATCAAGTTTTTTCGAGAATATTAGACGATAGCGATCTCTAAGATTCCAGTAAATTTGTTAAATCGTATTTTCAATAATGTTATTATTTTATTTAATAGAAAACGAATATAAATGTTTAAGGGTGTACGGGCGATACACCCTTAATGTTTTTCATTTATTCCTTATAGTGCTCCCGAAAAAATTATTAAAACATTTGTGAAAGTTCTGAATGTTATTCGATTTAGTTCGGCAAATATACTACTTTTTCCAGTGCAAATCGAAATATGCTAGTTTTCGCGATTCGAAGCCGAAACATGCTACTTTTCGCGGCAGAAGCCGAATCATGTTAGTTTTCGCGATGAAAGCCGAAACGTGTTGGTTTTCGCGGTGGAATTAGAAACGTGTTAGTTTTCGTAAGAAATTTGAATCGTGCTACTTTTCGTAAGCAGCGTCGATATATAAAATATTTTAATATTTTATATATATGGTTTTTCGCTATCAGCATCCTCCTACGGCGTACCGAACAATCTGTCGTTCCTGTCGGTCAAAAGCAATTCGAGAAATTGAGTCTTCGAGACTTTGATAATCACCCGGTAATTTAACCGACCACGCGTACTGTCGGTAAGTGGTCGGCAGTTGCTCGGACTATCCTCGGATCTTTATTCCCTCGCTCGATGTTCGCTCCCTACGTCACGGGACGGTTGGTGGGAGTGGAGCTCCCGCCTAGTATCCCCGTGAAGGCCTACTCACTCGCCCACGTGACCGCCGCTGCAGGCCGGCGTCAGCGAGATGCACTCGGAGTGCTTGCGCAGATGTTTGCCATATCAGGGCCGAACCTCGTTAAATTTAATCGTGTTGGATAATCAGCTGACGCACGGTGATCGATATTCGTCGTGCGCCTACCTGTTGCGGTGCTCTAGCACACTGCGTTCGGTTGGGCCGGAGATAGCCGAGGCAGGGCTTCGCGGAGCCGAGGCTGTGCCTCGTTGGCACGCCGCGTTGAGCGAGAGGATGTCTGTCTCGCTTGACTTCGGCTTCGCTCACCGGCTATCTCGCTCAACTGACTTCAGCGCCCAACGACGCTTTCGTATCCTGCAGCCATGTTGGAAATTTTGACACTTTTCGGAACAACCACGGGAACAGCGCACACATCTCCTGGACATCTCGGACTTTTCCACTGCATTCACCGGATCTACTCAGCTATTGTGATCAACAGGACTCAAAATCAGGTACAAGTACATCGTTATAATTCAGTGCAATTCACTGGCGGTGAGAAGAACAAAATAAGCGGTACATCAACATAAAGGTCTCACTTTGTGGCGTGCGCTGCAGCACGGGCTGCACCACGTTCTCCTCACTCTATCTTGCCTGCTTAATTAATATAATTATGCACGTGCTTTATATTCACTGTAGTTTCCCCCCGACAATCTGCTGGGAAAATACAGTGACTATACTCTGCTCCTTTGTGCATCCTCAGTCTATGTTGTATTGTGATACGCAGTGCTGACTGCGTAGCTGGTCTCACATCCATTCACAGCACTCAAGCAATTTATTTGCAAGTGCTCTCATCTATTCACTGTAATTTCTCTTCAACAAACTGCTGAGAGCTTGCAGTGAATGGTTTACACATTTTACGCACTCATTTATCTCATAGCGTGGCGTGCTCCGCAGCACTGGCTGCAGCACGCACACTGCTCGCAGTACATACAGCGCACAATTAATATAATTGTGTGCTGCTCAAGGCTCAGAAATCAATTCAACTTATTTATTGGTGCATTGAGTCTTCAATTTTTATATGATTTTCAAAGTTATATTTAAACTACAGTTTGTACAACGTGGAAGGTGGAATAAACCGCTTCCTCAATATAACAACTACGTGTCTGGTTATTTATCACCCTGTCGTGAGTGAAGACTCATATTCTTTTAATGTCTTCACAGGTTCTCTCAACGTCAACCTACATTGGACGGATTCTCAAACAAATCGAATCCTCTATTTTCCCTGAGATACTGTAATTTATATTCGAATTATTTTCGTTTCATCCTATGCTATCGTAGTATATTTTATGTTGGTCATTTAAATGTATGATTTGCTGTAGGCTCTCGATTCTGTGGGATATGATAGCCTGCTAGATCGTCTATCCTCGGCTACCAGAGTGAGTCCGCTTTGTTGTTGTTTTGACGGCTCTGCGGTTCGGCTGGACTTGAGCGCAACATAGGCTCAGCTGCTACCCGCCTAGTGTGGGTCTGACGTTACAGCTGGGCTCTGTGTGTACTAGTGCGGCTGCCGCTAGCGATGGCTCATTTGGTCTTCTTTCCTGGTAGCTGGACTTGTGCGTTGGCGAGATCTGCGAACAAAAGTGTTCCCCGAATGCCCAATTTCTGGTCTTTTTTTACCAGTACCCCCTCTGTTCGCCCTATGCTTTTGATATCACTATATCCGGTGGCAGTCCTTTAGCCCATTTCCTGTAGCCGATGGATAGCCTTGGTCCTTTTTAAAATTCGTCGTTGGTCTTTAACGTTGGTTTTTAATTCTCTACTGATCTCAAATGGCGCTCTCTTATTTGTGCTTTTCCAACCGAATAACGGGACTTTGCCTCCGACGTGCCGGCCTACATGGTTTGAGTAACGCGCGGTAGCGATGTCTCGATGTGTGCACCGCGCGTTGCTAGACGACCAGTACGTTACAACATAGGTAATATAAGCGGACTTATACAATTCAGGCCAATGAAGTACACGTCTAAGCTGATGAGCTAAGAAAGATGAACAATGTTTCAACACTCTTACGTATTTCCTAATTTGTTTTTTTAACATATAATATTGTTGTAAAATCAGCTGACGCACGATCGATAATCGCCGTCCGTCGACCTGTTGCTACTCGGTGATGTGCTGCGCTCGGCTGTCGCGAAGATAGCCGAGGCAGCGCTTCGCAGGCATGCTACTCAAGCGAGAGGCCGTCTCTCTCGCTTGACTTCATCGTCTCACAACGACGCGTTTATACTGCTCAGCCATCTTGAAGAAATCACACTTCTCGTGAAAACCGCTTGGACAGCTCCAACACACTGCTCTCACCTCGAACAATTTTCACTGATTTCTCAGGATTTACTCAACCCAGAAGTGCTTAACTGGACTCAAAATACGCGGTAAGAGTGCACAGTCACAATTTACATAAATTCAATAACGGTGAGGTGGGGAATCTCAATTGTGCATCCTCATAAGTCTCATCTCGTGACGTGCTCTGCAGCGCGGACTGCACCACGTTTCACCTCACAAATTTTGGCACACAATTAATATAATTGTAATTTATAATTTCTAGGTCCTGTTACTGGGACACGCTCAGCGTACCGTTTGTACCAGTGGCGGATCACTTGTCTAGGTACTGGTACGTGCGCATAAATCTGGCGAGAACGAGTAATGGAACACGACGGACATAGCATAAAAATCGTGAATATGTTGTGTGTTGCTTTTCTTCTTTCATTCGAAGAAAACGGCGGCTGAAGCGCATCGAGAACTCCAAAAAGTTTACGGAGATGCTGTTCTAAGTGAAAAAACATGCCGTGATTGGTTCCGTCGCTTCAAAGACGGTGATTTGAATGAAGGCCAAAAACCTTCGAAGACGCTGAATTGGAGGCATTGCTCGATGAGGATCCGTGCCAAACGCAAAAAGAGCTTGCTTCTGCGTTGGGAATGATTCAAAAACAAGGAACTTGGGTTCCTTATGATTTGAAGCCAAGAGACGTTGAGCGTCGTTTTTTCGCTTATGAACAACTGCACCAGCGGCAAAAAAGAAGGGTTTTCTTCATCGCATCGTTACGGGTGATGAAAAATGGATTCATTACAGCAACCCAGAAAGAACAAAATCATGGGGACTGCCCGGTCATGCTTCTACGTCGTCGGGTCGGCCGAATATTCACGCTGCGAAGATTTTGCTGTGTATTTGGTGGGACCAGGGCGGTGTTATTTATTATGAGCTGTTGAAACCCAACGAAACCATCACTAGGGAACGGTATCGAATTTAATTGATGCGATTGAGCCGAGCACTGTGCGAAAAGCGGCCACAATACGAGCAGAGGCACGAAAAAGTGATTCTACAGCATGACAACGCTCGGCCTCACGTTGCCAAACCCGTTAAAACCTACTTAGAAACGCTCAAATGGGAAGTCCTACCCCACCCGCCATATTCCCCAGATATTGCGCCGTCCGATTATTACTTGTTCCGTTCGATGGCACATGGTCTGGCTAATCAGCAGTTCAGCTCATATGAAGACATCTCAAAATGGCTTGATTCGTGGATAGCCTCAAAAGACGAACACTTCTACCGAGACGGTATTCGAGCTCTGCCAGAAAGATGGGAAAAAGTTGTCGCTAGCGATGGGCAATATTTTGAATGATTCATTTGTAAACATTTTTTCACAATAAAGTTGCATTTTCATAAAAAAAAAAACAGCGGGAACTTAGTTGCGCACCTTATATATTTTTCATAGTGCAATGTTTTATAACAGGAAGAAAAGATGGCTATATTCTGCCGGAACAGAGCAACTTATTGTTCCAGTTAATGTACAAACCGGGCATACAATGTCGTTCTGGCCCTGCATCTTTTACCTGGACTGCCAAGTCCATCTCGTTGAAAGGAAATTTGTGGCTTGCCAGACTCTGAGCGAAGGACCAATTCTGCAAGGATGCCTGCAATCTTGATTCGAGGGCCTACCCGGATGCACAGATCCAAAGGGAGTGCTTGGCTTACTAGACTTCAAACGAAATTTCTTTCAAACAAGGATGCAAAGTGGAGCCTCGCCTTTTGCTTCCTCGTAATTTTTCATATTTTGCATAGCTTCCTCGTTATTTTTCATATTTCGCACAGCTTCCTTTATGACGAAGCCAAAACTGATGAACATACTTCCTTATGGAGGTAACTTTGTGAAAAATGGAAAATAATGAGCAAGCAATGTGCATGGTTCTACTTTCCACCCGCTCTCATTTTTTCCAATAAATATCACGTATGAGTTGAAAATTACGAATAACCCTATTAGTAAATACTAATTAATTTACTACAGTAAATTAATTGTTTTTTAATGTACGCATGCTTTTGTACCGTCGAGCGGTCTCTGGGCTACCCAGAGATATTCTCGTGCTAAAGGCTACTTAGAATAAGAGTAAGCTTGTCGGTCAAAACACCTGAACGCTCGAAATATTCTTTCAACCTACAGTATATTCATTTTAATAATGCAGTGATGATTTTCTATTAACGAGCGGTCTCCGGCTAAACCAGAGATATTTGCTTGCTGATGCTTGTATCGCACTAGAATAAGCTCGAGACTATGCACTTCTGCGTACAAACGTATTAATTGACTGCAGTAAATGAATTGCTTTGTAATGGCGCATGATTTTTGATCGAAGAGCGGTCTTTGGGCTAACCAAAGGCATTCCCTTGCTAAAAACTGCTTCGAGTAAGAGTAAGCTTATTAGTCGAAACACCTGAAGGTTTGAAATGTTTTTTTAACGTACAGTATATTAATTTTGATAATGTAATAATGATTTTCTATCAACGAACAGTCTCTAGCTGGACTAGAGACATTCTCTTGCTGCAACTGGCTTTGAGCAAGCAAGGATACTAAACGCACATACTGTTCCGGATCGTTATCCTGTACCCCATAGAGATGAGATCTTCCAGCGCCTCCACGGATCAACCGTGTTCACCAAAATCGACCTAGCACGGACTTATCACCAGATAACAGTCGCCCAGGCTGACATACCAAAAACCGCGGTAACGACGCCATTCGGTCTATTCGAGTTCCTCGGCATGCCACCAGGTCTGCGGAACGCCACGCAGACTTTCCAACGACACATGGACAACTTGCTCCGTGGTCTTGATTTTGTTGAATGCTTCATAGACGATCTGATCATCTTTTTTAATCACATGAAGAGCATCTCCAGCACCTGGCAGCCATCTTTGGAATCCTACGAGCCAACCGACTCACCATTAACCCAAAGAAATGGCAATTCGGAAAACACGAGGTAACCTATCTCGGTTACACCATTAACGAGCACGGCTACGCTCCACCAGCTGAACGAGTTCAAGCCATCAAAGACTATCCGAGGCCTGATACTATCAGTGATCTGCGCCGCTTCCTTGGTGTGATAAATTATTATCGCAAATCGATACCATCGGCAGCCCGGATCCAAGCACCGCCGACTGACTTCCTCAAGAATGCGAAGAAAAACGACAAGCGTAAAATTCCCTGGACACCAGTTGCTGAAGAGGCTTGGGAAGAGTGCAAACGAGCCATCATACACGTCGTACGCACAACCTTCCTTGCTCTATCAGCCAGCCTTTCCTTGAAAACTGACGCTTCAGACACGGCAATTGGGGGCGCACTCGAATAACTCCAGGGCGACATCTGGCAACCACTAGCCTTCTTCTCGTGGAAGCTCAGCCCAACAGAAACGCGATACAGCACCTACGACCGCGAGCTCCTTGCAATTTTCGCAGCAATACAATTCTTCAGACACATCCTCGAGGGACGGAATTTCATCATCCAAACTGATCACAAGCCGACCACTTACACATTTTCCCAACGTGCTGACAAAGCATCCCCTCGTCAACTTCGCCAGCTGGACTACATATCGCAGTTCACCACCGAGGTCGTCCACACGAAGGGGGCAGAAAATGTAGTAGCCGACGAGCTCTCAAGAATAAACATTATCAACATGTCAACCAAACTCGACGCCGAAGCTATTGCCGCCGCACAACAACTCGATGACGAGCTGCTAACGCTGCAACAAAACTCGTCACTCCAACTGCATCGTCTCAGCATCGAAGGTCATAAGGTTCTGTGACACTTCAAATGGCGTTGTCAGACGTTACATACCTACCGCCATCAGACGAGAAGCTTTCAACACTATTCACGAACTGTCGCATCCCAGTGGAAGGGTCACTACAAGACAGCTGAGAGACAAGTTTGTCTGACCAGGCATCAACAAGGACGCACTTCTTTGGGCCAGGCAATGCGTTCCTTGCTAACGCGCAAAAGTGCATCGTCACAACCGCCTCAAGCCGAACGACATCGACATACCAGACAACCTCTTCGATCACATTCATTTGGACCTCATAGAGCTGCCAAAAATTGGCGACTTGCGGTACTGTTTGACCATCATCGACAGATTCAGCAGATGGCCACTTGCCACCCCGCTCAGCAACATGACTGCCGACACTGTCGCGTCAGCATTCTACACACAATGGGTCTGTCAATTCGGCACACCGCTTACTATCACCACAGACCAAGGAGTTCAATTTGAGTCTTCCTTATTCACTTCGCTATCTCGACTACTCGGCATTCAGCGAATTCGGACAACACCACACCATCCTCAATCCAAAAAAAAGGCGCAAACGCCTTGGCCGGAGTTCTTACCAACAGTCCTGCTTGTACTCCGCACAGCCTACAAAGAGGACTTGAAGGCCTCTCCTGCCGAAATGCTCTTTGGCATACCGCTTCGCATTCCCGGTGAATTTTTTGTTACAGATAGCATTCCAGCGGACCCCCAAGCATTCATTAGAAGATTTTGACAGCACATCCAGACAGCCAGGCCAACTCCAACAGCTCATCACATCAAGTCCAGGTTCTTCGTTCATAAAGACCTTGACACCTGCAGCCACGTCTTCAAAAGGGTCGACTCCATCAGGAAGCCGCTCGAACAACCATATACTGGTCCCTACGAGGTTGTCAGACGGACCAATGACAAAGTATACGTCATCAAAATAAAAGGAGCAGATAATGCAGTCTCCATAGACATGCTGAAACCTGCCTACATCGAGACAACAGACAACCAGCAACACGCTGGTCAAGCATTGACACCTGCCAACACCGCTACCAAAAAAGGGTTTCGTTCTATTCTCTTCCAGAGAAAGTTACTGGGAAGGGAGTGACTGTGGCGTCCCCGCTATGTCAATCTACACCACAAGTTACCGACCAGGTCAACGTACCTACGCAACACACGCAACTACCGTCACCATCCACTAGACGGCGTGCATGTACCTCGAATGCACCGCCACGCCATCGACGGAAGCAAATTCTAATACCTCGCTCGGACGACTGAGCAATAATCAATACATAATCAATACAGTTTTCTCACTTCGATCGAGAGAGTCCTTTGTGCCTTCACGTGTAGCTTCCTTTGTCCACGAACAAAGCCCCGGATACCACGCCCTTTTTCTTAACACAAGCTTCTCAATTCTGTGTACGGGTGACTAACTAAATATATCACTATCAATGTCCACGAGTGTCTAACTTAATTTAATATGGGTATAGTAATCCCATATATATGAAACATTTAAAAGCTATCGGCAGAAGGCGACTTGAAACTCGTAAAAGAAGAAAAGCTTCTAAACTTCCGTATGCTGCAGATGTACCTACAGAGATTAATAGTCTGACAGGAAGCGCAGTTCTTTTACCTATGAAAAGTTGCATCAATAGAGGACAAATTACTGCACCGGCTGCATAGACAGTGCATGTCTAAAGAAAACAAAATAATTTCAGTATCATCGGGGTTAGTCAAACTGAAACCGTCAGGAACAGTCGACGGGCCTCTGTTGAATAAATCACTCAACAATTTATTTTGAATGACGATTTTATTCTGTAAAACATATAAAAAGAAATAAATTTAAACTGATTCCATTATGGATTACAATTTCATGATTTACAAATCTGCTTAAATATGTACAGTAACGTAAATTTTAGCTTCAACGTTCCACACGTCACCTATAGCCGGTCTCGGTTATTTTTCCTCTCTTTGAATTTGCTCTCTCGAGCTGGGTGCCAAGCGCTTACGTGCCGGGAGGTAAAATAACGATGGTTGCGACCAGACTCAGCCCAGACTAGCTACAGCTGTTCAAGGTAGAGTGGGTGGTTCGAACTGTCGAGGTGATAATTAATAAATCCAATAAATAAAATCCACAAATAAATTCAAACAACACCATGGATACGGGATTCACAAATGAGCAACATGGGCAGATTATTTATTTAATTAAAGTGATTGCTGGTTTGGCAAAATATCACAAGAACAAAAAAAACAAAGATAAATATAAGCTTAATTATTACGGCAGTAAGAATCGCGGCACTCGCTCCCTCTCTCACACTCCCATACGTAATCTACGCCCGATCTGTTTCTCTACCGTCCACATTAACACAATTTAAACCGAACTCCACATATTCATCAGAACAAACAACACAAGATCAAATAAAGTCAAATAAGAATTCCCGAAGATAAATAGCTCGCGATACGGCGTATGCCGGGTCAATTCCACACACACAAAACAACTCGACGACCACGGGACGCCGGAAGGTCACGTACGCGAAGTTTCTAACAGCTCGATCCTTCAATATTGGAAATCATAAGACGTATAAAGTACAAAGCCGAGAATCTCCATCCGACAGTAAATTATAAATGAAATAATAAATAACGAATAATAATAAAATAACTGAAGTCGAAATAACAATAACAATCAATAAATAATTCACTGATAACGGACCGATAATCAACGTTAGTCAAATAAAATATAATAAAACGTAACGGACATTAAACAACGCTATGTTAGATACGCCTCAGACCGTTCAAATCCCTCGCATCAACGTAAAAAATACGGAACGACCGCCGATCTACGCGAGCTCTCGGATATGATAATGCGAACTCCAATGAAATAAATAAAAATAAATAAATAAAACAAGTTAACGCCAATTAATCTGAACAATACGTGATGCGGTCTATAGCATGACAATCCCTCTCCCACGAAACACACAACGGGATGACGTACCAACGCGCGCACGACTTTACAATAAACGAACAAAAAGTAACAGAAACACGGAGTGACTTATTCCCGGCTTTAACTGCCAAGCGATCTGGATGTTACATCCAAGTAGACGCAGTCTTTCCCGATACGAATAATACACTGCGCGCGGTATACAAGAATCGCAGGTACGACCAAGCTCTAATTATTAATCATGTAAATCGGCAATAAGCATGACGGAAAACCGTAGAGAGTAAGGAGAGCTCACCGGGACGATGCAGCTGTAATGTTCCTTGCCAATCCTTCTTAATTTCGAACTTGCTTCCGAATGTCTCTTCCTCAATAGATCCAAGATAGCTGAGAAACGCGTTCCTCTCGAGTTGGTTCTCCCAGTGAGATATCCCGGGAACTACGTCTAGCCAGATGATTTAAATAAAGACGGGTAGAGCAGGACAATGTAATGTTCGCTACGTTCTCCTTGCTCGATGGTCATCGGGAAAAAGCCCTGAGGTCCTGCCAGCACGCGCGACCGTGAACTATAATCCCCTCCTAACGATCCAAAATCGTGCTAATTAGGGGAATCGCTGACGCTAGATGTCCGCGACTAGCGCCTCGGCTGGGCAACGCATAAATCAATATAAGCAATAGAGATGCATGGCTCAGTCCGGCAGGTAGATTGCTCTTGATAGATGCCGCAGACGATTGTCGAGCGAGACTGCTCTAAGTCGCGACGTTGAAAGGCGGAAACAGATAGCATCTTCCCACACGGCATGTAGCGATGCGAGGTCCCGCAGGTGACTAAATCGACGGATAAGATGTGTTCTTTCTCTCTCTCTCTCTCTCTCTCTCTCTCTCTCTCTCTCTCTCTCTCTCTCTCTCTCTCGGTCCGTCCGAACGTACAGTAAAATATTCTTTTTTTAATTGAAACAATTAATTATCTTCATACGTATTTTCCACCCCAACGCCCTGCGAGATTGTGCTTGTAGCTGTTGGGCGAGGAGGACGCTGCGCGCTATGGCGGCCCATTTTTGTCACATTACAGCACATATTGTAAGTAATTTAACACATGTTTAAATATCGCGCCCATCTCCACCCGGTTCAGTCGAACGATGCTGGTGCCCCCTTCGGCTATCATCGGGTCAGAACCGAATATCCGACGCGTATGGCGTGAACGATGAGGTTTGCCTCGAACTCACCCCAGTCGTTTGACTACCACGAGTGCGATTAATTCTAAAAGTATTTATGTAAATTATATCCGATCCGCTACGTGAAAAGATCCCCTCAATAATTGTGCAGGTATGTTCCTACAATGTCTTGTATCTTATTTGTATGTGTACTTATACCGTTACTTCGATTAATAGGCCAACAGTCGGACGACTGGGCGCTTGGCGCGTTGCGCTTTGCGTTTTACGTCGGATTCAACGCAGTCTCTAGAACATTGGACTATACTCGAGCGAACTTGATGGGTTGTGCTGTGGCTATGGAACTCAACCTATCGTCCTGAAGCTTACTGATGCATTACAATCATCAGCGTATTTCCTCGAAGCAACTACCTACGGGGTTGGTCATTACGCTGTAAAAAGATTATATCCGTCTCTACCCACCTACTCGAACTCACCAGAAATCCAGGTAATGCGTCATGAGAATATTAAGAATATTACATTTTTTCATTAAATATTAGAATAAATGTGTACGGAATTAACTAAGCGTAACTGTGGCTTTCCTTGATAAAAGCTATGAGATGTGATTTCTTCCAATGTAATTGTGATTCGGATCTGATACGTGCCAGACCTCGTTTAATGACAGCTCGAGATATAAATTTGTAAAGTCGTATACTGTCGTCGGCCCCCACACTTCCTAACATACCGACCATCGACATTAAAGAAAGTCGAAAGAACATTATCAAATAAATGTCTATTTTGAAATAAAAGAAATTTCATTACAATTTATACAAGGAATTCAATATTCAATATTTTTCGTCTATTTAGTTTCAAATAATAATAAGGATAAAATAATGGTTGATTCATAAATATAACCATAGGCCAAAAAGATAGCCTAATTTATAGATCATTTTACGACTTCATCAATGACTTGTAGGAAGTCACTAAATTCGTCGGTTCAGTGAATTCTAATGAATTTTTATAAGGGCATTTTATTATCGTCCAAATAAATAAATACCTTATTGGCAGAGAGCACGGCAACTCTTTTCCTTACCCTGTAGTCTCATTCAACCCTTTGAAAATCAAAGATTGAACCGTTTACTCTTATTAAAGACGATTGTCTAGAAGAGAGGCGAATTGAATCGATACAATACTGGAAATATTTTAAGGAACTTTGGTGGTTTTCAGATCCAGTAATAGTTGACATGACGCTTTCTTGTTTATAACCTAAAATTCAAGCAAAGTCTTTTTATGTACAAAATTCATCATAATCTCACGTAAAGTAGTTTTTTTAAGGACATATCAATTAGTTATACTGTTTCGTACTGAATAATAATAGTATCCATTACTTCTTGTCACTATCCCTTACCTCAATAATAACTTTTTCCAGGGCCACAGGTTAGTGGTGTGTTGCTATGACGCCGCGCAGCTGACAGCAATAACCGGTATGGCTGCCGGTTAGCACCCGACATCGTACATCAGCATCGCGAGTGACCGAATACTGTACTACTAACAAGGCCTAAATATCAACGCAGGTTTTGGTGAGTAGCTAGCTTTGAGATCGGTCACCTTCCCTCTTACTTCCTGTACCGCACGTATAGCGCCTTTTGCGGTTGCGTGCAGACACTATTGGTCCGGCCATTTTAGCCACAGCGGCGCACGGCGGCGCGCATAAATATAAAGAGTACGAGAGCTTACATTTTAATACGCTCATCGTTTGAGTACTCTCTTAGCAATAAGATAACATAATTTCTTAAATTGCTTTTTTGGTAACGCCTTAGTGAATATATTTGCTTTTTGATTTTCCCTAGGAACATACCACCTTGATCAAAAATTTTTAGGATTTTATTCATAAAATCGAAAATACAAATTTATTCATCAAAATCGATATGGTCCTCTTGAAAGTACTCCCCATCGACTTCAACGCACTTACGTAAGCGCTTGATCTAATCCTCGAAACACCACTGGTACTTAATTTTTGGTATGTCCATCAGAGCCGTCTTCGATTTCATCATGACATCCTCTTTGGTGCTGTAACGCTTTCCGCGAAGCGGTTTTTTAAGTCGGTTGAACAGGAAAAACTCGCAGGGAGCCAGATAAGGTGAATTCGAAGGCTGCTGGATAGTATTCGTGTTGTTTTTGATAAAAAAACTCACGGATAAGGATCGCATTATGCGACGGTGCGCTATCGTGCAAAATCCACGAGTTGTTTTCCCACAAATCCGGTCTTTTTTGGCGAATAGCTCCACGCAAACGTCTCATAATGCCCAAATAATATTTTTTGTTGACTGTCTACTGTTCTGGCAAGAATTCATGATGCGTAACACCGTTGTGATCCATGAAAACCGTGAGCATCGCCTTCTTTTTTGACTGAAAACGACGTGGTTTTTTCGGTCTCGGCTCATCCGGTGCACGCCATTCACTCGCTTCATGTCTGGATTCCGTATCATACTCATAAATCCACGTCTCGTCTGCAGTGATGATCCGTTTGATAAATGTTAGGTCGAATTCGGCCCTGGAAATCATGTCTTTCGCGATTTCAACGCGTTCTTTTTTTGCATGAAATTGAGGTCTTTCGGAACCAGTTTTGCAGCGACATGTCTGAGACCCAAATCACTAACCACAATGTCTTGAGTGGATCCATAAGCGATGTTCAAGTCCCCTGCCAGCTCTCTCATTGTCAATTTGCGGGTTTCGGCCAACATTTCTTTGATTTTATCGATGTTTTCATCGGTTTTCGACGTCGACGGCCTGCCACGGCGTTCGTCATCCTCGACCGACTCACGACCACTTCTGAAGCGTTCGTGCCACCGAAAAACGTTCGATCTCAAAAGAGTATCGTTGTCGAAACACTTCTCTAACATTTTCACGGTCTGCGGACCGTTAAGTCCGTTTTTCACACAAAATTAATGCAAATGCAAAAATGAAATGCAAACTCGTTGATGCACAGTTGATGCCATTTTCAAACTTGTTAAAAATCGAAAACACGCACAAAGGTAGATGTACTCAGTACAGCGCAACTTTTACAAATGTCAAGCTATGACGCTGAATTTGGAAGGAAGTGTCAATGACAGATGTGGTAACCTAACTGTTCGAGAATTCAGTTGTTGGAGAGGTAGTGGACTGTAAATATTTGTAGATTGAATTAAAACGCAGTACACGGATGTTAACAACAATAGCATTTATTTGCTCCACCTGTCAAATGGCAGTGGACACACAAATATACATAAATAAGTACCGGAAAATGTAGAAAATAAATATAGAAAAAGCGTATAGAGAAGAGAATAGATGAGGCGTTGGGAAAAGAGAAAGTAAATGAGGCGTTCGTCTTACCGCACACGATTATACTAATCGTTTGCAATTGCTGAGACTTGCTGTCGCGATCAGGCTGATGCCGGGTCCACGACACGATGAGCCAAATGAGGATGTACCGGTGTGCCGACGTCAATATACCAATACAGATATGATGGCTGGTTTGTGTAGACTATAGGTCGGCTGAGCTGGTTGTTGAGTCTGATTTTGATGCACTTAATCGTTGAGAGAACGCACGAAAACTCGTTGACGGTGAGAGCTGTACGAGAGCAAAACGCAAGATGGCTGCGTTATACGAAGCAGCCGTTGTCTCGCCAAGCAGTCGTAGTGCGCTTGCGCGCAGCGACCTGTTGCTTGGCACGCTGATCTAGTGTAGGATTCACAGCTCCTGCGTGGTGCTGCCGCTGAGTGGCAACAGCAAGCAGTTGCCCATGCTAGCCTGCAGTGCGCAGTCTCCTGTGGGTGCAGCTATTTGTGCACCTCCTGGGTGCACAATAATCCTCCGTGGGTGCAGCTATTTGTGATAAAGACACCGTTTTAAATATTTGCATATAGCGCACATTTCGCTCGAGATATTACAAAGTATACGCTGAGGACAGTCATAGAGAGGGAAAAAAATGTGAGCTATCACAGTCCTTAAACTGAAGCATCAGCAAAGGTCTACGACAGAAAGAAGACGGAGCTCTCATCTTTGTTTCATTAACACAGCAGATCATGGAATAGGTACCGATGTCGACTAGCAGTGAAACAGCGGAGCTTGGTAAGTAAAAAATAATTCAAATATGGTAATTTAAAAGCATGAATATTTATTTTTAATTATAAAAAATAATTTCTTGCAGAACAAACAGCCCGTGCATATAAATTGACACGGAGGGCCCGTTATTCGTGTTATGGACAACGAGAGGAGGATACATACATTGTAGAGCTAGATCTAGCTTCGGGAAAGAGAAGTGTCACCGGCCATCCTCATCCGTTGTTCATATTGATCCATGCGATCAATTAAATACTTGTTTCATTCATTTATTTCAGTAGTATACTGTGATGCCAACGCCCCCGAGCGAAAAATAATTTAAAGGTAATATTACCAGTGATAATACAAATTTGTTTGAGAATTCCTCCTGGTGTTGTACGGAACCTGCGAATGTATTGAAAATTATGAAGCTTCACTCACTACAGGGAAAAAAGAAACCAGACACAAAGATGGTATATAGAGAAAGTGGTTTATTCTCCTTCCACTCTCCTTTTACAAAAAAATATATAATATCTCTACATTATATTATTGGAGTATATACTGGGATGTGTTTCTCTGTAAAATGTAGTTGTTTATTGTTTTACATAACCTCTTAGGTTTTATACATTTCTCCTATAACTAATTGTTCTATAACTAATTGTATACAATAATATTACCTGTAAAATGTAGAAACGACATTTACAGCTTATACTCTCCTTCTTTGTCTACTACTGAGATTCCAGAAACACCGCTGAATCTTAGAATTATTTGTATCACTGGTATTCGTTTCTGTTTCCCTGCATACTTTCTATCGTTCTCTCCCTCCGACTCACGCGCGCAACGCCGTGTCTCATTGGGCGGCAAATTCAAATTCCCGGGGAAAGGAATATGACGCAGCGAATATCTTCAACGTCGTATTTCTTTACATCTCCCCCCCTTGGAGGAAAGAAAACAGTAAAGGGACACTAGTTTTCTTGCATCACACTCGGGGCCGGTACCAGTTTTGTAATGTGGAAGAGTGATTCTGATCTTTTCCGGTCCGTATATATTTTATAAATTGAGTTTGAAATTTTTTCTGCAATTTTGTATGGTCCGATTTTCAGTTCATCTAATTTTTTTCTATTTAATCGGTGACTGTTTTCGACATAGACTAGGTCTCCAACATTGAATTCGTGATATTTTCTGTTTTTATCGAATTGTTTTTTGTTATATTCATGGGACTTCCTTGTGTTCTTTAAGGCGCGTCTTCTATCTTCGTATAAAGAATTCTGTGTTTCTACTTGTTGTAATTCATTTGGTAGAATTGTATTGATCTTACCTTCTAATAAGTATTTTGGGGAGAATCCCGTTACCTTTTGTTCTGTTTCATTATATCTTTCTATACACTCGTGTGCTATAGTTGTCCACGCCGTTTTCTTTTTTTTTTTCATTTATTTTACATCTAATCTTATTGACTAGCGTTTGGTTAAGTCTCTCATTGAGACCATTTGAGAATGGTGTATTTACTGCTGTGAAAGTCAAGATTACATCTTCTTTATTCAAGAATTCCTTGAATTCCTTTGAGTTTATCCCCGGATACTGGTCTGATAGAATCATATTTATTTTATTGTCTGACATTACTTTTTGTGTCAATTTTACGAAGTCGTTCCCATTTTGGGTTTTTGACGTCAAAATGGTTGCATATCTTGTGAATCGATCTACAAGCAAGTGTAAATATTTTTTTGTTGATCGCGTACCCCCAAAACCACCGATTGTATCTATGGAAGCTGATTCATACGGATAAGTCGCAGGGCCTAATTGAGACATTAAGCCAATTTTGCACTTTCCTCTTGATTTATTTTTTATACAGACTTCACAGTTTTCGCAAATTTTCTTTATATTTTGATTTAAATTTTTTGCTATATAAAATGGTCGTATTTTATTTTGCATTTGTCTTATTCCCAAATGACAATAGAATAGGTGTACCTTCTTTATAAGTTCTTCACTGAAATTTTCTGAGAGTAGCATTTTCTCTTTCCCTCCTTTTTTTTTATAGTATGTATTGTTTTTGTATACCAACTTATCTTTATCATTTTGAATGTCTCTATTGTTTTCTTGGTCATTCTGAATATCTTTCAGCCTTATGAAATTAACGGTTTTTAAAATTTCATCCTCATTTCCGTCTGATTCCAATACTGGGTTTCTGCTCAAGCAGTCTGCCTCTAAATTATATTTTCCTGGAGTGTATTTTATTTCAAAGTTGTATTGTGATAAGTAGTGCATTAAGTCGCCTAATTCTTCATCGGTCCTGGATTTTACATTCATATTTTCTAAGGGTTTGTGGTCTGAGAAAATCGTAAATGGTCTTCCTATAAGCCAGTACTGCCAGTATTTTATTGCTTCTTTTATTGCTAAACATTCTATATAGATAGCCTTCTTCTTTTTTTGATGTTCGTTCAATTTCTTTGAAAAATATGCAACTGGTTTAGCTTTTTGATCTGATTGTGTTTGTTTTAGTATAGCTCCAATGCCTCGTAAGCTTGCATCCGTGTAAATATGGATTGGTAACTGTGGGTCAAAGATTGTTAAAATTGGTTTTGAGCAAAGTATTGATTTCATGTTTTCAAATGCTTCTTGACATTGTTTAGACCAAACGAATCTTTGTCCTTTTCTTAGTAGATTATGTAACGGATCCAAGGTATTCGAGATATTTGGTACATATTTGCCATAGAAATTTACTTTTCCCAAAAATTGTCGAACATTTTTTTTTGTTTCTGGGTTGGAAATTTTTTTATTGCGATTAAATTATCGTTGAGTGGGCTTATTGCATTGTTCCTAATTTCGTGCCCTAAATATTTAACCGAGTCTGATGCAAAGGTACATTTTGAGAGTTTTAATCTAAATCCTTCCTCCATAATTGATTCCAATAGCTTTGACAAGTGGTTGATATGTTCTTGGAAGGTTTTTGAAAAGATCAGGATATCATCTATATAGTTTACATTGAAGTGCGAGAGTTTATGCTTCCTTATGATATTACTAAGTATTCTTTGGAAGATCGCTGGTGATGTTTTCAAACCAAATGGTAGACAGGTCCATTGGAAATGTCCTTCTTGGGTTACAAATGCGGTTTTTTCCTATCTTCAATTTTTAAGGGAATTGACCAGAAAGCTGAATTTATGTCCAAAGTCGTGAAAAATTTACAATCCCGTGTTTTTACGATTAAATCTTCAATTAATGGGAAGGGTTGCGACTGAGGAGTCACGATTTTATTTAATTCTCGGAAGTCTATGCACAACCTCGTTCTCCTTCCTTCGTCTTTTTTATAGGCTAGTGTCACTGGAGCGGCGAATGGACTGTAGGATTCTTCAATTAAATCCTTCTCTAGTAATTTCGTTATTTGTTGTTCTATTTCTCTCTTATCTTCCATAGTGCATCTGTACGGTCTTTTGCAACAATATTTATCGGTCATTAAATCAATATGAGCTTCGTAGTCTTTTACAGTGCCTATATCGTATTTATCTTTAGCAAAGATTGATCTATATTCATCGATTAGCTTATCAATTGCAGTTTGTTGTTGCATTTCTAGGTGGTTTAGTGAAATATAAAATTTTGTCGTATCTATGTGTTCATTAAAGTTTATTTGGTAACTCTTCATTTTATTTTTAATGTCTTCTTCATTTGTATTTTGTGTGTTATGTTTGTTTTCACCTGTATTGTCAGGTGTGATCTGAATTCTCTGTGTAATTTCCAGATTTTCATCTTGTCTTAGTTGGAAATTTTTTATACAGTCTAATCCGATTAGAAAATCGTGTTCAAAGTTCTCGTTATCTATCGTAAAAATATCGATTTCTTTTTCAATGTTAAAAATTTTTGTCTTTATGGTTACCATACCATTTGCTTTTCTCACACCATTAATCGTTCTCAGTTTTGCGCTATGTGAGTTATCAATTTTTTTCCCTTTCACGTTTAATAATTTTGAATTAATTAAGGAGTCGTTTGAACCCGAATCATAAACACCAAAAACTTGTAACGTATTATTTAGCAATATGTTGACTTTGATTAATGGTGGCACCACGAGTTTTTTTGGGTCTTTGGTATTTAATTCTACTTCTAATCCGGAGTTATTAACGTGTTTTATCTGTTCTCTTTTTGGTTGTTCATCATCCTTGTTCCTGAACCAGCATAGTGCTTCTGGATGGTAACGGTTACCTCTATTTTTTTTTTCACAAATTGTACATGGTTTATAGTTATCATTTTTCCCTTTTGTTTTATTTTCAAGGTTTGTAATATTCTTTTTCTCTGAAGTCTTCTTATTTACCAGATGTTCTAATCCTCTTATCTCATTAAATATTTCTTCCGTCTTTTCTAATTTTTCCCTATCTATTCTATCTGATACGAAATTTGGTAACCCTACAGCAATAAGATCAATTAAGGTGGACGTATCTATTGACTTATTTGTTTCCAATAGTAGTCTTTCTTTCTTTAGAGCGTATTCCAACAGTGGTCCTTTTATGTATTTGTAAGCTATCGCATATCTAACTGGGGTCCACCCTTTATCAGCGTAGGTTTCCGCCAAATGTTCCTTCCATACCTCCCATTCCGAATCTATTGATAATTTGATCAACATTGATCCATACCAATCAATGCATGAGCCTTCTAAGAACAGTCTGAGAATTTCGATTTTCTCTATATCTTTCTCTATTCCTAAACGAGAACATTCGTTTTCAAAAGTGTCTAACCATTGAGATACATTAGCATTTCTACCTGTCATTTTTTCGATGACAAATTTATCTGATACTTTCCTTAAATTACGATTTCCGCAATCTTGGGGCTTATCTTCAGTTTTTTTTGTAAATTTTTCGAGTATTCTTGTTAATACCTCTTCTGTAATGTTTGTTGTGTGTGTAGAGTCTCGTATTGTTGAAGCTTCCTCCAGCAGGAATTCATTACATACTATATTCCCGTCTTCATCTTTGTATTGTCGTAGCTCATCGTCCGCCAAGGTGATCCATACTCTCCTTATTTGTCCTCTTTTTTGTAATGTGGCCTTTACTTTTTGAAAACCTGGCGTAGCTGTAAGTTTGCCATGATATTTCGTTGGCTGGAGTTGGTCTGGGACTAGAAAACGGCTATCCTCAGATGTAGCGATTGAGGTTAGGGCGATTATATTTGTTTTTGCATCTTCTACTGATGCCTTGACCGTAAATTCGAATCTCAATTTTGCCATGTTCCTTGTTCAGCAAAAATGTCGTTTTATAATATCTCTATATTATATTATTGGAGTATATACTGGGATGTGTTTCTCTGTAAAATGTAGTTGTTTATTGTTTTACATAACCTCTTAGGTTTTATACATTTCTCCTATAACTAATTGTTCTATAACTAATTGTATACAATAATATTACCTGTAAAATGTAGAAACGACATTTACAGCTTATACTCTCCTTCTTTGTCTACTACTGAGATTCCAGAAACACCGCTGAATCTTAGAATTATTTGTATCACTGGTATTCGTTTCTGTTTCCCTGCATACTTTCTATCGTTCTCTCCCTCCGACTCACGCGCGCAACGCCGTGTCTCATTGGGCGGCAAATTCAAATTCCCGGGGAAAGGAATATGACGCAGCGAATATCTTCAACGTCGTATTTCTTTACATATATTAAAAAATAGAAAATTCACAAAATTATAAAAATAAAATACAAAAATAAACTGAGTTGAATTTGGTATGAAAGACCAGCGCACAATTGTATTAATTGTGCGCTGTCTTTTATTGCATGAGAACCAGCGCACAATTATATTAATTGTGCTGGTCCCCCCCCCCCCCCCCACCTACTTTCAAATGCGCCGAGGCGTCTCTAGATATATAGGTATAACTCCGAAAGTATTGCTCGGATCGACTTGAAATGTTGTGTGTATACTTTTGAATATATGTACATTACAAAAATGAAATTAAAAAAAAATCGATTTTTTGAAAATCATAACTGCGTATAACCCCTTAATGGAGCAGGCAAAATGTAGTGATGAAAACGTGGTACAGCCCGTGCTGCAGCAAACGCCACAAAGTGAGACAATTATGTGGATGCACCGATGAGACTATCACTCCTCATCCTCATTGAATTTATTAGAAAATTATAACGATGTACTCGTACCTGATTTTGAGTCGTGTTGAGCACGATAGCTGAGTAGATCTGGTGAAAAGTGGTGAAGAATGTCCAAGAGATGCAGAGATGAGTGCGCTGTTCCCGTGGGTTGATCAGAAACTGTCGAAATTAGCAATATGGCTGCGTGATACAAAAGCGTCGTTGAGCTCTGAAGTCAAATGAACGAGATAGCCTCTTGCTTAACGCGGCACGCCTGCGAGGCACAACCTCGGCTCTGCGAGGCTCTGCCTCGGCCATCTCCGGCATAGCCGAGTGCATCATGCTACACAGCAGCAACAGGTCGACGCATGGCGAATATCGATCGCCGTGCGCCAGCTGATTATCCAACAAAATTAATTCCGTATAGTGATAAAAATAAATATAACGGTGGAGGATTACCGTGTTTGCAGGGATGATGCATACGATGGTAAATTAAAAAATATCCGCGCGCGCGCGCGCGCGCGTGTGTGTGTGTGTGTGTGTGTGAGTGTGTGAGTGAGTGAACGTGTGTGAACGTGTGTGAACGTGCGTGCGTGCGTGCGTGCGTGCGTGCGTGCGTGCGTGCGTGTCTGCCCGCCCGCCAGGTCATATTGTTTCGTCCTCAAGCTCATCATTCCTGTTAATAGTTTATTTTTGTAGAACAAGTCTACCCTAACGTCTGTTTTTAAATCTCCTATAATTAAGCAGTCGCCTTTTATTGTTCGTTCCTTGGTTACATCCTCTATGTTGTTTAGTAATTCAGCATCTGACGCACTTGGTAAATAGTACACAACCCTTATCACTCCTTTATATAGTTTATCGTTGACCTCTATTGCAACACACCAACAGTTTGATTTTATTTTTTTCATCAGTATCAACTTATACTTAATATCGTCTCTTTCATATAAAAAAGCAACGCCTGTGTTCCTATTTTCCACATTATATCTGATTACACTATGTCACGGCATATACATTTTACTGTCTGCAATTTCAGCAGTTATTCGAGTCTCCGATAACGCGATAATTGCAGACTTCACTCTGTCCACTGAATGTTTTCATATTTCGTCCTTATGTACCATAGGACCTTGTGCATTTGTATACCATATCATCTCTTCCTTCTGCGGCTGCTATACTTCCTATCCTGATCTCCTCTTCTCCACTTGAATCGCTCTATTGTATGTTGGGCATTTCCGATCGAGTGCCTTATGTTCAGGATTTATGTTCAGGTTCAATGTTTGGTTTTTAAACATACAATTTACATACTAACTTTTTCGGCTGCACATTCACTTGTTTCCTGATTTTCTACACATTTATGGCATGGTTCGTTTTTTTACAATTATTTGCTATATGACAATAGCTGCAACATTTGAAAAACCTTTTAACATTAACATTATTGAATACAGGGCATTTTGTTATCTTACATCCAATTTTTCTATTCTTACCATCATCTCGTGCGTTTTTTCATCTACTTCAATTATTACAGAACCTTACTGCTTCTGCTTCTAGCTTGACTATCTGTTTTCTTTTCTTTAACTATTTTCTTCACTATTCGCATATGTACCGTAATCTATTCATCCACCGTGTGAATTCTATTCTGTTTCTTCATTGTAGTTACCACGTTACCCAACTCCATTTCTTCCTCGCCGCCATTAACAACTTCAAACTTAGGCTTCATCTGATGTGACTCAGTGACTTTTAAGTTTTCGCCCAGGTTGGTCCGTACCGTAAATTTTTCACAAACAGGTCCAAGAGTGAGTAAAAATGACCGCGTCTAGAGCTGGTAGTAATGCGCGTGCGCGCTGAGCCGGTCACATGTTCCTTCCACTGCCGTGCGGTGCTGCTGCTCAGTTATCGACATGAAAGACTAACGACGTTCGCTTACTGGGAGCAGTCCGGGCATGCGCAGCAGATTAAATGATTCTTTAACAGAAATATAAAGAGCATAACAACGGTGGCATCATTAAGCGGTTGAGTAATGCCTAAAGAGTATAGTTTTTTATTCCTGTGAGGAAGGGTAAGCTCCAGTTTCACCGAAAAACAAGTGTGAAAAAATCCTACTTTTGAAGATAGCCGGTGAGGATGCAGTTGTAAGTTGTAATGTTGAGGAATGCCAGAAGTAGATAGAAGATAGGACAACGGAATTGCGATACGTAAAAGTACGATGATTCGGGATGTGAAAAACTAGAGACGAACGACCGCTCGCTGTGAATGACGTAGAGCCGCTGTTTTGAAAAGTTCGAATGAATTTTGGTAGGGAGAAGATTAATGAAAGCAATTGGCAGTGACCAAAAGTCTTGATACAATAGAAAACACATGTGAAGGCATGTATATATATATATTGTAATATCTGTGATTCGACAATCTATTTATACAATGTGAAACCCTATGTACAGTCTTATTCCGATCATGTGACCAATGTACGTAGGCTAACGGGAGTCCAGTGTGAAAAGTAACGATGGGGAACGGGCAGTCCGTCTCCGACCTTTGTCGAAAATACACGTAAATACAACAAATATAAAGTATGTGCTTCTTCTCTCCGAGTCAATATGGTCTCAAGCCGCGTACAGTCCATTCTAAAATATTACAAGATAATATACATATAAAACTATAAATACCTATAACAATAATCAGAAGTGGGATTCAAACTAAAAAGAAAAAGTGCAATCGCGGGAACTATTTGGTATAGTTTTGTCGGATGACGTCACAAACCATTTCAAAAGTGAAACGGACGTTTAGTTTCACATTAATTGTGATCCAAGCTGGTGTGGAATCATGGAACTATGTAAGATCAAATAGTGATTACGTTACTATTGATTTGTGGCGAAACGGGGTCAGCAGATCAATTAATTGTGTTTAATTGTGTTTGAGAATTCCGTCCGATGGTGTTTGACAGACCTGTGAAAACCAGGTGTATGCATAAGTTTTTTCCGGTTTAACTAAGAGATAACGCCAGCGAAAAGTACGCAGCGTATTAATTTGACACATACGTCATTTTGTTCGTCTGACATTAACCTACAAACACACACAAGTTGAGTCCGCCAAAAACTAGCGTCTTTGTTTTATCGTTCAGTGATCATGTCGAGTTTTGTGCCTGAAAAAGAACATTTGCAGCACGCATTGCTTTTCTTATTTAATCAAAACAAAAAGGCTGCTGAAAGTCAACGTTTGCTGGTAAAAACTATATGGTGAACACGCTCCATCGATTAGAACATGTGAGACATGGTTTCGACTATTTAAAAGTGGTGATTTCAATGTGAAAGACAGTGAGCGCTCTGGTAGACCACAAAAATGCGAAGACGAGCAATTGCAGGAGTTATTGGATGATGACCCAACTCAAACTCAACGGCAATTAGCAGAAGCATTGCATGTGTCACAAGAAACAATCAGCAGACGTTTACGAGTAATGGGGAAGATCAATAAACTCGGTAAATGGGTCCCACACGATTTGAATGAACGTCAAATAGAAAATCACAAAGTCACTGTGAAGTGCTGCTTCAACGCCACGAACGGAAATCATTTTTGCATCGAATTGTGACGGGTGACGAAAAATGGATTTATTTTGAAAACCCGAAGCGGAAAAAATCGTGGCTTTTACCTGGCGAAGCCGGTCCTTCACACCAAGGCCAAATCGCTTCGGCAAGAAGACGATGCTCTGTGTCTGGTGGGACCATACCGCTCTGGTGTATTATGAACTCTTGAAGCCCGGCGATACCGTTAATACACAACGCTATCGCCAACAAATTATTAATTTAAACCACGCATTAATCGAAAGACGACCGGAATGGGCCAGAAGACATGGCAAAGTGATTTTGTTACACGACAATGCGCCGTCTCACACAGCAAAAGCAGTGAAAGACACCTTGAAATCACTTGGATGGGACATCCTTCCGCACCCGCCGTATTCGCCAGACCTGGCGCCATCTGACTATCATCTCTTCGCATCAATGGGGCACGCGCTCCCAGAGCAGCACTTCAGCAATTTCGAGGAAGTTGGAAAATGGCTCGACGAATGGTTTGCCGCAAAAGACAAGCAGTTTTTCTGGCATGGTATTCATAAGTTACCTGAAAGATGAGCGAAATGTGTAGAAGCCGATGGCCAATATTTTGAATGAAACAAACATTAATTTCCCTTGAAAATTACGTGTTTTTTTTTACCAAAAAACCGGAAAAAAACTTATGCATACACCAGGTGTATTGAAACTAATGAAGCTTCACTCAAGACAGGGTGAAAATAAACCAGACGCATAGATGGTATTCAGAGAAAGTGGTTTATTTAACCATCCGCAAGTCACATACAAATCATAATTTAAATGTAATTTGGAAAAATGTCAGACTTTGGAATTAAATACAAAATTAGGTTAAATTTAGAAAAAAAAACAAAGTTGATATAAAAATAAATGCACCAAAATGAGAGAATTAAAAACTGTGTATAAATAAATGAAATTAAGTCAGATTTTTGTCTGTGAGACTTGAGCAGCACACAATTATATTAATTGTGTGCATTAGGTACTGAGAGCGTAGAGAGCGGTGTGCGTGCAGCAGTCAGTGCTGCGTAGCACGCCACGCTAGAGAGAATGAGTGCGTAAGGCGTTATAACAATTCACAGCAAGCTCTCAGCAGCTTAATGAAGAGAGGTTGCAGTGAACAAATGAGAGCACTTGCAATTGAAATTGCTTGAGTGCTCTACATGCATGAGACAAGCTATGCAGGCAGCACTGCATAGCACAATACAACATATAATGAGGATGCACAAAATGAGCAGTGTATAGTCGCTGTACTCTCCCAGCAGATGTCCTGGGGGAAAGTACAGCGAATATAGAACACCTGCATAATTATATTAATTATACCGGCAATTTAAGCTGAGAGGAAACGTGGCGCGACATGTGCTGCGATGCCCGCCATAAAGTGAGACCAAAAAACGTTGATGTACCGATGAGAATCCAACTCCTAATTGCCATTGAATTTATGGTAAATTATAACAATGCACTCGTACCTGATTTTGAGTCCTGTTGAGTAAAGAAGGTTGAGATGATCCGGTTGAGAAAAGTGAAAATTGTCCGAGCCTTCCAAATGCGTGCGCTGTTCCGTGCGGGTTTTCACGTAAGTGCCAAAATATCCAATATGGCTGCGGAATATGAAAGCGTCGTTGGGCGCTGAAGTCAATTGAGACAGATAGCCGGTGAGCGAAGCCGAAGTCAAGCGAGAGAGACGTCCTCTCGCTCGACGCGGCATGCCTACGAGGCACAACCTCGGCTCCGCGAAGCCCTGCCTCGGCTGTCTTCGCCCAACCGAACGCTGCGTGCTCGAGCAGAGCAACAGGTCGACGCACGGCGAATATCGATTGCCGTGCGCCAGCTGATTATCCAACAAATTGACAGTGGGCATTACAAGCAACCGCGTTTCGTAAAGTAAGGCATACGGCCGTTATATCTTCAAATTCGTTAGACGCGAGGAATTTGTACGCTTACAAAGCGTCACTGGTCATTCCAGACGATAACACTATTTCAAAGGGAGAGTGATTGTGTACAAACTTTGCACGAGAACGGTAATCTCTGGGTGTAGTCGACGGTCCGTATTACCGTACCACGCGGTGTAATAGTTCTCCCGATTTCGCGAAAATGTATTGAAACTGACTCGCGTCAGGCTGTATACAGTGAGTGATATTTACGAAGACATACAGTATCTCCGTGTGAGATATTTCTCTCGGCATCTTATACCGACGTCTCTGTGTGAGATTTGTGTAGGCATAATACCTTATGGTAAGCCGGTAAAGTTTAAGAAAATGAATCCAAACAAATTCAGAGTTGCTACATTAAAAGAAAAGCTTCGTCTTTTATCACTTTTAACACAAGGGACGAAGGCGGAATGAATTAGTCGACTAAACGAAGCTGATCCGACTGGAAAATGGATAAAAACGATAGACGCTACGGAAAATGATAGCGATCCGAACGATGGGAACAGAGTCGACAACTTCAATTATGAAATGTTAAAAGCAAACAGTGTAAGGGACACTCCGAAACGAGAAAAGGGAGCGTGTTTTAACTGCAGGGAGATAGGACATCGAGCAACAAACTGACCAAAGAAAACGTCTCAGGTCAACATCATCGAAGAAGCATTGGACGAAGACGAATTCCATCAATATATTGAGTATAATATTCATACGCAAAATGGTTTTTATAAATGTTATTTGAACACGTTACTGGACACTGGGAGTGCGGTAAGCCTGATTAAACAACGTTATGTAAATATTGACGCGATGAAAAGTCCGGAGGGTCATCGTGATCAATTTCAAGGAATCAATAACAGCACGTTAATCGTACATGGAACGGTCGATGTCGATATAACATTCGATTTCCTCGTTAAACGAAAGGCTTGTTTATTCGTCGTACCAGATACTACGATAAAAACTTCTGTCCTTTTAGGTAGAGATATGTTCGCGTTGTTTGGCTGGGGATTGAGAAGTAAGTCTGAGTATGATATCGGATCGAGTGAGGTATTAAACATCGACGTTCATGAGGCGGTAGAAAATGTTATCGATGCAATGTTGATAAATACGGGAATCCCAGCGATAAAAGCCTAAGACTAAAAGAACTATTTCGAGAAGAATATGTCCGACCTGAGCGTCCGATCGAACCGAAAATCAAAGCGGAATTGAAGTTAACATTACGCGAACTTCAGCCGATTCGTTTCTCGCCACGCAGATTATCTTATTTCAAAAAGGAACAGTTAGGCACAATGATCGATGATTTGTTAAAGAAAGGGGTTATTCGAACAAGCGAGTCCGAATACGCATCGCCGATTGTACTCATAAAAAATAAAAACGGTAATATGCGGATATGCGTTGATTCTCGAGTTCTAAATAAACACACCGTAAGAGACAATTACCCCCTCCCGTTGATCGAGGACCAATTGAACGTGTTGAATGGCAAAAGGTTCTTCAGCTTACTTCATTTGAAGGATGGCTTTCATCACATCGCAGTAAAAAGAGATTCGATCGAGTATACTTCTTTCGTCACACCGTTAGGACAATATGAGTACATAAAAATGCCTTTCGGTTTAAAAACGGCACCATTGAAATTCCGAAAATTCGTAAACGAAGTCTTAGACGAACTCGTCAAGTCGGGCGATGTCGTAGTGTATCTTGATGATTTTCTCGTTGCGACAGAAACTTTGGAAGATCATTTTCGAATCTTGAAGCGCGTGTTTCGATTGCTCGTCGACAACAGATTAGAGCTTCAACTGAGTAAATGTAAGTTTCTTTTTACGGAGATCGAATATTTGGGGTATATTATCACGCAAGATGTTGTGAAACCCTCCGAAGCTGGGATTAACGCGATCGATAAATTTCCGATTCCGAGAAATGTTCACGATGTACAACAATTTTTAGATTTGTGTGCCTATTTTCGGAATTTTATTGAAGACTTCTCGACCGTGCCGAAACCGCTCTATGATTTACTCCGAAAAAATGTAACGTTCGTGTTCAATGAAACCGAAATAAAGAGTTTTGAGCTACTAAAGAAAAAATTGATCGCGGCACCAATATTGGCAATTTACAATCCCCGCAATGAGACTTAACTCCATTGCGATGCGAGCAGTTTGGATTTCGGAGCGGTTTTAATGCAGAAAAAGGCCGACGCGAAATTTCACCCGATCTTTTACTTTTCAAAACGTACCACGAACACCGAATCGAAGTACCATAGTTTCGAGCTCGAGACATTGGCGATAATATATGCACTTAAACGTTTCCGAATATATCTGCAGGGGATAAAATTCAAAATAATTACCGATTGTAATTCACTCACCCTCACTCTCAACAAGAAAGAGATTAATCCTCGTATAGCTTGGTGGGCCCTTGAGTTACAGAGCTATGAATATGAATTAGAACATAGGGCAGGCGCTCGAATGGCGCATGTTGACGCACTCAGTCGCTCGACGGGAATTTTGGTTATTGAGGATAACCCTTTCGAACTCAATTTGTCTCTAGCTCAAAACCAGGATCCAACTATAAAAGAATTACGTATCAAACTCGAGAAAAGCGAGGATAGTTTGTTCGAAATGCGAAACGGTGTAATATACCGGAAAAGGGGCGACGCTTTATTATTTTACATACCACAAAGCATGGACTGTAACGGTATTTTTACGTTAACATTAAATTTTATTCTTCTGAGGGGAAGAATTCGGGCTCGAACACGACGATAATTAATTTTAGACTTCTATAGGAGGTATAAGTAAGGTTTATTCAATAAGTTTCATAGAATTTTGTGTTGTGAGGCTTTTTGGCGCCTTTAACCGTACAATTTATCAGTGGTGTTTGATTGCTCTGATGGTTCCACGCTCTTCTTTACCCGCGAGGTTATCAGATTCTCAACTTCTGCGCTGAGCGGTGGATATCTCAACTAGGCAGTATCGAGCTCAGCCGTCTTGGTCTTTTTCCCGCCTGGCGGCTGACGTGCTGTCTGCTGGGCTTGCGTCGTTGTTGCTGGCGCGTCAGTCAGCCGGTATGGACGCCGGGTCTGTGTCCGCGTACGCGTCGTTTTATTTAATAATCAAAAAACGTTGTTTTCCGTGTTGTTCCGCGTTCGGGCTCTTCGTTTATTATAGTCGTGGCGTCCCCACGTAATTTCAGTGTGTTTTTATAGTTGTGATAGTGGTCCCAGTTCGCGAATTATCTTCTTCGTGTGTCTAACGATGACAGTTTCCGTCTCGAGATTTTTCAGTGTCTCTTAATTTTTTATCAATTAGTTATCGGCTCTATCCAGGGATCTTCGATGTTGGACGTGGACGTTTCTGTTGTTCTTCTCTCTTGGTGAGTTGGTCTTTTACTTTATCGTTCTCTTCCCTTTTATGTCTATTGAGTAGTGTCCTCCTAATGCGACGCGCTTGACAGTGCTGACAAAAATTGTTTCCCTCCTAATTATTTTTCTAATTATCTAAAAATTCTAAATCTAGTTTCTATTGGTCGGGCTGACTAATGCCCTCCTAATTCTATCTATTAAATATTTTTCCTAACTTCCTTTCAACTTTTGACTCCAAAGCCCTGTTGCTTTTTGATGTGGTAACTGATTTACCGAGAGTCTCAAGTTCACTGTATCAAGTCTCTGTGTTATAATTTTTCTAAATATTGTTTATTTTTCTCCTTTCTTTTTCTGTGTTATTCCACTTTTTACCTTTTCAAAGTTTCTAATTTGGAGACCTCTAGGTGCCACAAGTCCAGTCTTTCAAACTTATCGATACGCTGCGTTGACAATTCTTCTTATAAACTATTCCGACTTATTTCTAATTATTCTATCTAAACTCTCTTATACTATTTAATTCAATATTTTCTTAATTCTCCTAAACTAAACCCTAATTATTTATTTTAATGCCACCAACTTTCTCTTCTTAATCTGGCTTTTTAGAATATTTCTTGTTCTATTCACCCGGTCGGATACTGTCCGCTATTAATCTTTATATTTGTTCCTCCACTAACTTGCACTGTATTTTTTTTTATCTGTTAATGTTCAAATAAATTTGTAGGGCTGACTCACACCCTTTTCTGTTAGAATTCTTAGATTTAATATGAAATTTCCAGATTTAGCAAAAATTCTACTGCTGTGCACCAGCTAGTTCTGACTTTGTCGACTGTTGAAACGAATAAGAGGCCCCTCCTTGGTTTGCAGCTTGCTTTTATACCTTTCTCTTCTTTCCCACTCTCTTATTTTAACTCTTCTTTTCTATTGTCTCATGTAATTTCTTTTGTTTCAGCTAGCCCCGCCATCCTGCCCCTACATCCCCTCACTGCCCGAGCGAAGCCAGCCGGTCGCTGACCCGCTGTTTTTCGGCAGCGAAGGAATGTGACAGGCTTCATCCTGTTTCGCGGTGTCGACTGGATTTTGCTGAGAATTTTATCATTTCTTACTTATCTTCTGACATTTCTGATTTTTTTTATGAATAAATGATTATTTTTGTAGGAATTTGTGTTTTATTTTATTTTGTTTTCTTTTATCCTTTTCAGGTACTATCAATGATTTTGTTTATTGTTATTTTGTGTTTTATTTTATTCTGATTTTATTCTGTTTTTCTTTTATGTCTTTTAGGATTGTGACTACGTCACAGGACAGTAACGTGATTCACCAATACCATGATGATATGGGGCATTTGGCGATAGAAAAGACATGCGGGGTGATCCAAAAGAGCTATTGGTTTCCTAAACTCAAGGAAAAAGTAGAGAGACATTGTAACGGTAATTTTTATCGTTGACATATTTTTATTATTCGTGGGACTCCGGGCTCGATCACAGGACTAATTAATTTAGGCTTCAAGGCGAGTGAGACTAGGGTTTATTAACAGAAAAGAGATAGTTATATAACAAGTTATTTTACAGATTTAAGTTTCTAATATCTCATGGTGCATTTAGATTCTGAATTTATGGCGATTATCTTATCATTATTTCGCCTGATTTGCGTGCGACTTCTTGGTATGTCGGGCGCGAATATCTGTCACGTAATCTGAGTTGGCGTTGACCCAGTCTCTTTCAATGCACACTCACAGTCACTCGCAACAGACTCGCTCCTTTACAGAGTGTATGAACTCTGTGTACAATGCTTTGCCTCTCTTTCTCTCTTGTTTCTCTTATCTAGTCGCGGTTCCCTGTTAAGCTGATTTATAATCCACTCTATTTACTGTTATTTTCCTATATGCTACTTGCTTATGCGTATTGATTAATCCTATGCACTTAATTTTACCTTTATCTACTCTCTAGCTCCTACGACTTCGATACTCCGTTCTGCATCAAAAATAGGGAATTCCCTCGATTATTTTATTATTATTTCTACTTATTCGCACATCAATTCTAGGTATTCTCGGCTCGTGCTTCGGTTACGGGCCTACGCATCGGTCTTGACTCGTGAGCCCCACACACACAACCACACGCATCAGATTCTCTTTGGACAGAGTGTATAAACTCTGTTTATAATTCTTTCTTTTTCACTCCTGTTCTGCTTCCACGCTCTCTCTCTTCCACTTTCACGATTTTGCGATTCTCGTCTATACCACAGGTTTAAAGACCACACTATTTAATTTTATTCCTTAAATATTACTCGCGTATTTGGATGCACTTAATTCTTGGCTTATATTTCTTCACTTAATCCTACAACTATTATTCCTAACTATCTCTAGAAATATCCCACTTTAATTCTATCGACCAATCGTTTCTTCCTGGTCTCTTAATTATCTCGCCTGTCTAACTCACTGCATCTATCACTCTGGAACGAAACTTGTGTAACGGTACTTGTTAAAAAGAAGACTGTTCCAATCGAAAAGAGACCCTTCCTTGCGGTGCAGGCTCTTTTATAGACTCTTCCCCCATACTGGTGCCTCCTACGTCATCCGTGGCTTCGGTTTTTGAATTTCGCCAAATTCGCTCGATTATGCGATACCGTTGTCATGCCCCCCCTGGCTCTCCCTCGTCGCCGAGCAAGGCCAGCTGGTCGCTGACCTGCTGTTTTCGGCGACGAGCGAATTCCAGAGGCGTGACGACACTAGTTTTTGCGCTAGGTCCTGGTTCGTCGGCCTAGCGTCCGCTGTACTTGCTGCTCCAAATATATAATATCGGCTCCTCTAGCCGATCGGAAATATAAATTCGCGTTAGCGCATGTAACTATGTTACAACATATTAAAAACTGTTTGAAGTGTATTTCATTTTCACCTTCCGTGGGAAGGATCGAAGGTTTTTTGCACAACTTTCCAGAAGGGAATTCGTGACCATACATGTGGACCATTACGGCCCAGTTGATAAAGAACATTCCCAAAAGCGTTACGTGTTTTTAGTGGTAGACGCTTTCACAAAGTTTGTGAAGCTTTACGCCACTAAAACAACGTGTAGTAAGGAATCGACAAATTGTCTTCGACAATACTTCACGACGTATAGTCGACCAAAAGTTATCGTATCAGACCGCGGAAGTGCGTTTACTTCAAAAGAATTCGAGGAATTTATATCAGAAATGAAAATAAGTCACATAAAAATTGCTACCGGATCACCCCAAGCAAATGGTCAAGTCGAGCGAGTGAATCGCGTTCTCACTCCGATGCTTGCGAAATTAGTTGATAAGAATATACGAAAGTATTGGTATCATGTACTCGAAGATGTCGAGTACTCCATAAATAATACAGTCAATAACACAACAGGCGAAACGCCGAGTGTACTTCTATTTGGTGTAACGCAACGAGGAAAGAGCATAGATTTAGTAAAGGAATTCCTCGAAGAAGAGGAACCCAATCAGACCAACCGAGATCTTCTATCTCTCAGAAAGAAAGCAGAGGCGAAGATCGAGAAAGCACAGGAGTACAGTAAGAAACATTTTGATGCAAGACGAAAACAACCTCATAAGTTCCAAATCGGTGATTACGTAATGCTTCGAAATTATGAGTGTACGCCGGGAATTGCAAGGAAGTTAATACCCAAATTTAAAGGACCTTATGAAATCATTCGAGAGTTACGAAATAACCGATATGTAAAGGGTGATTTTTTAAGAGCTTGAGAACTTTTTAAAAAAAAAAAACGCATAAAATTTGCAAAATCTCATCGGTTCTTTATTTGAAACGTTAGATTGGTCCATGACATTTACTTTTTGAAGATAATTTCATTTAAATGTTGACCGCGGCTGCGTCTTAGGTGGTCCATTCGGAAAGTCCAATTTTGGGCAACTTTTTCGAGCATTTCGGCCGGAATAGCCCGAATTTCTTCGGAAATGTTGTCTTCCAAAACTGGAATAGTTGCTGGCTTATTTCTGTAGACTTTAGACTTGACGTAGCCCCACAAAAAATAGTCTAAAGGCGTCAAATCGCATGATCTTGGTGGCCAACTTACCGGGCCATTTCTTGAGATGAATTGTTCTCCGAAGTTTTCGCTCAAAATGGCCATAGAATCGCGAGCTGTGTGGCATGTAGCGCCATCTTGTTGAAACCACATGTCAACTAAGTTCAGTTCTTCCATTTTTGGCAACAAAAAGTTTGTTAGCATCGAACGATAGCGATCGCCATTCACCGTAACGTTGCGTCCAACAGCATCTTTGAAAAAATACGGTCCAATGATTCCACCAGCGTACAAGCCACACCAAACAGTGCATTTTTCGGGATGCATGGGCAGTTCTTGAACGGCTTCTGGTTGCTCTTCACTCCAAATGCGGCAATTTTGCCTATTTACGTAGCCATTCAACCAGAAATGAGCCTCATCGCTGAACAAAATTTGTCGATAAAAAAGCGGATTTTCTGCCAACTTTTCTAGGGCCCATTCACTGAAAATTCGACGTTGTGGCAGATCGTTCGGCTTCAGTTGTTGCAGGAGCTGTATTTTATACGGTTTTACACCAAGATCTTTGCGTAAAATCTTCCATGTCGTCGAATAACACAAACCCAATTGCTGCGAACGGCGACGAATCGACATTTCACGGTCTTCAGCAACACTCTCAGAAACAGACGCAATATTCTCTTCTGTACGCACTGTACGCATTCGTGTGGTTGGTTTAATGTCCAATAAAGTAAACTGAGTGCGAAACTTGGTCACAATCGCATTAATTGTTTGCTCACTTGGTCGATTATGTAGACCATAAATCGGACGTAAATCGCGAAACACTTTTCGAACCGAACACTGATTTTTGTAATAAAATTCAATTATTTGCAAGCGTTGCTCGTTAGTAAGTCTATTCATTATGAAATGTCAAAGCATACTGAGCATCTTTCTCTTTGACACCTTGTCTGAAATCCCGCGTGATCTGTCAAATACTAATGCATGAAAATCCTAACCTCAAAAAAATCACCCTTTATTATTGAAGCGTGTACTAAGGTTGAGCAGCCCATACATATAGCAACCTAGAACGTATAATCTACGATTTGTTACTGAGAGCCAACCTAGTTGATGTCTGAAAGGGGTGATGTGCTCATCTCTCCTGAGATCGAAAATAAAGCGGATGCAGCAGTTCACAAGTTGCAATAACTTAATGTTCAATTCGTCAGTGACGTCATGGTAAACTAGGATTCAATAATCTATAATTGGAAAAACAAGTGTCATCACTTTTTTTAGTGTGAGCCATCACAGATTTTGTAGTATTACGACGGGTTGACAAACAGTGGGCGAATGATATGAGTTTTTCAGACAGTCAGAAAGAGAAAAAGTTCGATAGATTTATTAAAGAGAGCTATGAGGGCAGGAGCATTCGCAGGAAGAGCACTTTGGATACCGAGAAGTGCGATACGGTTGATATCTGAAAAGAGTTCGACGGCATTGTCTGGATAATTTCGAGTACTTTTTCTAATGATATTGGTTAGAGGGAGAATATAGCTGATGCGGCCACATTCATTAACACTTGTCATAATATCGGCAGACAAGCCAGGCAGCACACGGTTTGATATTGAGGCATAGTAAGTAGTGAATTGATCAGTGGTGAACAAGTGGAGGGGAGAGGATGGTTTTGCCTTCACGAGATCAAAACCGAAAATCTCTATAGATTGCATACCCTAATAAGTTGTTTGCACATTTTGGTTGTTTAAACAGAGGATCTCACTATCTCATGCGGTCCTTGAGTTACGTTCTGAACACGGGTTTCTGAAATTTGTCGAGACCCGTGGTCGACACGTATGCACGTGCAAATACTGCCGTCGCTTCATGGACTGGCACGCGGCACGCCCTCCTTCTTTCCTTGTCGTAGTAAAGTAAAGTGCGCCACATGTTAGTCCCCTACGTATTATAAACATAATTATTGAAGACAATTTTTATACTGCATATTATTATTATTATTATTATTATTATTACTATTATTAAAGATTATATTATATCGTGTGTGGCGATTATATTGTAATAGTATTTCCTGTTAACATTAAATTTTTATTACCCTGAAGTGGTTTGGTTCGGGCTCGAGCAGGGAGGAAATCAATATATCAGGTGGGCTGAAAAGTTCGTAGGCTGACACATAGATGGCGCTACTAGTATTAAATCCATATGATTTTTAGTTAGCCCTAACCTTCAAAAGACACGTGTATAAATTTAACAGCTGTCGCACTATTAGTTTGTGAGATATAGCATTTTGAGTGAAGCAACTTTTGTTAGTTTGAAAAAATGGATAAAAAGAAATTTCGTGTGTTAATAAAGCATTGCTTTTTGGTGAAGAAAAATACTGTTGAAGCCAAGGCTTGGCTTGATAAACATTATTTGGACTCTGCACCAGGAAAATCAACCGTTGAGAAGTGGTTTGCTAAATTTAAACAAGGCGAAATGAGCACCGAGGACGATGCACGCAGTGGACGCCCCAAAGAGGCTGTTACCGATGAAAAAATCAAAAAAGTCCACAAAATAATTTTGGATAACCGTAAAGTGAAGTTATTCGAGATAGCTGAGACCCTAAAGATATCAAAGGAACGTGTTGGACATATCGTGAAAGAATATTTGGGTATGCGAAAGCTCTGTTCAAAGTGGGTGCCGCGCGAGCTCACAATCAACCAAAAACAACAACGAATTGATGATTCTGTGCAGTGTTTGGAGCTGTTCTATCGTAATAAACCCACATTTTTGCGTCGATATGTGACAATGGATGAAACATGGCTCCATCATTTCACACCGGAGTCCAATCGACAGTCAGTCGAGTGGACTGCATGTGATGAACCGACTCCAAAGCGTGGAAAGACGCAACAGTCGACTGGCAAGGTTATGGCATCAGTATTTTGGGATGCGCATGGTATAATATTCATCGACTATCTTAAAAAGGGAAAAACCATCAACAGCGACTATTACGTAACGTTATTGGAGCGTTTAAAGGACGAAATCGCGGAAAACGGCCCCATTTGAAGAAGAAGAAAGTGCTGTTTCATCAAGACAATGCACCGTGTCACAAGTCAATGAAACCGATGGCAAAATTGCATGAATTGGGCTTCAAATTGCTTCCGCATCCACCGTATTCTCCAGATCTGGCCCCCAGCGACTTTTTCCTGTTCTCAGACCTCAAGAGAATGCTCGCTGGAAAGAGATTTAGCGCCGATGAAGAGGTAATCGCCGAAACTGAAGCCTATTTTTTCTGTGTTAGCCTACGAACTTTTCAGCCCACCTTTTAGGCTTCAATAATAGGTAAAAGTAGGGTTTATTCAGAAAAACAGAGTGGTCATTATCGTGATACATGAAAATAAATATAGAATTAAGTTGTTACTACTTTGATACCCTTTCCTGGTATTTGTGGCTACCACGCGCCTTACAAATGTATATTCCCGGGCTCTTGCATGTCTATATAATCGTGTACGCAGAGGAAAAGAATTTAAATATGCGATGTAATGCGATTTGCTTTTGAGTGAAGTGTTGGTCGATAATTCGCTTGACCTGTCGGGTCTACTGGATACCTTATCCTAGTGGGCGCACTTCCCTCATCCGTTGGTAAGTTGCCGGTGCTGCTCATGTAGTGATTTTCGCCCTAAGATCTTTCTGTTGCTGATCGATATACGCCTCCTATCTACGTCACGGATTTGTGGGGTAGGGGTGGAGCTCCCGCCTGAGATTCCCGTGACAGCCTAACCGCTCGCTCACCTGACCGCCGTTGCAGTTCAACGTCAGTGTGATGGCACTTGGAGTGCATTCACATGGGTAGTACATATCAGGGCTGCGTCTATTATTATTTTATATTGTTCCGAATATTTTCCCTGGTTGCCGCAAATGATCTCTGCTACTTATAATGTATAATTCTATATTCCTACGCTAGCCTGGTATACCAATCTTTGTTGGTCTTTTAAAATGCTGTATCTGCTGTATTCCCTCAATTTGGTCGTGAATGATACTTGCCGGATCATCTATCCTTGACCACAGGTGTGAGTCTACTTTGTTGTTGTTTTGACTGCACTGCTGTCTGGCTGGACGCAGCAAGATCTCAGCTGCTAGACATCTAGTGTGGGGTTTGGCGTCACAGCTTGGTCCCGTGTATACCAGAGCAGCTGCATGCTATCGATGGTTCATCTAGTCTTCCTTCCTGGTAGCTTGGCTTCTGCAACGGCGGGATCTGTGAACAAAAATGTTCTCCGCCTGCCAAATTTCCTGCTATTTTATAGGAGCATCATCTTTGTTCGCCCTGAAAATTCGGTATCACTATATTCAGGGATGGTCCTTTAGCCCATTGCCTATAGCCCATAGATAGGACCCTTGGTCCTTTTTAAAATTCGTCGTTTGTTTTAACGACAGTTTTTTAAATCTAACTAGTCCCCTAGTCGTGCTTTTCTGACCAGAATAACGGGACTTGGTCCTCGACGTGCCGGCCTACCTGGTGTGAATAACGCGTGGTAGCGGTGCTTAGTTGTGTGCACCGCGCGTCATGAGATGACAAGTATAGGCCAGCCTATACGGTGTTAGTGACGCGCGGTAGCAGTGCTTAGTTGTGTGCACTGCACGTCATGATATGACAAGTACATTACAATATATTGAAACGTTTCGCGATTTTGATCTTCGCTATGCACTTTAATTGTTGCTTGCTGCGCGTTGTTTGAGCGGCTTCGGTTAGATCGCGTAGTTTTCGATTTTTATTTCGAGCGTGGGCTATCCTAAACCATCGGTGAGGACTGGTGGCTCGAGGTAGGTTCGTGCTCTGGGCTGAATGTAAAGAGTGGTGTTTATTGATTTATGAGTGTGTGTGGTAGATTCTATTATTGTTTATTCTTTTTATTGTTTGTGTAAGAAACCTCAAGTTGAATTTTTTGAGTTGCATCGGTCCGTAGTGGACATGCGGTTCGTTACCCTTTCATCATCGGTCTTTTATATTTGGAGGGTAATTCTTTGTTTTTTTTTTCTTTTTGTTGTGCTTAAGGCGTTAGTTGTTTGCAATATTTTGTAAAGGGACTGGAATGGAGATTGATGGTTCAGGATGACGATCTCGTATTGTTTGTACGGATTTTCCTAAGAATCGCGTCCTAGCGCTATTCTACTCTCAACGGTAATTCCAGAGATGGAATGAATTCCAGTGTTTCGGTTTGGACTCTAATATTCGTATGACGATGAGGTCTCGTGCATACGGAGCTTAATACTCAATTTATTTAATTTCGGGTTGTCGCGTTTCTTTCTACGCGATGCTTAAAATTACGTATGCGGATTGATTTCCGGTTATTTCGGGTTGTGACTCTATTATTCGTAAAGCGATGAGATATCGCCTTTGCGGAGCTTAACACTCAATTTATTTAATTTCGGGTTGTCGCGTTTCTTTCTACGCGATGCTTAAAACTACGTATGCGGATTGATTTGCGGTTATTTCGGGTTTTGACTCGATTGTTCGTAAAGTGATTAGATATCACCTTTACGGAGCTTAACACTCAATTTATCTAATTCTTGGGTCATCGCGTTTGCTAATGCGCGATTTTCTTAAAACTACGTACGTGGATTAGATCTATTAATTATGTGCGTTCAGGATACATTCTATGCGGAGCTTCCCATTCATTGGTGTATTCGTTTCCACCTGTCCATTTGATCTTACATGGGGGTGGGGCCTGCTTAGTTACTACTGCCTGTGCTTGTCTTCATATGGGGCGTTCCGTGGTACCGTCGTAAGACATACCGGTCGGCCTTTGTTTTGAATCATCGGACGTTTTAACTGGTGATTTATTATTTCGACATTCCATAGATAGGAGAAACCGTGTGACTTGCCTATAGATAGATATATGTGGTGTAAGTAGCCGTTACTAATGATCCTTGGTATTTAAGTGTGCGGCTATGCGTCGGCTATCTCCATAACAATTAGGAGCAATAAAACTCGTATTTACGTTTCGGTCCAAATTGCAGACCCTCTTCAGAAATTTTATTTTTAATCGAAACTGTAAATTCATAATACATAATATGTCAAAATTGAAAAACAAAGAAATTGATACTAGTTTGATATTAGAACAATAATCTTTCGAATATAAATTATGCATTTTTCCTTATAAACTACTCATAAATTCCAATCAATAAAACATATTAATAACTAAGACAAAAACAAACCTGTGTCAGTAGTTCAATTTTCTCACTTAGTCCTCTGAGACACTTAACATTTATTGCAAATGATTTATCAATTTATTTAAAAACTCATTATTATGACAGATCTTCAATTGTCATTTATGTAAATGAGTAGTATTTGTTACGTCAATTACGAAGTGAAATTATTCACACAGTTGGTAGGCACGTGTCAAATCTATTGGTCCATGTCCAAAAAAAAAATTTTTTTTTAAATCATAATATTAAAATCAACAAAGTTAGTCACATTAATAATAGATTTTAGTTTTTCTTATAAAAGATAATTACCATTCATCATAGTAAACAACAATCTTAAGTATTAATTAAAACATTGCAATAAAAAATTAAGTGAATTTTCTTCGAATAGAGTTAAATCTAACCGTGAATTTCTAATAGCTACATGTTTATAGCTCATTAGACGAGAACTAACTAAAGAGACACCTTCAAAAGACGAACGAAGACCGTTATATATTCTGATATTATAATTATGACATTCCGATATCAAACATAACTGCTGTTATGAAAACATTATTCTGTATTGTCTCAAATAAATATTGTCAATATAATTTTGTGGATGCTCGTTAAAATATTTTTATAAATTTAGATTACTGAATTGTAAATAACACTTAAATTATCTATATCAGTCCTATAATTAACAGATTTCTCATGTTTTTTAATTTGAATCATTTCTAAAATTAATCCTTTGTACAAATTCTGTTCCATATTTAAAATTTTTACTTCATTAAATTAAAAATTATGATTATAATCCGTAACATGCGTTGCCAGAGCAGTGTGCTGTGTGTCAAGGTGTTTCAAACTATTTTTATGTTCATATATTCTAGTTTTTAAATATCTTTTGGTTTGTCCAATATATATAGAGTCACAATCTTCACAACTTATAGAGTAAACCAAACCTGATTTCAGATCTATCGTTATATTATCTTTTGTGGAACCTATAATTAAGGCAATGTTGTGTTTATTATTCGTTACCAATGACACATTAAATTCTTTAAATAGAGCAAAAAGTCGATAATAAATGGATTGAATGTAAGGCAAATTTAGAAGTCTGCTCGTGTCAAAAGGAGCTTTTTCTCTTGCTTTATTCACTGAACAAGTAATCTGTGATATTCTTTTGCATATAAGTTTCTCTATTAGGTGAGGTGGATAACAATTCATTATCAATGTTTTTTTAATCAGGACTAAATTTTGTTTGTGAAAAGATTGATGAGAAAGCTTAATATCTCTATCAACCAGCATGTATACCAGTTGTTATGCCGGTACCGAGTAATTGGATTATTCGGTAGTCGGTATAATATTAAAAGTTATTATTTTTTGGGATCGTTTGCCGATAAGGAGATGGATCTCGAGTAAAAGATGGAAACGCGAATTTATATAAATGGAAGTATTTATTATAAGCAACGGTAACTTTCCGTTGCCTATTTATATATCAAAGTAAGAAATACAATAATGCGTTGTTTCGAGTATTAAACGAGGAACCAACCGTTCTCTTTTCAATCTAATTTAATACTGTCTTTTCGTAAAGCAGTTGCTAACTGTCTTCACGAAAATCCCTTAATTCGCAATTTTAGCGTTAGCCTTTCGCCCGAACGCCAAGCGAGTCGCTCATGCTGCGTCAGCGTTCTTGGGGTCGTTCATACGATCGGGCATTGGACTTCGTTTCTTGTCTTGAACGAATTCCAATGTTTCGTTACTATGGAATATTCCCGAATATACTAAATACGGAGTGGAATATTCCGCGGCACAACATCCCTCTCCCCTTAAAAGGAAAAATTTTTTCTTTAAAAAATTTTTTCTTCGATTGGTTTCTCGTTTGAAGTTATATAACAATACAATAACATTTTTCATTTTTTCATTTGTAACGATGAGGTTTTTTCTTTTGCTTCTTATCGTTTTTCGTGCCGAGCGAGTCGTTCTCGGTTGGGGGGACGGGTGCATAACCTGGCCAGCTCGGATCGCGGTTGCTCTTCTGGCTGTTGTCGTCCGATCGGCTCGAGGTTGATGTTTACCTCGGCTGTTGCCGGGGTCGTTGCCTCGCTTGTCCTCGTTGGTGTTCGGTTTCGTTGATACCTATAACATTTAAACAGAACATAGCCAACCAAGGCTATTGGCGCTACTGCACCCAGTGAGTAGAAACTCATATTGTGGATGTGTTGCATCCCGTCTCCGGCAGTATTGAGGTTGTCCAAGATTTGGTCGGCTCGAGCTCCGAGCTTTTGAAGCTCTTCCGGGTCTCGCAGCACGCTCTGCAGTGGAATTGTCTTCTCGGTCTGCGTAGGGGGCGCCTGGGCTTCAATTTTCGTTAACGTTAAATTGAACGATGGGAGATAGTTTTCCCGGATAATCTGTGAGGTCCGCCCGATGGTTTTTATGCTGAAATCTTGGGCGGTTACTACACATACGCCTACTAAAGCCAGTATGCCTGAATTTTTCTAAATTACCATTACTATGTATGACATGTTTTCCTTCGTGCTTTTTCAATTAAACAAGTTTTCATTTTACCTTGTTTCTCTTATCGGAGTTCCTTACCTTGCGCTTTGTGGAGCTCCCTACCCGCCTTTATTTAGCTTTTATTTCATTTTAGTGCTCTATAAAGAGCTTCAGGCGATTTGCATGCACTGCCTGAGTTCTTCGTCCCTTTCGGATGACGTAATTGACGGGGGGCCTCTTTTCTACTATTTCGTGAGGTCCCGTCCACTTCGGGGTCAGCTTGGCTGACCGCCCCGTGCGCACCGTCTCGTCGCGGAGGAGTACGCGTTCGCCGACGCGGTACTCCTGCACCTGTGCGCCTTGGTCGTATGTAGTCTTCGACCGTCTTTCCGCGCCTTCCAGGTTGTTTCGTGCTACAGTCCATGCGGCGCGTAGTCGTTCGCGTAACTCTTGGACGTAGTCGTCGTACGCATAGGTGCGGCGGGGCTCCTGCTTCACGGCAGTCGGTAACTCCGCTTCGCGTCCGTATACCAATACATGGGGTGACAATCCGGTCCCCGTATGTGGAGTGGTGTTGTACGTGAACATCGCGTACGGCAGCCACTCGTCCCAATTACCTTGATCCTCATTTATGAAATTTTTCAGATATTCAGCGAGGGTGCGATGCGATCTTTCTAGCGCGCCATTTGATTAAGGATGGTAGGCCGTCGTTTGTATCTTCTTGATTCGGAGCAGTCGACATATCTCTTTGAAGGTCGAGCTGAGGAAGTTCGTGCCTTGATCCGATAATATTATTTCCGGTGTCCCGTGCCCGCAAATCAATTCTTCTACGAGCGCCTTTGCTACTGTCGGAGCCTCTTGGTTCGGCAGTGGAATCGCTGCGCTGTATTTGGTAAGTGCGTCTTGGATCGTAAGTATATATTTTTTCCCGTTGACGCTTTCCGGTAGCGGTCCTACGATGTCGACCGCAACTTTTTCGAACGACCTCGATGGGGTGTCAGTTACCACCATCGGTACTCGTTCCCTTTTCCTGATTTTTTCTGGCAGGATTCGCAGGATGTTATATATTTTTCCAAGTCCCTTCTTATGCCGGGCCAGTCGTACTTGGTCCGGATCCGATGCAGCGTACGCCTGATACCCTGATGCCCTCCTATGGGGGTGTCGTGGTATTCCTTTATGATTTTCATGCGATCTTCGAGGAAGGGAATGGCTACGCCACTGCGGCAGTCGCTGTGCTCTTTCGTAACACTGTCTCCGTCTGTGCTGCCGGAGGTTCGCGGGCTGTGGCCCCCGCCTTGCCTCGCTTCCTCAGCAGGCTTGTGCGGTGCTCGGCCCGCAGTTTCTGCACTCGGTGTGCCCACCGGTGGCTCCGCCGTTGGGTCGCTCTCTCTCTCGAGCGGCCTTGCAACGTTTGCCTTTCGCGGCCTTCCGCGCTTCGCGGGTCCGCCATGCTGTGCTGGGCCCGCTCTATCCTTGTTAGCGGTGCTCGCAGTCTTACCAGTGGCTTGCGTTGCTTGCTTGCGTGGTCTGCCCCTTCCCCGACCGCACGGCTTTTCGGCGGGGCTGTGGGGTTCAGTAGAGCGTTCTGCAGGCACGCTGCGAATCTCTCTATCCTCTTCTGGCGCATTGGCCAGCGCGGCCTCTCTCTCTGCCGCGTTGCTAGGCTGGCTCGGGGTATTCTCGGCTCTCCGCTTTGTGCGGCTGTCCGTACCCGGGCGCTTGCTGTCCTCGTCTCGCTCGCGGGCGAGCTTGACCTCTCGCTCCAGCGAGCTACCATGGCTATACGGGGTATCTTCGGCTGTCCGCTTTGTGCGGTCTTTCGTGGTGCCTACTTGCCCCGTCGTGCTGTCCTCTTTCGACACACGGACTTCGTTCTCCGCTCTCGCTTGGGCCCTCGTAGTAAGGCACATTCCCTGCCTTGTACTCTACGTTAAACTCATGTTCCGCCAATTTAATTTTCCAACGCATCAATCTCGAACCTGGGTCCTTTACTCCGAACAGCCAGGTGAGCGGTTGGTGGTCCGTCACTACTGTGAAACGGGTACCTTAAATATATGGCCGGAATTGAGCTAGGGCCCATACTATCGCGAGTAGCTCTTACTCCGTGTGTTACTATGTCGACGAGTTATACTGGTTGCCTTGGGTATCCTCGACTCTCCGCTTTGTGCGGCCGTTCGTATACCCGATTGCGCTATCATTCTCTTTTTTGTGGGACTGTCTTTCCTGTCCCACTTGGGCTCGTGCGGTCGCATATATGCGACTCTGAGCGTCTGCATCAGTATTTCTTTTTCCGGCTTTATGCATTTTACCGGACCCATGCCCCGATTTTACGGTCTTCCCAGGCAAGGGGTGCGATCCTAGGTCCTTCGATACGACCTTAAAGGGTGCGCGATCTTGCACCTCGTGCGTGCGCTGTCGCTTGTTCCCTCGTAGTTGGAATACACCGTTGTATTCGCACACTATTCCTGCGCGAGCTGCTTGCTTTTCACTGCTGGGGGGCACCAAGTCGGGCTTCCGTTGGCGCTGCGCAAACCGTTTGGCCTTCTTCCCCGTGCTCTCTGAGCTAACGCGCAGTACCTTGACCTGGCGGCTACGTACGGTCTTCGCTATCTCCGACGGCTCGCATGTCACCGTCGGCTGTTGCACTTCCCCGTCACATTTAGAAACTTCTAAACTCACTCTTTTGATTCTTGACGGTGTGACACGGGGTCTCTCTATGATGCCTCGGCCGATCCCGCTGCTTGTAGGTAGTCTGACAAATGTATTTTCCTTGGCGGCATCCATGTTAGGCCCGTTTCCGGAAGGAAGATTTATCTCTGTAAGCAGGCCTATGTATTTGCACGTGGCGGCAGTTCTACTGCGTGGTGACGAATATATCCTCGTCGCGCCGTCCCTTAGCGGCATGCAGTGCCCATACAACTTGAGCATCTCGCCATGCAGGATGTCCGCTTTATGCTGCTTGATAAAGTCCATGCCGAGTAATCCGTTGATCTTCAACGGCACATTGTTCGGAACGATGTAGAACCAATGCTCTACATTTAGAGCCGGTGTCTCGAGTACAATTTTAGCTATCCTGAGGGGGGTGAATTTTTCGCCCGCTACCCCCTGTAATTCCACGGAGCACCTGCTCACCATGGTCTCGGGCTTGAGACAGCCTTCCTTGATTATGCTGCACTGCGCCCCGGTGTCCGCTTTGAGGGTGAGTACCCCGGTCGTGGCCAACGGTGCATCGATATCGAAGTCGCTGGCGGTGGCACTCGACGCCGGCAGCGTTACTTGTAGAAGCTGCAGCGTTGTTTTCTTCTGCTTGCACGCAGGTCTCTGCTGGACAGTTAGCGTATTCAGTCTCAGTGCGCCCAGTGCGTTCACGCCTGCAGTGGCTGGATCTGGCCCCGCAGTTACCGTATTTTTTGCATCTTTGTAGCCTGCGTTTCTTGGCTGTCGGGGCGGCTGCGTTGGCTCGCTTTTATTCTGCGACAGTCTCTTCCGGCAGTCCTTCCACATGTGGCCTTTCTTCTGGCAGTAATTGCAGGTTATTTCCACATTGTGGATTGACTTGTTTTCACTGGGTACTGGTAGGCTTACTCGTCCCGTATTCTGGGTGCAGTCTCGAGCCATAAGTCCAGGTTTTCCGCAGGTGAAACAATTTTCTCCCTGCCGGGGTGATGCACCTTGGGACCTTCTGGGGTGGCTTAATACTCCACCTACCCCTCCCTTCGGCTGTACCATGTTGGTTATCTCTATGGCCCCTGCCACAGAGTCATGCAGCGTTTGGTAATTTCTAGCACGCACCAGCACTTGCACCTGGCCGTGCAGGCCGTTTTCGAAGTTGGCCTGTGCGCTTCGTCGGGTGACACTCTCGACGGTGATCCTCTGATCCTCTGTTTGCAACGGCTCGCAGAGTATTTCGGCGATGTCTACCGTGATCCTCTCCGTCCTTGCCGCGTAGGCGGCGATGTCCTCGTTCTGTCCCTGCCGGAGGGAGCTGAACTACATTTGCAGCGCGGCCAGGGACTTCCGTTGTCCGTACAACGCTTCCAACTCGCTCCTGAGTTGCGCCATGGTGCTGATGGTTTTGTGCTGCAGTTGTCTTGCTGCTGCACCCTCTAGCTTACTCATAACGATCAACTCCAGTAGGGTGTCATGCTCCTCTTCTGCTACCCTGCGGAATATCGTCTCGCAGGACTTTAAGAAGAGCGGCAAAGCCTTCGAGTCCTTGCCGTCGAACGTTTTTACCATTTTTATTCCGAGGCTGAGGCTGAGCATATTTGAGGGCCTCTGCGTCTCTTCGAACCGCGTGCGTCTCGGGGGCAGTGCGGGGGGCGGGATGTCCTCCATCCCTGCTCCTCCTAACCGTCGCTGGAGCTCGGCAATTTGCTCTCTTAAGGAGTGGATGAGCTCGTACTCGTCCGCACCAACCTCGTTCAGCGTGTCGGCCAAATTCCGTCTTGCCGACGGCGTTTCTGCCTCCCTGAGTTCGCGATCAAGTTCGCGTTGGCCTCGATCGTGCTCGCGCTGCAGCCTTTCATACTGGCGTCGCGCTCTTTCCATGTCGCGTTGGCTTCGGTCGACCGCCTCCAACCGATCGCGTACTCTCGCTGGTACCGACCGGGCTGTCGTACCGGTAGCTGCTGAAAAACCTACACGATCTATGGTTCGCATATTTTCTATTTCCCGCTCAACCATTTCCTCGGTGATGTGCTCGGGAGTTCGCTCGCCAGTAGCCATATTAAACACGTCGTCGCTACCGTCGCTGTCGAAATCCCTGAACGACGCACCCCTACGTGGGTTTACGCCGAACTGGGCCGTTAGTCGGTCTGCAAGGGCCTCTTGTCTCGTCGAAGGGATTCGCCCCGACGGTGAGAGCTCAAATAGCGCCCTGCGCGCTTCGTAAACGATGTCTCCTACTGCCGCAGCTAAACCGGCTGTAGGGGCTACCCCTGCGCCAGGCAACGTTGTCTCTAGCGAGTTGCCCCTATGCCTTGATCGGGCTCCTCTCGATTCTGACATGTTTGCAAATTTCTCGGCTAACTCTACTTTAAAATATTCCCAAATATCGATTCTACACTGGCTTTGGCAAAATTATTAATTTTGTTTTTTTCAAAATTTAAAAATATTTGTACTATCTGGCTTCAGTTTACTGGCTATATGTATAAGTATAAAGTAACCGCCACTTACAGAAAGATGATCTGGTAGACGGTCCTTTCCATGCTGTTGTTCTCGGGTGCCGTTCCTCCGGTGCTGTAGACCTGTTGTCTCGTAGCTTCCCTCGAAGGCTGGTCCAGTTATCCTCCCTGGTACCGTTGACCCGTATCTCCGTTGGTTCCTGGGTTCGTCCTTGGTGCGTCGCCAACGATTGCGCGACGGCTTCTTTTCGAGTAGCTGCTGTGCGTACTCGGTTGCACACTTTGTGCGGTTTTCCGCGACTTGACGTGACACCGTCAATCGGGACTTTAAACGGTTGACCGATACGTCACCCCGCACCGACGTTCACTTCACGGCTTCGCGTTAGATTAGTCGGGTTTTCACGAACTACACTGGTGTCCTTGCACGCGTCGTAGTCGTCACTTCAGAGTATTCTCAACTTTGTCCAAAACACTTTTGTCCTAATAAATCACGAATCACTTAACTTCGGCAGATCCCACCGCTGCCACCAAATGTTATGCCGGTACCGAGTAATTGGATTATTCGGTAGTCGGTATAATATTAAAAGTTTATTATTGTATATTTATTGTATCAGGGGTACAAATTGAAAATGCGGGTTTGATAACAGATGGCGTTACTAACGCTATACGCATCAGGCAGTACTGTGACTATGTTCATGTCAAAGCTACGTCTTATAGCTTTAATTTTCAGTATGTGTCAATTTGTCGCAGTGTCAAATTCATAGTTTTTTTGAGCTCTCAATATGTCGAGTTTCGTGCCAACAAAACAGCATTTGCGGGAAGTTTTAATTTACTTCTTTAATTTGAAGAAAAGTGCTGCTGAAGCACATCGATTGGTCTCCGAGGCTTATCCGAGTCATGTTCCATCGGTTTCAACGTGCGAGAGATGGTTTGTGCGGTTTAGAAGTGGTGATTTTGACGTTGAGGACAAAGAGCGGCCGGGCCAAGTGAAAAAGTTTGAGAATGCTGAATTGGAGGCAATACTCAATGAAGACTCGTGTCAAACTCAACAAGAGCTCGCAGATTCATTGGGAGTGACACAACAAGCCATTTCCCATCGTATAAAAGCCCTCGGAATGATCCAAAAGCAAGGACATTGGGTGCCGTATGAGCTGAAGCCGAGAGACGTCGAGCGCCGTTTTTTTGCATGCGAACTGCTGCTCGAACGGCAAAAACGGAAGGGTTTTTTGCATCGCATTGTCACTGGTGATGAAAAGTGGATCCATTACGATAACCCGAAGCGCAAAAAATCATATGGTTACCCCGGCCATGCATCATCATCGACGGCCAAACCAAATATTCACGGCGCCAAGCTCATGCTCTGTATTTGGTGGGACCAGCTGGGTGTGGTGTATTATGAGCTATTGAAATCGAACGAAACCATCACAGGAGCACTATACCGAACTCAATTGATGCGTTTGAGCCGCGCACTCAAAGAAAAACGGCCACAATACGAGCAAAGACACGACAAAGTAATTTTGCAACATGACAACGCTCGGCCACATGTTGCAGCGCCGGTCAAAACATACCTACAAACGCTGAAATGGGAAGTCTTACCCCACCCGCCGTATAGCCCAGATATTGCTCCTTCCGATTACCACCTTTTCCGATCGATGACACATGGCCTAGCTGACCAGCGCTTCCATTCTTACGAAGAAGCCCAAAAATGGGTCGATGACTGGATAGCAGCCAAGCCGGCCGAATTTTTTCGCGACGGTATCCGTAAATTGCCAGAAAGATGGGAAAAAGTTGTGGCTAGCGATGGACAATACTTTGAATAATTCATTTGTTACCATTTTTTCAGAATAAACGTTCAAAAATAGAAAAAAATCCCGCATTTTCAATTTGTACTCCTGATATATTATTATTATTTTATATTATTATTATTGTATATTATTTTTTGGGATCGTTTGCCGATAAGGAAATGGATCTCGAGTAAAAGATGGAAACGCGAATTTATATAAATGGAAGTATTTATTATAAGTAACGGTAACTTTCCGTTGCCTATTTATATATCAAAGTAAGAAGTACAATAATGCGTTGCTTCGAGTATTAAACGAGGAACCAACCGTTCTCTTTTCAATCTAATTTAATACTGTCTTTTCGTAAAGCAGTTGCTAACTGTCTTCACGAAAATCCCTTAATTCGCAATTTTAGCGTCAGCCTTTCGCCCGAACGCCAAGCGAGTCGCTCATGCTGCGTCAGCATTCTTGGGGTCGTTCATACGATCGGGCATTGGACTTCGTTTCTTGTCTTGAACGAATTCCAATGTTTCGTTACTATGGAATATTCCCGAATATACTAAATACGGAGTGGAATATTCCGCGGCACAACACAGTGCCTTTTTTTGGTGTAGAGGATGATGTGAGAAAAAATTTATGAATCGTCCAGATCAAGTCGGTTTTCTGTACCAATTTGTAACTATCGAATTATTGTTGTGAATTAGTAACATGTCTAAAAAGGGTATTCTACCTTCAATTTCTTCTTCAACAGTGAATTTTTTATTTTTGGTGATAACTATTGAAAATGTTTAAAGTAGATTGAATACAAGTAACTGGTAACGCAATAATGATATCATCTACGTATCTTTTATATATGGGAATGTAAAAATTCAATTGACTTAGACAAGTCTCTTCTAAATCAACCATCACTAAATTTGATAATATTGGTGCGAAGGGAGAACCCATTGGTAATCCAAAAATCTGTTTATAAATGTCATTTTCAAAAGTGAAATATGTTGAAGACATAATGAACTTTATAACCTCAATCACCTCAGTTATAGGAAACGTATCTGTAAGCAAATGTGCTCTCTTCTGTAAGCTATTTATGACTAATTCTACTGGAACATTTGTGTATAAAGATACCACGTCAAATGACACTAAACAATAATCTTGTGGCAATCTTATGTTACATAAATAATCTTTAAGTGAAAAACTATCTTTTACATATGATTTGCAATTTGGTATAATCTTTGATAAATGTAATAAAATAAAATCTGCCAGCTTATGAGTTGGGCTGTTTATTGATGAGACTATAGGTCGGACCGGAAAATTTTGTTTATGAATTTTAGGTAAAGTATATAGCCTTGTCAAATTACAATTTTCAGCTTTAAGGCTGTAGATGTCAAATCATTCATGAGACATTTATTTTTCCATCTAGTTAGAATCAAATTTACTTTATCTTGTAGTATTTTAATAGTATTTTTCATTTCTATTTTATAAGTGTCATTGTCATTTAATAAAGCTTTTGTTTTATTTATGTAGTCATTCTTTGTCATAATGACTTTTGCATTTCCTTTATCAGCCCTAGTTACCAATATGTCAGAATATTGCTTTAAGAATAATTTCGTATCTTTTATTAATTTATTATCATAATTTTCGAATTTATTGTTCGAAGTTTTAAATTATGTAGAATGTGAGTGAATTTACACCTAAGGTTGTCTCGTTTTTGCGCATCAACTTAACTTACAATCTTTGATTCCAATTCACAAATGTTATCATGTATGCATTTTGATATCTCATTTTTATTTGAATTGGAATCAAAGATTGTAAGTTTAGTTGATGCGCAAAAACGAGACAACCTTAGGTGTAAATTCACTCACATTCTACAGGGTGCGCCATCTCAATCTGGTCGATGGAAGTATTGAATAACTCTGACAGATTTTAACCGACCAGCGTCGTACAACACGTTTCGTATAGGTTATTTCAGTACAATTTCAACCATGTATCGCTATACGCCGAAAGAACGCGCCGAAATAGTTTCGCTTTGCATTGAAAATAATCGTTCAGTTGTGTCAACTCAGCGTGCGTATCGTAAAAAATATCGCGGACGTTCTGCGCCCAAAGGCGACACTATCCGTCATTTAGCTTCAAATTTTATGGAGCACGGGTCTGTAGCGAATCTCCAACATCAAGCTCGACCGCGTCCAGGTCGTTCAAATGAAAATATCGAAGCTGTTCGACATAGTGTTGCAGAAAATCCAAATGTCTCATACCGCCGCCGGTCTCAGCAATTAAACATCAGTGGAACCACTTTGAGAAGGATTTTAAAGCAAGATCTTCACATGTTTCCGTACAAAGTGCAGTTGACTCAAAGATTATTGGAAACTGACAAGCCGCGACGCTTGGCTTACGCTAATAACGTTAGTCGAATGAAGGAAGCTGAGCCGGATTTTTGGGAGCGAATTCTGATGACCGACGAGGCTCATTTCACCCTCTCTGGCGCTGTCAACAAACAAAACTGTCGCATGTGGGGCACCGATAATCCTCATATTATTCACGAAACTCCATTGCACGATGAGAAAGTGACAGTTTGGGCCGGTGTTTGCTCAAAAACCACCATTGGACCATTTTTCTTCAGAGCTGCTGAAACTGTCAATGGGGATCGATATCGGTGGATGTTGGCACACTTTGTTTTACCACAAATGCGTGAAAAAGGTCTTAAGGAATTTTGGTTCCAACAAGATGGTGCGACATGTCACACTGCGCGCTCAACAATGGACTATTTGCGTCGGAAGTTCCCAGGACGTGTGATATCAAAGAAAGGTGATATTGACTGGCCACCAAGATCGCCGGATTTGACTGCACCGGACTTCTTCTTGTGGGGATTTTTGAAAAGTAAAGTCTATTCCAACAAGCCGAAGACCATAGAGGAGCTAAAAAACAACATTCGAGCCGAAATCGCAGCGATATCGCCCGAGACGCTGGCAAATACAATGGAAAATGCCGAAAAAAGAGCTCATTTTTGTCTCAGTAATAAAGGCGGACATTTGATCGATGTGGTTTTTGGAAACTAATCAAAATAAATTGTAATGAATCAAATTTAATAAAAACATACGACTTTGTGAAATCTGTTGAAAATTCTCTAAGTTATTCAATACTTCCATCGACCAGATTCAGATAGCGCACCCTGTACATAATTTAAAACTTCCAACAATAAATTCGAAAATTAATAAATTAATAAATTAATAAAAGATACGAAATTATTCTTAAAGCAACATTCTGACTTATTAGTAACTAGGGCTGATAAAGGAAATTCAACAGTTCAGAATGGATTTAAGGAAATGGTGAGTCCGCAGTGGTTCGAGGGTAATCACTAAAAATATACAAGGATTTCTCCTTACTCACTATTACTTTGACACTGGCTAGAAGAGTTTTAATGGTCTTTGAAGATCGGAGAGAACTGACTAAAAGGGCCACATTTCGGCCCTTTTATACTATGTCGATACTCCTTCCAGTGCTATTCCCAGGGGTTGGAGAGGGCGAGTTCCTCTGGCTAGGAACTCCCCGTCTCCCACACTCCTGGTGCCTTACCAGGAGTCTGCCCTTACAATATTTCTTATCTAATGTGGTGATAAGGGCTGGAGAGGGCAAGATCCTGGTGCTGGTTGGCTAGGTCTTGCTATCTCCCACGCACTCGATATACTAGAGAGATTTTTATCCCTTATCTTAAACAAGCGAGGGGCCCGTTTCCCCGTTTTCTTATCTTGAGCCTCCACTGCAGGGGCTCTGGCTGAGCCACGCAGTGACGTCAAGACTGTTGCATATTTGGGGACGTAACAGTCTGGACGATTCATACATTTTTTTTCACATCATCCTCTACACCAAAAAAGGCACTGGTATACATGCTGGTTGATAGAGCTATTAAGCTTTCTCATCAATCTTTTCACAAACAAAATTTAGTCCTGATTAAAAAAAACATTGATAATGAATTGTTATCCACCTCACCTAATAGAGAAACTTATATGCAAAAGTATATCACAGATTACTTGTTCAGTGAATAAAGCAAGAGAAAAGGTTCCTTTTGACACGAGCAGACTTCTAAATTTGCCTTACATTCAATCCATTTATTATCGACTTTTTGCTCTATTTAAAGAATTTAGTGTGTCATTGGTAACGAATAATAAACACAACATTGCCTCAATTATAGGTTCCACAAAAGATAATATAACAATAGATCTGAAATCAGGTTTCGTTTATTCTATAAGTTGTGAAGATTGTGACTCTATATATATTGGACAAACCAAAAGATATTTAGAAACTAGAATATATGAACATAAAAATAGTTTGAAACACCTTGACACACAGCACACTGCTCTGGCAATGCATGTTATGGATTATAATCATAATTTTTAATTTAATGATGTAAAAATTTTTAATATGGAACAGAATTTGTACAAAAGATTAATTTTAGAAATGATTCAAATTAAAAAACATCTGAAATCTGTTAATTATAGGACTGATATAGATAATTTAAGTGTTATTTACAATTCAGTAATCTAAATTTATAAAAATATTTGAACGAGCATCCACAAAATTATACTGACAATATTTATTTGAGACAATACAGAATAATGTTTTCATAACAGCAGTTATGTTTGATATCGGAATGTCATAATTATAATATCAGAATATATAACGGTCTTCGTTCGTCTTTTGAAGGTGTCTCTTTAGTTAGTTCTCGTCTGATGAGCTATAAACATGTAGCCATTAGAAATTCACGGTTAGATTTAACTCTAATCGAAGAAAATTCACTTAATTTTTTATTGCAATGTTTTAATTAATATTTAAGATTGTTGTTTACTATGATGAATGGTAATTATCTTTTATAAGAAAAACTAAAATCTATTATTAATGTGACTAACTTTATTGATTTTAATAGTATGATGTAAAAAAAATTTTTTTTTTTGGACATGGACCAATAGATTTGACACGTGCCTACCAACTGTGTGAATAATTTCACTTCGTAATTGACGTAACAAATACTACTCATTTACATAAATGACAATTGAAGATCTGTCATAATAATGAGTTTCTAAATAAATTGATAAATCATTTGCAATAAATGTTAAGTGTCTCAGAGGACTAAGTGAGAAAATTGAACTACCGACACAGCTTTGTTTTTGCCTTAGTTATTAATATGTTTTATTGATTGGAATTTATGAGTAGTTTATAAGGAAAAATGCATAATTTATATTCGAAAGATTATTGTTCTAATATCAAACTAGTATCAATTTCTTTGTTTTTCAATTTTGACATATTATGTATTATAAATTTACAGGTTCGATTGAAAATAAAATTTTTGAAGAGGGTCTGCAATTTGAACCGAAACGTAAATACGAGTTTTATTGCTCCTAATTGTTATGGAGATAGCCGACGCATAGCCGCACACTTAAATACCAAGGACGTGTGACTTGCCTTTCGAGGCTCCGCCCTACTGATGTTTACGCGGTGAGCTTATAGGGGAATCGCGAGTGTCGTACCGTGAGGTAGTGTGTGTGTGTGTGAATTTACCTACCTATCTTACTCGTCTTTGTTATTGTTTGGGTCCCTGGCTATAGCTTCGCTGTTCGCACAAGACACCGGGTTCGCAGCTATGACCAGCTAACTCTTCCTGTACCCCGGATACTGAAGCCTTTATTCACGATCAATTAAGCCACCTTATCGTGCCATTAAGAGGCTTACGATTCGGTTTTCTTAATGATTGTGCAGCCGAGGTATTCGTAGGTTACAGGTGGTAGCTGGTGCTGGCCCTGACGTGGTCCCACCCACGCAGGTACACCCTACGAATCTAGTGCGTGGTACACTTAGTCGGGATGCCACTCCCTTGACCTTGTGTCACTCATGCCTCTTCACACTCCAAGAGACGGATAGCCACGACGCCGTGCGTGAGGACCCGTTAGTGGAGTGTGCCCTGACGCTGTGAGTAGGGGCGGCCAAGCGCAGTGCAGGGGAGCCTTACTCCTCACAGAGTATCCTGATGAGTTCGTTCGCTCAACTGACGGCCAAGCGCGGTGCAGGGGAATCAATTGAGAGAAAGAACACTGGTTCTACCATGCTGTGTCCCAAACTGTTAGTTATTGCTGTTTAACAGGTTCGTTCGATCAAACGACGGCCAAGCGCAATGCAGGGGAATCGACTTGATCGAAAGAACACGTGTGGATTTTCCGAGTGATTTTATCTATTGTAGTTTAATAGGTTCGTTCGATCAAACGACGGCCAAGCGCAATGCAGGGGAATCGACTTGATCGAAAGAACACGTGTCTACCAGATGTATGCATAATTTTTTCCGGTTTTTTGGTAAAAAAAAACACGTAATTTCCAAGGGAAATTAATTTTTGTTTTATTCAAAATATTGGCCATCGGCTTCTACACATTTCGCCCATCTTTCAGGTAACTTATGAATACCATGCCAGAAAAACTGCTTGTCTTTTGCTGCAAACCATTCGTCGAGCCATTTTCCAACTTCCTCGAAATTGCTGAAGTGCTGCTCTGGGAGCGCGTGCCCCATTGATGCGAAGAGCTGATAGTCAGATGGCGCCAGGTCTGGCGAATACGGCGGGTGCGGAAGGATGTCCCATCCAAGCGATTTCAAGGTGTCTTTCACTGCTTTTGCTGTGTGAGACGGCGCATTGTCGTGTAACAAAATCACTTTGCCATGTCTTCTGGCCCATTCCGGTCGTCTTTCGATTAATGCGTGGTTCAAATTAATAATTTGTTGGCGATAGCGTTGTATATTAACGGTTTCGCCGGACTTCAAGAGTTCATAATACACAATACCGCTCTGGTCCCACCAGACACAGAGCATGGTCTTCTTGCCGAAGCGATTTGGCCTTGGTGTTGAAGGACCGGCTTCGCCAGGTGAAAGCCACGATTTTTTCCGCTTCGGGTTTTCAAAATAAATACATTTTTCGTCACCCGTCACAATTCGATGCAAAAATGATTTCCTTTCGTGGCGTTGAAGCAGCACTTCACAAGTGACTTTGCGATTTTCTATTTGACGTTCATTCAAATCGTGTGGGACCCATTTACCGAGTTTATTGATCTTCCCCATTACTCGTAAACGTCTGCTGATTGTTTCTTGTGACACATGTAATGCTTCTGCTAATTGCCGTTGAGTTTGAGTTGGGTCATCATCCAATAACTCCTGCAATTGCTCGTCTTCGCATTTTTGTGGTCTACCAGAGCGCTCACTGTCTTTCACATTGAAATCACCACTTTTAAATTGTCGAAACCATGTCTCACATGTTCTAATCGATGGAGCGTGTTCACCATATGTTTCTACCAGCAAACGTTGACTTTCAGCAGCCTTTTTCTTTTGATTAAATAAGAAAAGCAATGCGTGCCGCAAATGTTCTTTTTCAGGCACAAAACTCGACATGATCACTGAACGATAAAACAAAGACGCTAGTTTTTGGCGGACTCAACTTGTGTGTGTTTGTAGGTTAACGTCAGACGAACAAAATGACGTATGTGTCAAATTAATACGCTGCGGACTTTTCGCTGGCGCCATCTCTTAGTTAAACCGGAAAAAACTTATGCATACACCTGGTATTCCATGTGGATTTTCCGAGTGATTTTATCTATTGGGTAGGCTGTCGAGCAGCACTTTGCCTTGACGTTTGAATTTTGACAAGAACCCCGAGGCTTGTCCGGTCGCGGTTTATATAGGTTGGTGGATGGACCCCGGGGGGATGTTTTGTGGTAGGTCACCTGACGTTTGTCGCACTTCAATCACTAGATGAGGGAAGTGCGGGGTGACGTGTAGGTGTTCCGTTATTCCTTAAATTTCTATATTTAGCCCGCTCTTTGTTTCCCTTGGGGTTTGAGACGCTGTTCTAGCGAGGTTGTATTTCGTCAGCTAATGTTACATTCCTACCTGTTGTAGGTTCAAACTCTTTACTGGTGGTTTTTATCGTTAGGTCATGATTTTTCCAGGATTTGTGCCCATATAGGTCTTGTCCTGCCTCTCGTGTAGTTACCTGTATGTTCAAATGGTGACTATTCACCGAAGATTGTTAATTATTGTTAATTATGTCTTCTTTGGGAGTTTTCTAGGGATTTTTCCCGGATTTTTATGTTATTATTGTTTTCATGTATTCTCCTGAGTAAGGGTTATCTTGTTCTCTATTTGTTTATTAATATATGTGAGAGATAGGTTTGTTTAAAGCATTTTTCTTAATGTTAATGTTTTATCTGTGAGTGGGGGTACGTGGCGAAGCTTCATGCGAAGGTACCCTGTTGATTTGTCTCGGTGCTTTGTGGGATCTCGAGAGTTCCACGAATTCTTTTCTCTTTTCGCCGTACTGTGGCGTTCTTGGTGTTCTCGCCTTTTGAGTAGTATGGCTTATTTGGGTAGTGCCGACTGCGTTAGGCTTGGCTCGGTCTTCGTATAGGCGGGGGCTATTGCGCTGGTCTAGTAGGCCCGGTGTGTGCTTGCTGTTCCGCCTCCTGTCTAGTTGGCTTCGTTCGGGGGAGGTTCCCCTTGCGTGCTCTGTTTTGTTCACATGGTGGTCTTCAGGCTAGGAGGGCCTTCTATTCACGCCATTATTTTTAAGGTGTGTACTTACGACTCTACGTATGTACCTACTTGTCTCTTCTGTTCTCCTCGTTCGGTGGGTGCTTCTTTCAGATGTTATGGAGTGTTTTGTCTCCCGATAACTACTTGTTGGCTTTGTCTGGTTTTGGTATGCTATGTGTCTTGTTTTAGTTTGTGTGGGTTGGTTTGTTAGATTGAATTAAGGTTGTCAGGTATAGTAGCGGATCGCCTTAATTGCGTTCCGTTACAATATATATATATTATATATTGTGTCTGGGAAAAAGTTCGTGGCGTTTTTTTAGTAAAATTCAACTGGTTTTCTTATAGTGTGAAAATGAATTTATTAAATTTATTTAATGCTACATTATTATCGACAATGTTACGCCATTTTTCGGGTAGAGCTATGATGCCACCGGTGAAGAACTTCTGTGGTTTCTGGTTGAAAAACTGAATCAAGTGGTTTTCACAGGCTTCTTTTGAAAGCAACTTAATTCCATTGAGAGAGTTCTGCAGAGATCGGAATAAGTGATAGTCAGAGAGTGCTATGTCTGGACTAGACGATAGATGCATCAAAACTTCCCAACCAAGCTCTCGCAATTTTTGACGGGTCATCAAAGAAGTGTGTGGTCGGGCGTTGTCATGATGGAAGACAACACCTTTCCTATTAATCAAATCGGGCCGTTTTCTTTCAATTGCTTGGCGTAATCTCTCTAGTTGTCCACAGCAGAGTTGAGAATCAATCGTCTGACCAACTGGAAGTAGCTCATGGTGGACGATTCCCACAGCATCACCTTTTTCGCCGTCAATCCTGGCTTCGCGAACGCTTGTGACGGCTCACCATCCCTTATCCACGATCTTTGACGGTACCGATTGTCGTACGTGATCCATTTTTCATCACCAGTTATGACACGTTTCAGAAATGGCTCGATTTCATTGAATTTCAGCAGCGCCTCGCAGATGTTAATTCGATCTATCATGTTTTTCACGCTCAACTCAGGAGGAACCCATACATCGAGCTTCTTTTTGTAACCAACTTTGTGTCAATGATTCAAAACCGTTTTGTGGTCATGGCCTAGCTCAATACCAATATCGACACTGCTGATATGCTTATCTTGCTGGACTTTTTCAAGAATTTCATCAGCTTTTTCAGTGATTGGACGACCAAAGCGTGACTCATCTTTCACATAAAAATTACCAGAACGAAAGCGAGCGAACCATTTCTGCGCAGCAGATTTTAATAAAATACCGTACACAGCACAAATTTTTTCACAAGCCTGCGCAGCTTTCTTCCTTTTGTCGTAATAATATTGCAAAATTAGCGCAGTTTTTCATTACTTTTCTCCATTTTCAAACGCAAACAACTTTCCAACCACTGCACCAATTTCGACGTTTATACGCTCAAAGTAACGCTCGAAGTGTCACCTTTCCAACGAGCGTTTAGTGGTGTCGCTGCGATCTGTGTTTCCTGACTTATTTGCAATTGATGCCATCTTTCGGGAAAAACGCCACGAACTTTTTCCTAGACTCAATATATATATATATATATAAAGGGTGTCCCAGCAAGAGCGCCGGATTTTAATTTGCCGCCATTTTGTTAATATGGGTTGCACGGTGATTTTTTTTTGACATTTGTCACGTACTGTAACGGTATTTTTCTTCCGTTCCCATGTAATTTTATTTTTCGTGGGGTTTTGGGCTCAACACTAAACTAATTAACGTAGACTTCGAAGTGGTGGACAGTGATGCTTTATTTATGACAACTAAATGATCGCCAAACCTCATTCCTTTTTTATTTCACAATCATTTAATTTCGAGGATCCTCCTTTACACTGGGGATGCACCGATTATTTTCGCCATTTATTTATTTTATTGGTGATGCGCGGTTTCTCGGTATTACTCGGGAGTCTGTTATGGTTCGTGGCGCAGTTCCACTATACCTATGTTTAATTCGCCGCTATATCTATACCGCACCGCTCGCTATCTTCACTCGCACTCACTCCCTTCTTGCTCGGTGTTACAAAGTATTATCCGATATTTTTCGCACCGAGATCTCACTTTCTGGCTACTCTAATTCGCATTTTCTCTTTTTATAGGATGTATGAACCCTATTTACAATTCTTTGGCACTCATCCTTCTTTCACCCATTCACTCGTACTCATTTTTCCTAGGTGTTAATGCTACTTATCCTATCGAATTACCATCATCCTATCTTCTATGTTTCTTAATTCTATCTTTTCCGTCTCGAAAATAAAGGAATTCCCTCGATTTTAGTTATTATTATTTCTACTTATTCGAGCACCACTTCTTGGAATTTCGGAGCTCGAGCTATGGTGACGGGACGACGCCTCGGTATCGTCGCCTCACACACACAGACACACCGTACTACTTGTATAGAGTGTAGAAACTCTATGTACAATTCTTTTCTCTTTCTTTCTCGTCTTACTCGCACTCGGTCTCCGTTCTACTTATGTGATTTTGCGTCTCGCAATTCTCTCGTTGGTTTAAAGATCCGATTTATTTCTTTTCCAGAATCTTTTCGCTGAATTCGATGCAACTACACGATACGCTTAACTCTATCCTCTTATTCCTATTTCCTTAAATACTACTCGCAGTCGATGCACTTAATTCCCTATACCTAACTCTATTCACCTTATAAAGTAGCTTAACTTTGATTATATGACCATTTTCCTACGATATCACTGGTTATTGTTAATTATATAGTTATTTCTTGCCTGTCTTTTCCTTTCTCGCGGGCTTCTGGGTGTCACTCACTTGTTTTACTTTCTGGAGTGAACACAGACTCTACAATATATAATTTTTTAAATGACTCCGGAATTTCCACTTTTTAATTAGAATTTTTCTTTATCGATTTGTTGTCCTCCAATGTTTAAGCTGTCACGCTAAGACGACAAAAGAACCAAGAGCCCCGCACTCCCCGCATCGGCCTTTTATAGGCCTCCCCTCGCCTCAGTCCCCTCTGTCAATTTTTCATCATCATTTTAAAATCGAAGGCATTTTCAACGATTTCTTCGGTACCCCGCTGCCGTGCTCACCGCCTTCCCCTCGCCTCCCAGCAAGGCTAGCTGGTCGCTGACCTGCTGTTTACGTCAGCGAGGGAATTTCGGAACGGCGACAGCTTCAGTTCTTCTATCGGGGCAATGGCCTATTGCCCGCAAAACCTCGGAACATATGTACTTGCTCGAACGCTCAGGTGTATCCAAACACTCTATCTTTGTCCTTCTGCTTGGCATCGGACAGCCGTCGACTCGTGTCACTCACGTTTCACGGTCTCCTCGAATCCTTCCCTAACGTGTTATCTTACTTCTCGGGCTCTCCAGCCGTTCACAATAATACTCGATGGTCAGAAGTATGCCTCTATTTTATGACATGGACTATTATTGCACTTATCTCTACGCTCATGGGTGTAACTCTGTTACATTATCCCCCAGATTTTTGAAGAAGCTGCCCTTGCAACTTTTTCCAAAATCTCCTACCCGCTATCATATATATAATCTTTACTATAGTCATTATTATGCCTTTTATTTTTACTTTTCATCACTTTCTTTTTTTTTTTCTTTTTTTTTTTTTTTTCTTATTTTTTTATATATCTGTGTAACTTGTATACCTACCACCTGTTGACCGGTTGATCACGGCTACATTCTTCCTCCTCAGTTCTCTTCTATCGGTCCGACTTATCGATTAAACTATAACTATGCCTTATTCCTAAGAAGGGCGCAACGCTTTCCTAATTCTAAAATCAAAACGCAAATAAATCTCAACACGAGTATGTATGTTTTCTTTTTCATTTTATTTTATTTTATTTTATTTTTTTATTGTCCGTCGCTGTCATTTTCTTGGTCCTCGTCACCGTCCGTCTCGTCAGTCTCATCTCGTGCTATCACTCCCCAATCAATCAATGTCCTTGCTGTCGCCTCGTCTGGTTCGGGGGTGGCCAACCAGATCATCTCTTCCTGATCCTCCTCATTTTCCTCCTCGCTCGACTCTGTCCATTCGTCCTCCGTATCTGTTGTATCCCTGTTATCCGGCCTAGGTGGTGTCGCTGCCCTCCCCGCGGCCCTTCTCCTTTCCTCCCGTCTTTCTCGACGAAAATGCTTCCCGAAACTTCCTCCATCAGTGCCAAACTCGAATGTCGGATTTTCCGATCGTCTTTTCGCCAGTTTCCTCGCGACCAGTTCCTCCGCCACGTCTAGTCCTCTGCCACCTGGACTAGCGTGGACGTCTACCCATACCACTTCGACCTCCGGGTCGTGCTGGTTCACGTAGAAATCCACCGTTCCATCCACGACCATCTGAATGACAGCATCCCTGGCCCTGTCTGTCCATTGCTCTTCAATCGGACCCAGTCCATCCAACGCGCATGCAATCGCGAAATATGGCTCCCCTAAATATAGATCCGGGGTTGTGAACAGATCTTCCAAAGCCACAGTGACCCTCTTGGCCAGGTCACCCAACCATACGTGGTATTTTCCACTCGATTTTTTCTTGGTGATGGTGCCCCGGAAAAACGTGGGCTTATTCGTCGCTCCCTCCTTTTCGTCCATCAAACGAAACAGCACCGCTCTCTCGGCGTAAGCTTTCTCTTCCAGTAACCGATGGAGTTGTTCGTGGTTCTGAGGCGTCTCTGCCACAATCTTCAACAAATGGTCCCTCCGTTCTTGGTCTCCCGTTCGCCACACATAGAACCGTCCTGGGTGCTCGACCCCAATCACCTCCGCCGTATACGGCTCACCAGGAATTAAATACTCAACTCCATACTCCACGAAGCGTTGCATTCTCCTTCACTCACTTTATTTATTTTTTTCAAAAAAAACAAAAAAAATTTTAGACTACCGAAAATAAATTTAGCACTTGCTTTCTACTCTGTCTCACTCTTATTTGCCTGTTTTGTGGTGCCGTGGGCCGGTCACTTCCTTTTATAGCCTTCCTGGGCTATTGCTTTCTTCCGATGGTTGATTTCCCCTTAATTCGTTCGCACCCGCCAATTAGGTGTCCTCTTACTCGCTCCTCTTCACCACCTTCGCCCTACTTCCTCGGAAATTGGAGCATTCTTCGTGGAAGCACCGTTGACCGTGATGTCAGAGCTCCCTCCCGAGTCCGAGGCTTCCCGATTGCTGTGTTGGTGTAGTCCCTGTTCGATTTCGCGTTACCCCGTTGTTATTGTTTCGCGTACGTCTCCTTTGCGCTGTCTCTCTTCTTTCCATGTTCGCCTACTCGTTCGTGTCCTCGTCTCTCTTCTCTGTCTTTTCTGTTTCTGTCCGATATCTCTTAAACATACTCGCATGAAATCTACCGCGCTCCTTTTTATTATCTAAATCTATAACTAAATAAGTTGCTACACCTACGCATCTCTTAATTCTATAGGGTCCCTCATATAACGGCATAAATTTTGAGGTTAACTGTTTTAATGGATCTGATACATTTAATGCCTTGACAAGCACCAGATCCCCTACTTCGTAATTTGTTAACCTATGGGTTGCGTCGAATTTTTCTGCCCGACGCAGGCCTTTTTCTTTTATTCTTTCTCTCACAATTTCAACCTTCATTTCGTACGTCACTCTATCATCCACGTCCTTCCCTATGCCCAAGTGTTTATTCCACTCCCGTAGAGGCTTCCTCTTGCATTGTAGCTCCAACGGCGTGAATTCGGTCGTCTCGTGATGGCTTTCATTTATACAATTTTCGATCACCTTGATCCACTTGAACCATCCTGCATGGTTATTTGTTAAGAAAACTCGAAAAAACCTTCCAAGTTCTCGATTCACTCGCTCGACGATATTTCCTTGGGGGTGACGTACCGATGAAAATACGGCCATAATACCCTCGTCCTTGAGCTTCTGTATCCAGTTCTTAGCAGTAAATTGCGTCCCGTGATCGAATTGTATCCTTCGTGGTTTACCGTATTTTGGAATATAGTCGTTGAATATTCGTTTAATAACAGTCGACGTATTTGCTTTCTTCATGGGGTATAGAGCGACGAATTTACTAAATGCATCTAGTGTCACCAGAATATGTTTCACTCCACCGACCGATGCAGGCAAAGGCCCATAAAAATCGATGGAAACTAAATCTCCCGGGCCCTCTGGTATTATATTTTGCATCGCTGCGTAGCTGGTCTGTACTGCGATTTCATTTCTCTGGCATATGTCACACGTTGCAAGAATGCTCCTAGCTGCTTTTGCCAGATGCGGATACGTAAAATCTTCCTCCAGCATCCGTACACATTTTCCTGCACCGAGATGGCCATACATGGCGTGGCACGCCTTAATGACATCTCCAATCATGCTCTTTGGTATTATAACCCGCCAAATTCCGGTCTTGGATTTCTTTTGTAAAATTCCTTTTTCTAGACGAAATTTTTGCTCCTCTTCTCCTTGCTTTTTTTCGCCCAGAAAATCCATAACGATTTTTAAATCCTCTTGCTCCCTCTGGATCTCTTTTATGTTCTTCAGTTTTTTAGCTAGTTCGCGGGAAATCCTTTCAGCCACCAAACCTGCCACCATTACAACTCCTTCGCTATCGGTTAACTGCAGATCCTCGTCCTCTCTCACACGGCTCAACGCATCCGCCACCACATTTGTTTTGCCCGGACATGTTCTATTTGTAGGTCGTAGTCCTGGATGGCTAATGCCCACCGCATCAGTCTTCCAGCCGTAAATCGACACGTCTTTAAGAAAATTAGAGCTTTGTGGTCTGTTTTGATATGTATCCGGGCACCTTTTAGATACGTCCTAAATTTTTGTAAGGCCCATACAATGGCCAACAACTCTTTTTCTGTAGTCATGTACCCTATTTCCGCTCCTTTAAGCGTCCTGCTCGCGAATGTCACCACCTTCATGTCTCCACTTTCCTCTTCCTGTGAGAGTATAGCTCCGAGTGCATACCCACTCGCATCCGTCGTTAGCGTATATGGTTTCCTCGTGTCGGGGTATCTGAGCACCACCTCCTAACAAAACAGATTTTTTATTTTTATAAATGTTTTTTCCATATCCTCGTCCCATCTCCACCGTATACCTTTCCTCAATAGCTTCACCAACGGTGCCGACTCATGTGCATGACGGTTTGTGAATTTGGTATAAAAATTTATGAGTCCCAAAAATCCTCTTAATTGTTTTATTGTTCGAGGTCGCGGATATTCATGTATCGCTCTTATTTTCTCGGGGTCCGGTTTTAGTCCTTCAGTTGTCAGGATATGTCCGAGGAATATTACTTCCTTACGGAAAAAATGCGACTTACAGAATTTCAGAGTCATTCCGTGCTCTTGGAATCTTTCAAACAATTTTTGTAAATGGTTCAGGTGTTCTTCATGCGATACTGACATGACTAATAAATCGTCGACGAAATTAATCACAAAATCCAAACCTTCCAGGACGACATCAAGAGCTCGTATCAGACTTGCTGTGCTCGTCTTCAGACCGAACGGTGTTACGGTAAACTCGTAACATTTTCCGTTGTGTTGGAAAGCCGTGTATTTCCGGGACTCTGGATGTAGTGGTATCTGCCAAAAGCTACTTGTTAAATCCAGCGTTGACATTACCGTATTTCCTCCACATCGTTGAAATATCTCCTCAATTGGTGGAGCGTTATTATAATCATTAATTAAATAATTATTCAATTCCCGTGCATCCAGACAGAGGCGGACGGAATTATCGCTCTTCGTGACCGGCATAAGGGGATTTATATAAACACTTTCTGATTTTTGTATAATTCCCATCTTGAGCATTCTCTCAATCTCCCTCTGTACCCTCTCTCGTTGCGTGAACGACACGGGATATGAACGGTGGAAATATGGCTTCGGATCCTTTAGCAACAGTCGGTGCTGATATTTCGTCATCCGTCCTGGTATCTTATCAAATATTTCTCTTCTCTCTTCCACAATCCTTTTAAATATCCTTCTGATTTCCGGCCTCACATCCTGGCATTCCTTCATTTTCTCTTCAAACTCTCCCTCTGTTAAATTAACCTCTGCCCCCTCTCCGTCCTCAGAATTTCTCTTCATGTCGAACGTGGTACCCATCGTATTTATCTCCAAAGAATGCACATTTTCCGGATTGATATATCGCCACATTCCATCCTTTAATTCTGCAACGACCTTATCGTCGACTGCTACAATTCTATTTTGAGCGTCTATCGATATCTTCAACACCAGCATCCCGTCTATACCAATTAGTACAGGCCTAACTAATTTTGGTACCACCAGCATTTGTAAAGTTCCAGTCGATCCATATGCCTTTGCCTTGACCATAATCTGCTTCTTGATGCGTTCGGTTCCCCCCCCAAATGCTCCGACCACCTGCGTTGACGTCACTGGTAGAACAGGGCAATTTTTAAAGATTTCTTCATTTTTTAAAAAAAATTCCCCGGAAACGCACGACACCTCACTTCCACTATCGATGAGACTCAGCTCTGAGATTCCAGCAATCTCCACTGGTATCTCCGGACACCTCGGATGAGTCTCGTCGTACCACTTCCTCGGGCTACTCTCCATCTCTTCGTATAAATACTCGCGTGGATTTTCCATGAGCGTTGAACACGTCCTCTGCTTCTCCTTTTCCCTGTCGACCACCCTCGGTGCTGGCCCTCTGATATCCGGTACAACCTGAACTCTAGCAACGTTCTCTGGACACATATCTTCCTTATTCTTATATGAGCCTTTACCGTCTTCCAGAACTCGGCTTTCCACGGACTCAGCCTGCCCTCGCCGTTCGGTGTGCTTCCCTACACTCTCTCTCACCGCCTGTTCTCTGTCACTGTCTCTTTCCACTCTTCTTTGCTGATTCCTAATTTTTTTTTTCTCTCTCTTCCTCGCGTTCATCTTTTGTCGAATGCTCTTCCTTTCTCCATTTTCTAGCGTTGCGCTCCTTTCCTCTTGGTTGTTGTGAATTTTTTTCTTTTCCTCGGGCGCAACGCTTATGCGTTTCCCGAATCGCTGTTTCCTACTCCCGAGCATTCTGGTACTGGTTCTCTCGGGATCTTGTGTGCCATGAACGGACCCTGTATACCACGATTTATAATGTGCACCTGACTATTCGGCTGCTGCTCCTGTCTCTGCATCTCAGGTCCCGTTGATCTGTTATTCTCCGGCCTCGGAACATCCTCTGACCGGTTTCCTTGCCAAGCAGGTCGCGACGGTTGCCATGGCCTGTTGTTTTGCCATGGTGGTCTATCCCCCCGACCACTTTGACGTCCTGGCGACCATGTACCACCATACCCGCCATTGTTTGGTGCATTATCCCGATTTTCCTGTCGAAAATACGGGCGCGCCGTCTGCTCGCGTGCTGCTCCTCTATTAAAATTTCTCTGCAGATCCTGTGCTGCGTATCCTCCTGAGCGACCAGTCACTCTTCTGTAATTTAGTGGGCCGGCCACGTCCGTGCTTTCTAAAAGTTCCAAAAATTCATCAATGTCGCAAATTTGGCGAACTCTCACGGCACTGCGCACCTCCTCGTCGAAGTGCTTCGCGAGTCGACGTATAATATCTTCGTCGCTTAATTTCTCGCTTAAATTCCGAGCATTGCCGATAACGCGGGTCGCATATTCAGCCCGTGTCAGCGCCTGACCTTCAGTGTAAAATGATCCGAATTCCAAATTTTTTTTTACTTTGTCCTGCATGTCACGAGCCCAATATCTCGCACGAAACTTCTCTTCAAAAGTTTGAAGGTCGTGTACCGCGCCCTCCACCACGAGCCACCAATCGTTTGCGACTCCTTTTAGTGCAGTCCCGATCGCGTGCCGAATTTCTGTGTCCTCGATCCCCCCTGCAATGCAAAATTCTCGAAATTCTTTTAAGAATCGCATGGGTCTCTCCTTTCCGTCACCATTATATGTGGGTAGCTTCTGAGCTGTCGTATATAGACGAGTAACGTTCAATCCCCCTCCAATCGTCTGTCCGAAACTCATAGACGTATTGGTCCTCCGTGTCGACTCTTCTAGTTTTTCAATCCTTTTATTTTGTCTCTCCGTAATTTCTTGTGCCGCACGAATCTCCGCCATCATCTCTTGTGTCCTTCTTTCCAGTTTTTCGACCATCACCTTCTGACGAGCGACTTTTTGTTGTATATATTCATTTGTAACGTTCTGATTTTCGAGGATGCTTTCCCTTGTCTCTTTAATCTTTTTATCCGTTCGGCACTCGACTGCTAAAATCTCTCCTTCCAAAGCCTCCTTCGTCGCTTCCCTCAACACCGATATCTTGCCCGAACACTCGTCTCTTATCTCTTGCTGTATTTTCATCACCTCAGCGAATTTGCCATCCATCTTCTTCTCCATCTTTTGGAAAAGCTGCACAATCTGGCCTACCTCCACTGGGTTCGGTACAACTGTCGTGGTCCTGTCCGTAGGTCTCGGCGTGCTGCCGCTCTCACTGTTTCTCCGGTTCTCTTCGGTCTCCTCAGATACGTTTTCGTTTTCTTCGCTTGGCATAATTTCTGAGATTCGTTGGATGTCTCTTCTATCCCTGAGCCGTCGACCCTCCAATAGGTGCTCCGCTGTCGTTGATTCCCATAGATAAGTTCCACCATCGTCAGCACCCTCCTCTTGCCGATGCTGTTCCTCCAAACTTTCCATCATTCTCAACTCCTCCAGCTCAGTTGAGAGATTAGCTTTTTCGCCTGGATCCATATTCTAATTTCTCCAAGTTTTATTTCTTCTGGCTTACGCGCGTCCTACCTCACCACCACAGTCTTTCTTAGTCGTGTCGAGCCCCACGTTGGGCGCCAAATGTAACGGTATTTTTCTTCCGTTCCCATGTAATTTTATTTTTCGTGGGGTTTTGGGCTCAACACTAAACTAATTAACGTAGACTTCAAAGTGGTGGACAGTGATGCTTTATTTATGACAACTAAATGATCGCCAAACCTCATTCCTTTTTTATTTCACAATCCTTTAATTTCGAGGATCCTCCTTTACACTGGGGATGCACCGATTATTTTCGCCATTTATTTATTTTATTGGTGATGCGCGGTTTCTCGGTATTACTCGGGAGTCTGTTATGGTTCGTGGCGCAGTTCCACTATACCTATGTTTAATTCGCCGCTATATCTATACCGCACCGCTCGCTATCTTCACTCGCACTCACTTCCTTCTTGCTCGGTGTTACAAAGTATTATCCGATATTTTTCGCACCGAGATCTCACTTTCTGGTTACTCTAATTCGCATTTTCTCTTTTTATAGGATGTATGAACCCTATTTACAATTCTTTGGCACTCATCCTTCTTTCACCCATTCACTCGTACTCATTTTTCCTAGGTGTTAATGCTACTTATCCTATCGAATTACCATCATCCTATCTTCTATGTTTCTTAATTCTATCTTTTCCGTCTCGAAAATAAAGGAATTCCCTCGATTTTAGTTATTATTATTTCTACTTATTCGAGCACCACTTCTTGGAATTTCGGAGCTCGAGCTATGGTGACGGGACGACGCCTCGGTATCGTCGCCTCACACACACAGACACACCGTACTACTTGTATAGAGTGTAGAAACTCTATGTACAATTCTTTTCTCTTTCTTTCTCGTCTTACTCGCACTCGGTCTCCGTTCTACTTATGTGATTTTGCGTCTCGCAATTCTCTCGTTGGTTTAAAGATCCGATTTATTTCTTTTCCAGAATCTTTTCGCTGAATTCGATGCAACTACACGATACGCTTAACTCTATCCTCTTATTCCTATTTCCTTAAAGAGCCCCGCACTCCCCGCATCGGCCTTTTATAGGCCTCGCCTCGCCTCAGTCCCCTCTGTCAATTTTTCATCATCATTTTAAAATCGAAGGCATTTTCAACGATTTCTTCGGTACCCCGCTGCCGTGCTCACCGCCTTCCCCTCGCCTCCCAGCAAGGCCAGCTAGTCGCTGACCTGCTGTTTACGTCAGCGAGGGAATTTCGGAACGGCGACTGCTTCAGTTCTTCTATCGGGGCAATGGCCTATTGCCCGCAAAACCTCGGTACATATGTACTTGCTCGAACGCTCAGGTGTATCCAAACACTCTATCTTTGTCCTTCTGCTTGGCATCGGACAGCCGTCGACTCGTGTCACTCACGTTTCACTGTCTCCTCGAATCCTTCCCTAACGTGTTATCTTACTTCTCGGGCTCTCCAGCCGTTCACAATAATACTTGATGGTCAGAAGTATGCCTCTATTTTATGACATGGACTATTATTGCACTTATCTCTACGCTCATGGGTGTAACTCTGTTACAGTACAGACCACTCGATTTAAGAATATGGAGAAGTATTCAAACCAACAACGTTTAATTATTGTAAAAACACATTACAAAAATGGTGAAAGTTTTGCGAAAACAGTTCGCCAATTACGTCAAGTTTTTGGTCACAATAATACGCCAAATGAATCGACAGTGAGGCGTTTAATTACAAAATTTCAGACCAAATTTACGCTGATGGATCAGAAGATCATTGTTCGTCGTCATCCTTGTCGGTCACTCGAAAATATAGCCACAGTAACGGAATCTGTGGCCGAGAATCCAGGAACTTCCATTCGGCATCGTGGTCAACAATCCGCATTAATTTGATGATGTTCCAACACCCAATCAGCAAATTCACGGCGCTGCGCATGGTCCCTTGACTTGATTTTTTGCACCAATTGAACCTTGTACGCGTGCAAATGCAGATCTTTTACCAAAATTCGTTGCATAGTGCTATTGGAAATGTTTAATTGTTGACCACGATGCCGAATGGAAGTTCCTGGATTCTCGGCCACAGATTCCGTTACTGTGGCTATATTTTCGAGTGACCGACAAGGACAACGACGAACAATGATCTTCTGATCCATCAGCGTAAATTTGGTCTCAAATTTTGTAATTAAACGCCTCACTGTCGATTCATTTGGCGAATTATTGCGACCAAAAACTTGACGTATTTGGCGAATTGTTTTCGCAAAACTTTCACCATTTTTGTAATGTGTTTTTACAATAATTAAACGTTGTTGGTTTGAATACTTCTCCATATTCTTAAATCGCGTGGTCTGTACGTGACAAATGTAAAAAAAAAATCACCGTACAACTCGTATTAACAAAATGGCGGCAAATTGAAATCCGGCGCTCTTGCTGGGACAACCTTTATATTTCCCTCGAAACCATAAACTTTCAAGCAAGCATTCTGGTGTTAATTGTAGTGAATCGGCCAACAACTGCTAGCGATATGTATATTCAATTTTCGCGGTTTATTATACTTAAGCTATTCCGTTACCCGAATAAGTTCAAACCAAACCAATATATTCCGTATATCAGTATAATTGCGCTATATCCAGATAATTGCGCTCTGCGCACACATTAATCATAGTTAGCGAGTCGAGAGACTACCGTGCCGCGCTTACCTCTCCCCAGTCACTATGAAGACGCCGCACTCCGAATCGAAGAAATCAATCATCTTTTACTATATTATGTCTCGTGAGTGTCAGTAAATATGAACGGCAAAATCCGTCACCCTCAAATGCAAACGGGTATTAGTGAAATTGTGATAATAATCGATGCAGTCATATTGAGTCACCTAGTATTATGTATAGGGATTCAGTGGCTGGGCCAAATTACGGAATGAATTTAACAAATTCAGCGAACCAATTCAGCGAATTGAATTTAACGAATTAAACGAATTAATTTGGCTAATAAAGTCAGTCACATTCTGAAAGCATTCGAATACTCTGAGGACCTAACCATAGTCCAACGAGACAACCGTTGCATTTTGCAACCCTCTATCACCTCAGCCCATAATTTCAAGGCCAATGGTTGCTTCGTCGTTCACACGGTTGGATATAATCGATCTGGCCAACCTTCAATCATTGGCCACGGGTACATACTTGGCCGTTGGAAAATAGACATCTTCGCAATGAGACCGTGGTGTATGTAAACAAACGCTTCAACGAATAAGATAAGTATCGGCGTTCTTTTATAATGTATTTCTATTTCTCGTGTATATTATTTCGCGTATCGTGAACTAGACATTTTGTGTATGAATTTATGATGGTGAGAGCTGTTCGAATCTTAGCTCGTCTCGCGTTTTTGTTGCAGATGATTGTGTCAATTTTAACTATTATTAATGCTCATGTGGAACACGGTTCACTAATATAGAGAACTCGTGTATGTGGTCGGGTAGCTACCCAGAAATAGCCGAATATTCATTATCATCATGAAAGTTCTTATCTTTTGCGATAGTTCTCTGTTATTATCAATACATTGTTTATCTCTCTCATATTGATAATGTATAAGGATCGCATCTTTTCTCTTATAACATATTAAGTGCGCAACTAAGTTCCCGCTGTTTTTTTTTTATGAAAATGCAACTTAATCGTGAAAAAATGTTTACAAATGAATCATTTAAAATATTGCCCATCGCTAGCGACAACTTTTTCCCATCTTTCTGGCAGAGCTCGAATACCGTCACGGTAGAAGTGTTCGTCTTTTGAGGCTATCCACGAATCAAGCCATTTTGAGATGTCTTCATATGAGCTGAACTGCTGATTAGCCAGACCATGTGCCATCGAACGGAACAAGTAATAATCGGACGGCGCAATATTTGGGGAATATGGCGGGTGGGGTAGGACTTCCCATTTGAGCGTTTCTAAGTAGGTTTTAACGGGTTTGGCAACGTGAGGTCGAGCGTTGTCATGCTGTAGAATCACTTTTTCGTGCCTCTGCTCGTATTGTGGCCGCTTTTCGCGCAGTGCTCGGCTCAATCGCATCAATTGAGTTCGATACCGTTTCCTAGTGATGGTTTCGTTCGGTTTCAACAGCTCATAATAAATAACACCACCCTGAAAAAAATGACTTAATTGCGCGCACAACCAGGGTGCATGTGGAGCACCTTGGAGCAAGTGGAACACTTCGTAAATTAAAAGAAATTGAGTTAATTGAATATCCATTCTAAAAAAAAACTGTAGTACATTACAAAATCGAATATAGATTGTTATGGTATTTATCGTTAACATTATAGTTCTACTAACAAGATAGTTCTAACAACGATGTATTCAGTTCCTGGTTTGCATTTAGCATCACCCGCTGGACTAATCGATTCGCAAACGTAGATTCGAAACGCATAATTTCTCTACTTGGCACCCACTATCAGCCTTTTTTTCGTATGCTCGAGTCGCTGTTCGGGCGCCAAATGTTACGGCGTTTATCGTTAACATTACCCTGAAAGGGTTTTAGTTCGGACTCGAACAGGGAGGAAAGCAATATAGGCTTCAGTAATAGGTAAAAGTAGGGTTTATTCGAGAAAACATAGTGTAAATTATGCGATACATAAGTAAGAAAATAATATGAAGTTCAATTGACGATCTCCTTCGGTGTGAGTAACGCGCGATAGCGGTGCCTCGATGTGTGCACCGCGCGTTGTTATACGACCAGTACGTTACATTGTCCCCCGATCCGAGGTGAACCTGTGAACAGAGGATCTCTGCAATGTTGTGGCTCTCTATCCTCCTCTTGCTGTTGTCTTCTATCGTGTTATTCCTTTCTTATCCTCTATGTATTTCTGTGCTTGTCTTTCCTATGCGCTTTTTAATTCTGAATCTTTCCTGTTTTTATCATTCTACCTGTTCCTGCCTATTATGCCCCTTTACGACCATAATCTATTGTTATTTATTCTTTCCTTTCATATTTATTTATTTATTATTTTATTTTATTTCTTATTACTACTCTTATCACTTATTTAGTTGCCTCGATTCTATTTCTTATTACTATGACGTTGCGGGTTCTATTAGTAGAAATAACCTAACTAATTTTTTTTTATATAACAACAAAATGATTTTTTAATTATTATGTACATGTTTTAAATTATTATGTACATTTTTTTTATTATTTCACCGCGTTCTCAATGTTCAAATGTCCCCATAAGAACCCGCCCAACTCATCGCTTCTGACGCCGAGGATTCCTCCGCTTCTTCGTCGATTTCGTGACTCTCATATCCTCTCCTTCGTTTTCCATCCAAAAATGGGGGTCGAGAAATAAACCACCATCCATCCCCCAGTCAAAACGAGCCGGATTTGGCTGCCTTACGCCTACCCCGTGGTGGATCAGCTCATCTCGTATTGCACAGATGGTTCCATTGTCTCCAGATTTCCGCCCACCAGGCCTGGGCATGTATTTCCTCCGGGAGTATAGTAATGTTCCAAGGGACCGCGTCCAGAATCTGGCGAGTTATCTGGATGCCTTCCATCCTCCTATTGGTGCCCCGATCTGGCTGAGGCAGATTTGTATGGCCTGGAACGCGATGTGTAGTACTTCTGGAGGTGGCGTGTAGCATTGGTAGATGGTCGTAGCTATGTCCACCCCCAGATCTTCCAACCAGACCAGGACCCGTCCCTCTTCTTCCTCTGTCATTATTATCCCCCGAAGGAATCTGCCTTCCTCCTGGTAGAGTATTTGCCGCCCGATTTGGTCCTCCCCTCGAGTCAGTTGTCGTATCCCTTGCATTTCCACTGGAAGTTCTCCCACATAATTTAGAAAAATTTCTCGGGTTCCCTCCGGATCCTCTTTACAAATGTAGATTCTTTGCGGGTCGGCAACACTTAGGAATGTGACATTGTAATATATCCCCCCAAATTCTCCACTGGATAATTACGGAATGACATCTTGTTTTCGTGCGTTCACTTCGGTGTTTGATTTGAGACTGGCGTCCGTTCGCCAAGACGGGAGAGAGAGCCGTTCAGACCGTCCTCTATAGACTCAACTGTCGACCCGGACACCAACCTTTTATGTTGTCTTTAGTCAGAATGATGAATCCGTCCTGGTCGACTGGGTATCTAACATCCCAACGTTTGCTTTGGTTGATCTTCGTATGATAATGGGCTAGGATCGATTTCCAACTTTTGATTTTGATTTCCTTGCCCCTTATTCTCCTCAGCTCCCAGTTTCCAGTACAGTCGATTGAGGATGTCTTCATGACAGGCGGCTCTGGTATCCCCTGGTGTTCTCACAGTTTTCAGTGGTAGACTGATTTAAACTTCACAAAGATCTGCGTACTCCTCCTGTTCGTTTTTCTTTTTTTTTATTTCCCCTCTCGAAATTCTTTTTCCTGTTTCATCTCTTTTTCTAGCCTTGCTCTAATCATCTGCTCGTTCACAATCACTTCTCGGTGATAGTTGTTTATCGTCTCTTGCTCCTGAACGATCTCCTGCCACACCGCCTCAATCTTGTTATCGGTTCTGTCATCCGCCTCGGAAATCCTGGTTTTAACATGTTCCTGTAGATCTTCCCGGAGCAAGTTCGTTCTTGAGAGGCATGAGCTGTTCGCTTTTTTCAACTCTGCACGAATCTCATCTTGTCCTTCCTTCATTGTCTGCAGAAATGTCATAATCTGGCCCATGCCAATCGGGTCAGGAACAACAGGGAGAGTATTCCCTAATACCGGAGTCGATTGTCCCTCTCCTCGTACACCTGACTCATTTGATTCCATCGTTTGTGTGATACTATGGATCTCTGATAAACGTGCAATCTCTTCACGGTCCTACCTACGCTGCTGACTCAGTAAACCATCTGCTGTGGTGGATTCCCACGCTAAAGATAGTTCTAACAACGATGTATTCAGTTCCTGGTTTGCATTTAGCATCACCCGCTGGACTAATCGATTCGCAAACGTAGATTCGAAACGCATAATTTCTCTACTTGGCACCCACTATCAGCCTTTTTTTCGTATGCTCGAGTCGCTGTTCGGGCGCCAAATGTTACGGCGTTTATCGTTAACATTACCCTGAAAGGGTTTTAGTTCGGACTCGAGCAGGGAGGAAAGTAATATAGGCTTCAGTAATAGGTAAAAGTAGGGTTTATTCGAGAAAACATAGTGTAAATTATGCGATACCTAAGTAAGAAAATAATATGAAGTTCAATTGACGATCTCGATCCCTTTTTCCTGGTATTCTGGCTACCACGCGCCTTACAATTAGTTATTCCCAGGCTCGTGAATGCCTTTATAATCGTGTACGCTGGAAAATTCAAAGAATGTTTGATAATATGATTTACTTTATAATGAAATGATAAGCGTCGGTCGATAATTCTTTTTACCCGCCGCATTCACTAGGTAAGATATTTGAGCACGCGTACTGTCGGTAAGTGGCCGACAGCTGCTCGTAGAACTCGGACTATCCTCGGATCTTTACTGAGTTGATCGATATTCGCTTCCTACGTGAAAACCTACGTGAAAACTTACTCGCTCGCCCACCTGACCGCCGCTGCGGTCCGGCATTAGCGAGATGCACTCAGGGTGCATGCACAGATGTTTAATATCTCAGGGCCCAACCTCATTAAATTCAATAATATCCTATATTTTTCCTGAGCTACTGTAACTGATATCATAATTATTTTCTTTTATCCCTACGCTATCGTGTTCTATTATATTCGTTATTTAAATGCGTGATTTCCTGTAGGCTATCGAATTGGTTTGATAGAATAGCCCGCTGGATCTTCTATCCTCGGTTGCTAGAGTGAGTGCGTCACCCGCAGTATCCCTCGCTGGGTTGCTTGGGGCCACCACTCACTTGCAATAAAAACTAACCGCATGTTAATCTTTCTTTTATTAATAAAACTATATAATTCATTATACTAGAGCATAAACCCTTACCCTACCACCAATGTTCCCATGGCGTCCCATCCTGGAATGACTGCATAGCCACCAAAATTGAGAGAACGTCCAAGACGAAAAGCCTGCAGCCGGAATATAAGAAAGGCAAATGGACAGGAGAGGTTCAACGTCTAGCACCACCACAGCCACCGCCTGGTGGACTATTTTGGGTATTGCACCCCAGGGCACACTCAAACGTTTTCACTCCAGTCATACAGCTAACCTTTGACACAGCCGTGGGGACCAAAAAGAAAAAGCCAATAGCAGACCACCAATTAGTACGCTAGTACTTACCGTGGCTGGCTGAGCTATTCCGGGCCCATGGCCGCAACACCTTTATGCCACACATGACAACGGCACGTACTGCACCTCACTCGTCGGTCACCCGGCTGTCGATATAATGGGCCCCGACATCTACGCCGTAACACGAAGCTAAGAGACGACGGTAACTCAGTGTCCGCCTGAGACACCGACGCTGCACACATCTACCATCCTACTCTATAGCGGCGCCGCACACATCTACCACTTTACTCTACACCGACGTCGCATCTCTCGTCACTTCGAGCCAAGAAGCGAGTGGGAAATGATGCCTAACGTAACAGAGAACATGAGCCATTATCGAGCAAATATTGAGGAATTGACGAGGATATATCGAGGAATATTGAGCCGATTTGAGACGAAATAAGCACTTGAAATTGGATTTTGCGAGAGTAACTTGAGCTGAGTAAGTAGAGAGTGAACGATTTCCTTTTACTTCTACACCTAAGTCTCCAAGTAGAGAATAGAGACTTTATTGTGAATATTATTTGTCCGACCGCGTGGCACATACATTCGCCATTACTAACGTCTCGTGGCCTATATAATTCTAGTTGTAACGTAAGTGGTCTTCTCAGACTGCATAGCGAACATAATAATATATCTCATAATAGGATAATATAGGAATTAATGATAGGGAATTTTGACGTAACAATCCCTTTTACCTCCTTGCTCTTACATAACAAAGTAGATGAGTATATCACTTATAAAGTTAAGTGTTAGCCGTGAGCTGTCGAACGGCCGCCATTATAATTATTTCGAGTTAAAATTCGTTGTGAAATCAAAACCAGTTAGTGTAGCACTGGAGGCTTTGTGGTCATTACTATTGCGCATCTGGAAGGGAAATTATACTCTCCTCCTGTAAAAACCCACTCCAACATAACCCCCCTTATTTTTTTTTCTTGATTCCATTATCAAGAAATCCCCTGACATCGAGGTAATTATTAAAAAGCCGTCGCGGTCGGGGATTCACACCTTAGAGTTAACCCCCCCCCCCCCCCCCCCGTGCTGCCCCGCTAGCTAGTCCCAACCGTTATCAAGTACGTCTTATAGTTCTGAGTAAAAGTGCTACGCCGTCATGTATCTGGCGCCTAAATTAACAATTGAAGTTTATTTTCGCTCATCGGTTAAGCTTTCTTTTTTTTTTTCTTGTATTTTTATAATTTATACTATATTTTCACCCCATTATTTGAGCATTGATGGTATCATACATTATATTGTTGATTTATTATTTCTGCACTTTGGTCCAACTCCTATTTGGCACTGTCGTTTAAGTAATTATATTTGTGTTATGATTCCCGCTTTTAATCCTGCGTAATATCCCATAGCAGTTATATTTGACTCGATATTTTTTGTTGGTGTTACGTCCTGACATAACCATGCTCCAATATCTTTCTTTCGTTCAAAGAAGATCATAAACCTGCACTGTGGTCGGGTCCTATAGTTGCCAGATATTATACAGGTATAATGACGGCGGGAGGGGTGAGACCTGCAGCCACACCGAGGCAGGGCAGTGGGAACACATGGTGCGCGCCAGGAATGGACGGCTAGGTTCACCACTGTACCTAACAACGTAGCCAGCCGGTGCAGCCGAGCCGCTGTGGCCAAACTACCTGGATATTTTCCGGGTGACCTGCTGGGACCGAGTAAGAAAACTGGTGACTCCGCCTCCCCGTGGCTCCCGCTGGAAACAGACCGAGGATGCGGAGGGGTCTCGATCGCTCCCCATCGCCGGTGCTGGCTAAGTGAGTCACCGCCCCCCAGGGGGCGGGTCCAACTTGTCCAATGAACCAGAAATGGCGAGGGCAGGGTTTTTCCTAGCCGACCGTGCAAAAACATCAGGACATGGCAGTCCTCTTGGCCGTGGTAAAGGCTGGATGGTGGGTCTAGTTTACAAAATTGTCCGTCGACCATCAGACGTGAGTTAACAGTGCTGGTAGGGGGAAACCCGAGGAACAGCCATCTCACAAGAAAGTTAACGTAAATCACTCCTCCTTGTACCTAACAACGCCAGCCACTGAGGCCCAACTACCTGGATATTTTCCGGGTGACCTGCTGGGACCGAGTAAAAGAACTGGTGACTCCGCCTCCCCGTGCCCCCCGCTGGAAACAGACCGTGGATGTGGAGGGGTTCCGATCCTTCTACATCAACGGTGCTGGCTAAGTGAGTCACCGCCCCCGAGGGGGCAGGTCCAACTTGTCCAATAAACCAGAAATGGTGAGGGCAGGGTTTTTCCAAGCCGACCGTCCAAAAACATCTGGTCATGGCAGTTCTCTTGGTCGCGGTAAAGACTGGATGGTGGGTCTAGTTTACAGAATTATCCGTCGACCATCAAACGTGAGCTAACAGTGCTGATAGGGGGAGACCCGAGGTACAGCCTTCTCAAAAGAGAGTTAACGTAAAATCGCTCCTTGTACCTAACAACGAGAAACGAAGAGTTGGTAGGCCACTGCCCCACTCTAACGGTCAGCATGGAGGGACCCGAATCTCGTATCAAGAGTTTTCCCTCTATGGCCTGTGGAAATCATTGGCGGCGGGTGTCACCGAAGTCTTTAGTTGATTCGTGCCCGCGTGCTATGTTTGCTACTGTCGGGTGCTCGCTTCCTCCCCCTGTCATGTACCGTATCTGGGTCACGAAGGTAGACTAACTGCCGTGGCAACGTCTTCGTTGTTTTGGAAGTTCTTATATGCTACGACGAATGATGCAATGAACAAAAAAATTGATATTTAATATTACACAAAGACATATGTCTTATGAATGGTATTGATAAAAAATTGAAATTTGTTTTCGACATCAGAACACCAAAACCTCAAAAAGCAGCTCTTCAAAATTTCTGAATAGACAAATAACAATTAAAACACAATTGTAGCAAAAATTTGGAGCCTGGTTGCTGGGGTAAGGCCACTTTAGTACACCTGGGGTTGGACCAGTTGCCCCAGGGGAACCGTTGTGGCATCTCTCCCAGATGCCATACAGCCCTCGGCATGGTATCTAACACCTTAGCTTGGGTTGTGTTTGGTCCGCGGGGGTTATAAGTGTAACCCCTGCCCGCCTTTGGTGACCGAAAGGCAGGCATCCCTATCTATCTATCTATCTATCTATCTATCTTTTTTTTTTTTTTTTTTTATTTTATGGAAGGAGGGGAAATCTTACATAAGACACCCTGGTGGTCTGGGTAGTGTCGGATTCTTACCGACTAAAACCCCTCCTCCCTCACCTCACTCCCTATCGGTACCGCGTTAGCATAACTTCCATAGGGTGTGATTTCCGCTCGATTTGAGCTGCCTCCTACTACTAAGACCACGTCTATCGTCCGTTCTTTTCCACCTATGTTAGAGGTTTTGCTCTGCCTCGATTTCAATGTTTGCCACAGGCTGTGCTTTCCACGCTCTATCGGCTTCATCTTTTCTCATCATTATTGCAGTGATAAATGCTTTTACGACCTCCCAGTCGTTTTCATTTCGAAGCATAACTTGTGTCAGGTTACCTGCCTCAAGCACTATGTCACCGAGTTTCACCTGGACATCTGACCTCTCGTTTTCCGTAGCTGGACACTGGAAAACAGTGTGTTCCGCGTCATCCGGACTTTGGCCACATAGAAGGCACTCTACGTTGTTCCTCTTTTTGAACCTCGCTAGGTAGGAATTGAAGCATCCGTGGCCCGTGAGCGCTTGGGTAATATGGTATCCCAATTGCCCGTGGGTACGGCCGTACCATGGCGCTACGTGGGGGATAAGCCTGTGGGTCCATCGCCCTGCCGTATCTTCCTCCCATTGGGCCTGCCATCTCTCCATGAGTCTCTGGCGCGCTCTTCCCTTGGCCCCGTCTTTGGCCTGCTCCTTTTCTTCTTTCCTGGCATACTGGCTTAGTTCATCGTAGATCTCCTTTTTTTCACGAATCAGTAGATCCATTGGCGGCGTACTCGCTAGTACGAGTGCGGCCGCCCTGGATACGGTCCTGTAACCAGAAATCAGTCGTAATGCGCTGCGCCGCTGCACAGAGGCAAGTTTCCGCTTTGCTCCGATCTTGTCTGCCGCCGGTGCCCATATTTCCGCGCCATAGAGGATCTGTGCGTGTATTACGCTGTTCAGTAGTCTTCTTTTTGCCTCACGAGGTCCTCCAACGTTTGGCATGAGCCTTGCGAGACTTGCCGCTGTTGCTGCTGCTTTCTCGGTTGCCTTGACGACATGCTCTACATAGCGAAGTCCTCTGTCAATCTGCACCCCGAGGTATCTCACCGCCTTTGCCCATGGTACGACCTGCCCTTCCAGAGTGAGGATCGGTGGTATGAACATCCTCTTGTCTGTTACCAGTACTGCTTCCGTCTTATGTATTGCTAATTGCAGTCCATTTTCCTTCATCCAGTTGCTGGCCCGTCGGAGGCACTCATTTGTGACTACCTCGAGTGCGCTTGGAGTTCTCGCTGTTACTACTACTGCTACGTCGTCCGCGAAGCCCACTATGGTCGCGTCTTTCGGTATTCTCAGGTTCAGTAGGCCGTCATACATGACGTTCCACAGAAAGGGTCCAAGGACCGATCCCTGCGGAACCCCTACAGTCACCTCGTACTCAACCTGGCCGTCCTCCGTGTCGTAGACAAGGACTCTGTCACTCAAGTAGCTACTTATCGTTTTCCTTAGGTACTCCGGTACTTGCCTCTGCTCCAAGGCGTTTAGGATCACGTCCCACCGCGCCGAGTTGAAGGCATTCTTGATATCAAGCGTCACTAAGGCACAGAAGCCTTTTGTGTTTCAGGTTCCCTGTTTGACCTTACTGGCGGTCTCGATCACCGTCGCGATAGCGTCGACCGTTGACTTACCTTTCCTAAACCCGTATTGCCTCTGGGACAGACCCCCGTTTTCGTCGATATGGTTTTCTAGCCTTCGGAGTAACATTCTCTCCAGCATCTTTCCCGAGTTGTCGAGAAGGCAGATCGGTCGGTATGAGGATGGATCCTCCAGAGGCTTGTCCCCTTTACGTAAGAGGACCAGTCTCTGCCTTTTCCATCGTTCATGGAACACCCCTTTGTAGAGACATGCATTAAAAGCCGTTAGCAGGAGCTCCGGCCAAGTCTCTACCACCTCCGTCAGGATCTCGTTTGGAATGTTATCTGGTCCTGGTGCCTTCCCGGGCCGAAGCCGTTTTTTCGCTTCCTGTAGCTCTCCAATTGTAAAACCCTCGATGGCTTCCAGGGTCGTCTGCATTTGTTGTATTTCCCTTCGCTGCTGGGCAGGAAACAGCGTTTCGACTATCTCCTTCATGCTCTCTGGACGCGATAGTCCCGGGATGGGCTGCCTGCCTCCTAGTTTCTTGGTGACTATGCGGTATGGTAGCCCCCACGGGTCGACTTCGATTGAGCGTAGGAGCAGTTCCCAACTTCTTCTTTTACTGCTCTTGATGGCGAGGCGTAGTTCCTTTCTCGCTGTTTTGAAGTTTGTTTGTAGGGACTCGTATGTTCGTACGTCACCTCTTCTTCTTTTCCTTTGGGCTGCCCTTCGCGCTGCCTTACACTTAATACGTAGATCTTTTATTTCGGGTGTCCACCAGTACACCATCTTCCTCCTGTCGGGAGCATTTCTCCGCCTCGGCATCGCCGCGTCGCATGCTGCGGTGATGATCTCGATGACGTAACTCACTATCAAGTCAGGATTACTAGCTTCCGCTAGGGCTTGGAGCCGCCACTGTTGTTTTGCGTTTTCGAGTGCTTCCGCTAGCCGGAGTCTATCCAGCTTCCGCAATATCCAACCAGCTTCTTCAGCCCTCTCGCTTTCCCGTGGATCCCGGTGTACTCCTGGCTCCTTACCTACGCTGAAGAGCAAATATTGATGGTCACTGAGTGTTGCATCTTCGAGCACCTTCCAACCTAGTGTCCTTGCAGCTATTCCCGCTGATGCAAGCGTTATGTCAATTACTGAGCCTGTTTGTCCCCTGCAGAACGTACACTCCCTTCCCTCATTTACGACAATGAGGTCGAGTCTAGCAATCAGCTCCGATACTGCCTCTCCTCTGCGATCGAGTCTCCGCGATTCCCATTCTGGTGACTTGCTGTTAAAATCGCCAGCTACAAGCACTTCTCCGATAGCAGTTCGAAGGCTATCCTCGAGGTTGTCGAGCTGAGTCACGAAGTCGTCGTAGTCCAGGTTTGGCAAGAAATAACAGCTATAAACTCGCATATTTTCAATTTCAGCCCACACGAAGTCCGCTGTCGACTCGCCGACCGCTCCAACCCTCGTGTTCCTGCTTGTGACAGCAATGGCTGCTCTTCCTGTCGTATCTTGGAACCATAGTCCGGTATCAGGCTTCCGGTACTGTTCGCTGATAATTAGAACATCGGCCTTTTTCTCTGCAGCTGCTTGCATGAGGAGATCCTGAGCTTCACGTCCTCTTCCCAGGTTTACCTGTAGGAATCTAGCCATTTCGGTCATTTCTCATCGCCTTCTGCAGGGAAGGACACCTTGCACTCCCAAGGATATGCTTTGCGTCACCCTGTTCAGAGGCTTCACTACAAACTACACAGAAGGGTTCCCTCGTGCATTCTTTCGCCACGTGGTTTCCTTGGCCACAGAGTCTACACAGTTTTGACCTATTTGGTCCCTTACATTGTAGTGCTACGTGGCCAAAGCCTTGGCACCGGTAGCACCTCAAGACTTCAGCCTTGAGCCTGACACGGCAGCGAACCCAGCCTACCTTCAGCTTACCCGTTTCGAGCAGTTTTTCCGCAGTTTCCCTCGGTACCGTTACCACTGCGGCTTGCATGCCTCCAAAGCCTTTCTTCAGAGGTCTAACCTTGATGGCGTCCTCTATTGAGTTTTCGGTTGCTGCTATTATTGATTCAAGTACATCTTTCTCCTCCGTGATTTCATCTAGGTCTCTGATTTCTATGTTGCAGCTATGCCCCATCGCGCGTACCGTTCCCTGCTCAGCGACCGCATCCGCGACTGCCTTTCGCAGTTTTTCTGCGCCTTCGCTACCCTTCTGGATCTCAACCAGAATCTCACCTCCACGGATTCGCCTTATCCCGACGATCTTTGCTCCGCAGTCTTCTGGGCTCACGTCCGTCTTGATTTTCCGGAGGACCTCCGCGTACGAAGCCTCCCCGTTTATCCTCACGGCGATAGCTTCCGGCCGTCATCTTGGTATCCCCTTTTTCTCAAGTTTTCCGCCGCTCTTGGCGCGCTGTCTTTTTTTCCGCGACACCTCTTCCCAGTGAAGTTCTTGCTCTTTGGGATCGCGCGTGATTTCCCCGCGGGTAGCGAGGTGTTTCTCCACTCCTTGTTTTGCCTGCCCGTTCTTCTGTTTCTTCCCCGGCGTTGTCGTCTGGGGAGGCGAAGTTGCGAGTCTTTTTTTCTCCATGGCCGCTCTCCTAAGGGCTACCCTTGGTGTGCCGTTTCCGCTGCCCCCAGTTTCCGTACCTGATCTCTCCAGATCCTGTACATACAAGGCGCGAGCCTCAGCTAGCTTCGCTCTAAGCTCCATCAGGTGATCGAAGTGCACTATGGCCTCTTTCGCAGGTTCTCTAATAGTAGCGTGCACATTGCGGTATTTCTCCAATACCGCGCCGATATCCGACAGGTTGTCCTTCAGCTTCATCACTGCCTTCTCTTCCTCTTTTTCAAGCTTCGCCAGCTTCCCCCTCGCTCCGTTTGTACTGTTTTCATCCTCCTGTTTTTTGTTTTGTTTTCCCTGGTCACCTTTTCCTGACGCGTTTTCTGCCTGCTTTACCGGCTGCTCCTTGGCTCGGTCTATACCGCTCACCTCACTTTGTGTTTGTTTGTTTACTTCCATGTTTAATCCCACGAGTACCTAGGTTTTAAACGTCCACCCCAGCAAAGCCTGGTTACTGGGGTAAGGCCACTAAATACGCCTGGGGTTGGACCAGTTGCCCCAGGGGAACCGTTTGTGGCATCTCTCCCAGATGCCATGCAGCCCTCGGCACGGAATCTAACACCTTAGCTTGGGTTGAGTTTGGTCCGCGGGAGCTATTTTATTTCACCCCTGCCCCTGATCCTCCACCCGGGGACGCGCCATATGGCAGTACACCTCTGCGCAATGATCTATCTATCTATCTATCTATCTATCTATCTATCTATCTATCTATCTATCTATCTATCTATCTATCTATCTATCTATCTATCTATCTATCTATCTATCTATCTATCTATCTATCTATCTATCTATCTATCTATCTATCTATCTATCTATCTATCTATCTATCTATCTATCTATCTATCTATCTATCTATCTATCTATCTATCTATCTATCTATCTATCTATCTATCTATCTATCTATCTATCTATCTATCTATCTATCTATCTATCTATCTATCTATCTATCTATCTATCTATCTATCTATCTATCTATCTATCTATCTATCTATCTATCTATCTATCTATCTATCTATCTATCTATCTATCTATCTATCTATCTATCTATCTATCTATCTATCTATCTATCTATCTATCTATCTATCTATCTATCTATCTATCTATCTATCTATCTATCTATCTATCTATCTATCTATCTATCTATCTATCTATCTATCTATCTATCTATCTATCTATCTATCTATCTATCTATCTATCTATCTATCTATCTATCTATCTATCTATCTATCTATCTATCTATCTATCTATCTATCTATCTATCTATCTATCTATCTATCTATCTATCTATCTATCTATCTATCTATCTATCTATCTATCTATCTATCTATCTATCTATCTATCTATCTATCTATCTATCTATCTATCTATCTATCTATCTATCTATCTATCTATCTATCTATCTATCTATCTATCTATCTATCTATCTATCTATCTATCTATCTATCTATCTATCTATCTATCTATCTATCTATCTATCTATCTATCTATCTATCTATCTATCTATCTATCTATCTATCTATCTATCTATCTATCTATCTATCTATCTATCTATCTATCTATCTATCTATCTATCTATCTATCTATCTATCTATCTATCTATCTATCTATCTATCTATCTATCTATCTATCTATCTATCTATCTATCTATCTATCTATCTATCTATCTATCTATCTATCTATCTATCTATCTATCTATCTATCTATCTATCTATCTATCTATCTATCTATCTATCTATCTATCTATCTATCTATCTATCTATCTATCTATCTATCTATCTATCTATCTATCTATCTATCTATCTATCTATCTATCTATCTATCTATCTATCTATCTATCTATCTATCTATCTATCTATCTATCTATCTATCTATCTATCTATCTATCTATCTATCTATCTATCTATCTATCTATCTATCTATCTATCTATCTATCTATCTATCTATCTATCTATCTATCTATCTATCTATCTATCTATCTATCTATCTATCTATCTATCTATCTATCTATCTATCTATCTATCTATCTATCTATCTATCTATCTATCTATCTATCTATCTATCTATCTATCTATCTATCTATCTATCTATCTATCTATCTATCTATCTATCTATCTATCTATCTATCTATCTATCTATCTATCTATCTATCTATCTATCTATCTATCTATCTATCTATCTATCTATCTATCTATCTATCTATCTATCTATCTATCTATCTATCTATCTATCTATCTATCTATCTATCTATCTATCTATCTATCTATCTATCTATCTATCTATCTATCTATCTATCTATCTATCTATCTATCTATCTATCTATCTATCTATCTATCTATCTATCTATCTATCTATCTATCTATCTATCTATCTATCTAATGAATTGACTCTACGTTTCGGTTTCGCTCCCCTAAATATCGGCATGTTGCTAGTTTCGCGGTGGACAAACTCTAAAATATGCTCACAAAATTTCTAGAGATATTTTCTCCAAATTTTCCAAAATATTTTTCCTGACTGGCTTAAGTTTATTGGCTATGTATGAGTATAAAGTAACCGCCACTTACAGAAAGATGATCTGGTAGACGGTCCTTTCCATTGCGATGTCCTCGGGTGCTGTTCCTTCTGTGCTGTAGACCCGTTGTCTCTTAGCTTTCCTCGAAGACTGGTCCAGTTGTCCTCCCTGGTACCGTTGACCCGTATCTCCGTTGGTTCCTGGGTTCGTCCTTGGTGCGTCGCCAACGATTGCGCGACGGCTTCTTTTCGAGTAGCTGCTATGCGTACTCGGTTGCACACTTTGTGCGGTTTTCCGCGACTTGACGTGACACCGTCAATCGGGACTTTAAACGGTTGACCGATACGTCACCCCGCACCGACGTTCACTTCGCGTCTTCGCGTTAGATTCGTCGGGTTTTACGAACTACACTGGCGTCCTTTGCACGAGTCGTAGTCGTCACTTCAGAGTATTCTTAACTTTGTCCAAAACGCTTTTATCCTAATAAATCGCGAATCACTTAACTTCGGCAGATCCCACCGCTGCCACCAAATGTTATGCCGGTACCGGGTAATTAGATTATTCGGTATTCGGTATAATATTAAAAAGTTATTATTTTTCGGGATCGTTTGCCGATAAGGAGATGGATCTCGAGTTATCGATGAAAACACGAATTTATGTAAAAGGAAGTATTTATTATAGGCAACGGTGACTTTCCGTTGTCTATTTAGAAGTAAAGTAAGAAAGTACAATAATGCGTTGTTTCGAGAATTTCACGAGGAACCAACCGTTCTCTCTTGAGTCTAAATTAATTCTGCTTTTACTGAAGCAGTTAGCAACTGCGTTTGCTAAAATCCCTTAGTTGGCAGCTTTAGCTTTAGCCTATCGTAGATCGCCTCGCGAGTCGCTTCATGCTGCGTCGGCGTCTACTTCGCATCCCGTCTTGTATGACAGCTAGAATTCCATCTCTGTGTCCGCTAAGGAATATTCCCGAGAATACGTTAGAGGAATATTCCGCGACACAACAATGTATAGTACACAGTAAATACGATACATGAAATTAGACAAAAATCTTATTTTTAAATACCGCAAATTCAACCGTAAAAGTATATACTTTTTTGCGTTATACTAATTAGCGTATTTCAAAATAGCCATACGGTACGGTAGACTTATTCCCGTGCCGCTTTCGCTTCGTGTTAACAGGTTCGCATGATATCGTTTCTTCACGCGTTACTACCTGATTTTCATGCGTTACTACCGTGCGTTGAATAGCGTTGAATTTAAAAATAATAGGTACGCTCCTAGCTCCTGTCACGAAGGATCGTAATGCGTCGTAGTTTACGTGACGGCTATTCGCAATGTTTAGCGAGATACCCTTTACTTTACATTTTTCAATAATCTTACCGTCGGGTTTACGAACAAGGTATGCGTAAAATTTTGGTCCTCCCGAAACGAACGAACATATATAACAACCAGGCCCGTATTCGCTTTATTCATCCGATTGGCGGCTCATACTCGTTGCCACCGAGGCGACTCAAGTAAATAAAGGAGTCCGTATCGCAGTACAATATTCGTCGCCCGAGCCCCTCAAGATAACTGTATAGTTTTAAATGTGCCTGTGTCGTCGTGTATGCTGCAATCACGGCGTTTGATGTCGGGGATGGTTGGATAGCATCGCGGTTGCTCACATAGTTCACATACATGATCTTGTGAGTAACCGGTAGCATTCCCGTCACCTCAATCTCCGGACTCGTTAGTAAATTCATTAGCTCCTAGCGCATAAAAACGATAACGGTTTTCATGAGATTCTCGCGTTGACCAAACTTTTCCAGAATGAATTAAGAGCTAATTTGGCGAGCAAACGTAAACCCGGATTTGACTGCAAAGCATTTCGTTCGAGATATACACCCACAGACTCCTTGTACAACGCTATAAAACGCGCCATTGCTTCCTCGTCATCGTTACACTCTGCTGGCGGTCCACTCGCATTCTGTTTTATTTTTAGGAATGTATCGATGTACTCAGCAAAATGACCGCCTCGTCGCGTCGTCAAGTCATATTGCGTTACGACGTATTTCCAAATTTCATCGATACGCGTCACCTTATATCCGAGCGACACAGCTTTTCTCAGCTCGTCCACGACCCATGCGCCATCAAACGCTCGCTCAGTCGTGTTATAGTGTGTGCAGCCCGCGGATGTGGCTATGTCTTTACAGCACGTTCTACAAAGGGGGAACAGTAGTTTCCCATGCATGCGAACAGGTAGTACGGGGATATATTAACAAATGGCGCGGTGCTACTACGGTACACTTCACGAGACCCCCGACGACACTTAGATCGTTTTCAAGTCCTACGAGTTCTCGACACTCGTCACCTACGTACAGGGTACGCCATCTTTTATGTCGGTATGTAAACATTGAATAACTTTGACATTTATCAACCGATTGACTTGAGTAGACATGTTTTTGAAACGTCAATTCAGTACAATTTCAACCATGAATCGTTTCACACCGAAACAACGCGCCGAAATAGTGACGCTGTACATTGAAAATAGTCGTTCAGTTGTGTTAACTCAACGTGCATATCGTCGAAAATATCGTGGCCAACAAGCACCGTCTGACAACACTATTCGTCGTTTGGTATCGAATTTTATTGAGCACGGAACAATGGGAGATCGTCCACGTGCCGTTCATCAACGCCCAAAACGTTCCAATGAACTGGTTGAAGCGGTAAGAGGAAGAGTATTGCCGAGAACCCACATGTGTCGCATCGTCACCGTTTTCAGCATTTTGGCGTCAGTGGAACCACTTTGCGGCGCATTTTGATAGATGATTTGCATTTGCTTCCGTATAAAGTGCAATTGACTCAAAGAATATTGCCGACAGGCCGTCCACGTCGCTTGGAATACGGCCAAACAGTCGCTCGAATGTTTAACACTGAACCTGATTTTTGGAAGCAAATTTTGATGACCGACTAGGCCCATTTCACTTTCTCTGACGCCGTGAACAAGCAAAATTGCCGCATTTGGGAAACGGAGAATGCACACGAGATCTATGAAACACCATTGCATGACCAAAAAGTGACTGTTTGGACCGGCGTCTGCGCCAAAACCAACGGGATATTTTCCATTCTTACACACCCATGGATACAGCGAGCACACATCCACATAGTGTATCTGCTCTCGATTCGTGACATCGTACAAGCTTACAAAATTTTCCGTTCAATCGCCAAAGAATGCATCGCGTGGTTCGAGAGGCGCCTGCTTGACCATGGTGTAATTTTTCACGTATAACGACATTTCCTCGCTATTCTCGAGTAATCTGTCAAAATCGCATTCCCGTATTTCGGTTAGAGTGTACCCTTTCGATCTGATTCGCCCGGAAATAAGAACGGTACGCGCATATCGCTGATCCATTGTATCACCGAATTTAGTTCGAACATCTCTATTCACGCCATACGAGTCATACGACGGCCTTGCGCGACTGCTTATTGTCCCAGCGGTACCCCCCTGGTGGTAACACCGTAAGGCGATCTTTCTGTAGAAAATTCTTTCGAAATACTTTTATACATGCTGATGCTATCGTGCATGTTTCTGAAAAGGGGCACACGCTTCCGCAACGTATAAGTAACTCTCGAAAAGCTAGGCACGCTTGTTTCAAAACCGTAACATCTCTACGACAATATTGCACAAATTGCGTCGCAAAATCAAATTTATAATCAATGCGACTCGATTCTTCCTCATACCACTTTAAAAATCGCTCGCGATACGCTGAGAATATGGTATCGGGTGAGTAAAAATGCAGAGCTGGCAGAGGACCTGTGTAATTCCGATATTCCGGTGTGTTGAATAAATGGGGATAAAAGGAATAAACCGAAAGCCTTGAGTCTCTATTGGTGGTGCAATAAGTGGATTTACATCGAGCACATTGATAGCTACAGCGATGCTGGAGTACTCGATTATACTTGGAATTACACTGTGTGCAGAACCTCCGACTACCTAGCGCACCAGCGAGATTTAATATTGGCTGGTAGTGATGAGAGCATTCGTAATAGAGAATAAAGAGTGTATGATTAATTTTACCTATTGCAGAGAGTAGGATTTTCGCCCATCGTACAGAGTCGGAACGCGTTTTCCGAAGGTGAGAAATTCATAAACAAGAATCGCTATACTATCGTGAAACAAGTATTCCTGAAAGAGCCGAATCTCGCGCACACCGTACCTTCTAGACGGTGTCGTTCCCCCCGCATTACGCGTGAGCTCTATCGCTGCTGTATATTGAGCTCCTCGAAGCCCGTACCGAGTTTGACACCATCGTCTATGTAGCTCGCCCGTACGAATTTGACCGCGTTGGGCATGCGCTCGGGCTGTGACAAGAGATCGTTGTAGAAACAAATTATCGCTATTACTTATGCGTAAAATTGACATTTTTGCCATAGACTCATGTGTAAGCCTGGTGCCCACACCGGCACCTTCGATGCCTCGTACTATACATGTCGTCATTCTACATGTACCAGCGTCTATACGAAATTCGCGCGCGCTCTGAGCTACACTTTTAATTAGTCGCCATATATCGTCAGGAACGATGTCACGAGCTGGTCGAAATAATAACCATATAGATCCTTGTGCGAAAGACGGCACGGTCAGAGTCATACCCACATAATCATGTCCTTCGCACCATTCTGTAAGACGTATGAGAACATCTCGTACACCGCCCTCGAACCAAGTCAGATGATCAATATCGTCCGGTGACTGACGAAAATAAACATCTGTCTTTCGACCCTGCATCCTAAAGCGTGGAAAATATCGGCTCTGCTCATTGTCGATACGTAGAAGATATGATAAGTAGAAGAATTGATATTCATATGCAGGCTCTAGAGAGCAAAAGTGAAACGATTCAGCGGTGTATAAACGAGGTGGTATCATATGCCCGTGAAAAGATAGTTGTCAGTGAAACGCCTAGTGCAGCAGCGTATGAGGTCATCGGTTCCAAGGAATTCTTTCAAGAAGCGCTCGAGCACATCACGACCTTGCTAGCGCCGGATGATACGGAGCTTATGAAAATTATTTTGTTCGAAATAATTGTGCTGTACCGTGATCATATCACTGACCATGCAGAGAGAGAGAGAGAGAGAGAGAGAGAGAGAGAGAGAGAAAATGTGAGTTATCACAGTCCTAAAACCGAAGCATCAGCAAAGGTCTGCGACAAAAATAAGACGGAGCTCTCGTCTTTGTTTCATTAACACAACAGATCATGGAATACGTGCCGATGTCGATTAGCAGCGAAGCAGCAGAGCTTGGTAAGTAAAAAATAATTAATAATTTAAAAATCGTGATTTAAAAGCTTGTTATATTTATTTTTAATTATAAAAAATAATGTCTTGCAGAGCGAGCAGCCCCTGCATATAAACCGACACCGAGGGTCCTTTATTCGTGTTATGGAGAGCGAGAGCCATCTTCATCCGCAGTTGACGTCGGTGGTAGCAGATCATCAACGCTGCCAACTTTGTATAATGAGACGAGGCATATCAGGTAAGACAGTATTGATTATTCTGTACACGTTGTTTTTATTGACCAGTGCCTTCAATTAAATACTTGTTTCGTTCTTTTTTCAGAAGTACACTGTGATAATAACATGCACAGCGAAAAATAATTTAAAAGCAATATTACAAGTGATAATACAAATAATTCTTACTGTGTCTGTTATTTGTATAGCGTAATAATTGATTAATAGGAGGTTGTTATCTTTATTCCCGTGATACTCTCTAGCAGCATCTCGAGCATTTAGTCTGTCTTTGGCATCTTACACGCAGACAATAAAAAGCAATATGTATTCGCGATACGGCAAGGAGATTTTAAACGACGCGTTTTGATGTCGAGTAATTTCAGTCGAGAGCGTAGCGATGCCTTGATGGCTGTCATGATGCAGCCTCTTGCCGGCGATACCGCTCCGCGGGTTCGATTAACGATGGGGGAACGCGCGGATGTGGCAGCGGGTATTATAGAGGCCCTCGGTGATGAGATAGATATCGGCTACGATATCGATACCGTGGACGAGGGCTTTGACGAGGATGTAGCAAGAAATTAAAGACACGGTGCTCTCTCTGTGTGTGTGTGTGTGTGTGCGTGTGCGTGCGTGCGTGCGTGTGCGCGCGCGCGCGCGCGCGTGTGTGTGTGTGTGTGTGTGTGTGTGTGTGTGTGTGTGTGTGTTTGTGTGTGTGTGTATTTGTGAGACAAAAGTTTAAAATCACTGCGGAAGGAGGGTAGATGCCGACAACAGCTCTGGTGGTGAGTACATAATTTTATTCATTTTTCCAAGTATGTGTATACCTTTGCTCCATCCTACTATTATCTCTACTCTTCTTTGTTCACCAGAGTACCCACACCACTTCACTTTACCATCTCTACGTTACCAACGCTGGTTAAGCAGAGTGGGTAGCGCGGCGGTGGAAAAGTGGGGTGGTGGGGGTAGCTGCTGGTGGGGGAAGGAGTGGGGATAGGACTGGGATGGAGCAAAGGTGTACACATACTACTTCTTTGTAATATTTTATTCCATGGTCTCGAGTGTTTGGTTTCGAAGAACATGCGGAAACTGACGTACAGCTATACGAGTATTTCACACTCATTACTAATCCTTCTCTGTCGGTGTATCTTCCGGAACGAAACGATATTTTAAGCTTAACGTCATTACCGTAAACATTGTTTATGTTATTTTCACGCTTATGTAGAATATCTGTCACATACATACCGATTATTTATAACGATACTTTTTGAGTCCAGGATTATAGGCATAGTATTTATTTTGTTTTCATGTATTTATGTATGCATGTGTCATGTATGCATTAAAAAAATTATCAGCGGCGCATGTACGTTTGTTACTCTTCTGCACAATTTTCCCAATCCTCGATCTTATTGCTCTGGCAGTACATTAACATTATTCACGGTTCTTCAGGTATAGTCAACCATTTCGTTCTTATTCATAAACAGTTCATACTATCTTTAATTTTCGTTCCTCATATATAATTTGTTTTACATACATACCGACAATCCCGATTACGAATTCAACAAATAGATGATTTTGATGTTATGAAATCACAAAACTGATATGATCTATGATCATACTGAAGCGATATCTTGGTAAGCTGTATGCTGATCATTCAACCAAAGATTAGAGTTTATCAATATTTTTAGTAAATTGCAACCTGGAAACTTCTCAAGGCTACAATTTAGTAAAAATATCGATAAACTCTGACAGACTGTGGCATATACAGTTAATCAACATAATATATGATATATATGTTAATGATATATATGTAACGGTATTTAACGTCAACATTACCCTGTGTTCAGTTTTCGCACCTACCAAGCACACATTCATATCATGCACACGCTACACTCACAATCATCTGACGCCTCGTGTCATATGGTATAGCTCGCAGGTATGCTATATCGATTTATCAACCGCGCACTCAAGCGCATTGTCCATCAGCTCACATCCTCGATCGAAGCTCACTTAAGCGGCCAACGCTGCTAGCGTGGCCCCAGCGGCAAGACCACTCACAAGGCTCAGTTTCCATCGCTAGCGGCGAATCACAACTCAAGCAAGTTGTGACGCACGTCCGCCCTCTTGTTACTCTGCCTCGTGGTCGACGGATGTAGCCATTGTTCTCACTCGACTCGTTCGCGATACACGTTCCCGCGTAAACTCACGTAGAAATTCATTAGTTCCACTCACGTTTGTGTGCACTCAGTATTGTAGCGTATTACATTCTTGGTCAAATCACCCGTGTTTCAACTCAGTGTCAGTCCGAATCACAGCAAACCAACAGGACTATCGCAACCTTCACATAAACGTCAACGGCGTGGTTCGTCGTTGGCAGCAGAGACGCCATTCAGCCTCGCATCTCACGTTGGCTATAGCCCACTCATCAGCCTGCCATGTGGCTTCATTAGAGCTCTACAACCAGACCACATCATCAGGATCATCCACACGAATCAACAAGTCAACTCAACGGCCTGAGATCCCAATCATCTTCAGTATCAATTCATACGTTCAAATTACATACGTTCTGTATTCAACAGGTATTTCTTATGCAACCAATGTTAATTAATTTAATGAACATTGAATTATTATTGTTACATACTGAGTGCATTCACTTAATTATACTTGTCACCAGGATCCTTAGTCTTAATATTCGCACCTGTCACTCGACATGCTACGTGCGAATGCATCGACCTGCTATCAGTCGTCAGATTAAAAATACTCAAACGATACATGTTCAATGCACAGAGCACTATATTCATTGCCATTTATTGTGTGTTACTCAAGCTGACTAGGCGCTCACTCTGCGCACTTGTCAATCTCTCTTATAGTGCTCTGCCCCATCAGTTAGTTTTCATTCTAGAGTTCTTAATAATTTTATGTGAACCATTATCAGATATTTCAAACTCACTCTCAATCATTTGTATACATGGTTTGGACTTTCGAGCTAATTCCAACCCACTTTCACTCATTATCTACACCCTGAAAGGGTTTTAGTTCGGACTTGAGCAGGGAGGAAATTAATGTAGGCTTCAATAGTAGGTAGAACTAGGGTTTATTAAGAAAACATAATATTAATTGTTGCGGTACATGAGAAAAAAAAGAATATGAAATTTAGTTGTTCTACTTCGATATTTCTCTCAGGTATTTCTGGCTACCACGTGCCTTACAAATGGTTATTCTTGGGCTCTTGTATGCCTCTATAATCGTGTACACAAAAAGAAAGAATTTTAATATGCGTTGTGACGGGATTCGCTTTTAAGTAGATTTATTGGTAAAGCTGTGCAAGAATTTTCTATTTCCTACCGTCTTCTCTGGGTAACCTATCTTAGCATGTGCGACTGTCGCATCTGTCTATAAGTTGCCGGTGCGCGCCAGTTGAATTATTACCGTACTAGGATCTTTCTATTATAGATCGATATTGTATTTCTATGTACGTCACGAGACCTCGTGGTGGGGGTGGGTCTCTAGCTTGAAACCCCCATGCCGGTCCACTCGCTCGCTCTCTCTCCTGACTGCTGCTGCAGTCCGGCGTCAGCGAGATGCAGTCGAAGTGCATTCGTACAGGTGATACATGTCAGGGCCGTATTTATAATTATTCCCTATCGTTTTGAGTATTCTCCCGGCTATCGCGAATGATCCCTCTGCTACTTATTTCTCCCTATGCCCATGCTATCATTCGGTATACCTCGTTGGTAATTTTAAATGATTGAGCTGCTATATCACTTTAATTCCGTAGTGGTGATGGCTAGTCGGATCGTCTATCCACAGCTACCGGTGTGAGTTCGCTTTGTTGTTGTTTGGCTTGGACGCAGCATAGGCTCAACTGCAAGACGTCTAGTGTGAGGTCTGACGTCACAGCTGGGTCCCGTGTATACCAGTGCGGCTGCAGGCTATCAATGGCTCATTTGGTCTTCCTTCCTGGTAGTTGGGCTTCTGCATCGGTGGGATCTGCGAACAAAAGTGTTCCTCGAATGCCAAATTTCCGGTGATTTTATACCGGCAGCCCCTCCGTTCACCCTATGTTTTTGATATTACTATATCTGGTAGCGATCCTTTAACCCATCTCCTGCAGCCTATCGATAGCCTTGGTCCTTGTCAGAATTCGTCGTTGGTCCTTAACGATGGTCTTTAATTTTCACTGATCTCAGATGGTGCTTCCCTAGTCGTGCTTTTCTAACCGAATAACGGGACTTTGCCTCCGACGTGCCGGCCAACATGGTGTGAGTGACACGCGGTAGCGGGGCTTCGTTGTGTGCACCGTGCGTTATGAGTTGACAAGTATAGGCCGGTCTATCCAGTGTGAGTAACGCGCGGTAGCGGTGCTTTGTTGTGTGCACCGCGCGTTATTAGACGACCAGTACGTTACAGCATTAAAACAGTAAAGGAATGCCCATTGTATTGATTATTTATTTTTCGTATATATATGTATGTAATAAACCCAGGTTGTATTGTATTATCTTTGTTGCATTCACATTCACAGGTGTTTGTTATCGGTGAATATACTTCGACTTCGCAAAAACCGAAATCCTAAGTAATAGCTAGTCGAAAAATTAACACATTACGATACGATATTGATCGGCAAAAATTCTTTTTACCGACTGATTTTTCGGTTAATCTATTCACTGCGATATATTTAGTAGACTATCGATGGTTAAGAATCGATTCCTGTAGCAATCGATTATGTCAACATCAATTGATTTTTCGAACATCGCCCATCTCTACACTCGAGTAATATCTAGCTGCCTAATACTAACGCTGTAATATCCAGACAACCAGCGAGTGTATTGCATTGTTCCTTCTCTCTTTTTCCCTCTCGGTCAGTCATACATAAATAATACAAAAAATAGTGTCGAAAACAATTAGTTATCATTCTACCAGAGTACAATACGGCCTTGCCAGATCGTTTTGGAGCCGTCGAGCAAGGAGGACGTAGCATTCCATCGGCTGGTATTTCTGCCATGTTACAACGCTCCTGCCCTTAAACACGGCCACCCTCGGCCGGAAAAACTCTCTCTCCTCTCCGGTCCTCTTTCTAGCCCGAATATCGGTAGCACCTGCAATTCTCGGGTACTGCTGATCTCGCTGGTTCGCACAAGATGAAAGAAAACAACAAACAAAAAAATAAATAAAATTATAGTATATATAAAGTATTGTTCAAGCCCACACATTTTTCTTCATAAAAATATTGTAGGGCTGCAAAATAAGCAATAGATATGTACTAAAAGGAAGAAAAAGTTCAAAATAACAAAATGGGGTAAGGTTACAAAGAAAACAAGCCGAGTAAAACTGAAAATTTTTTTCGCTGATTAAAACCACTTCTATTTTTATCGTTGAAATTACTAATAGAATACTTTTTATTTAACAGATAAATCCTTATTTCTATAATACCGGTAACTATTATTATAGTATATTTTGTACTGCGGTATTTCTGATTCACTGCCAGATTAATAAAGAGTGCCTAATGAAGAAAAAATGCCCCTAACGTTCGAATGGTAAGACCAGTTAACATTTGAATAGATTGTTTAGATTTTGGCTTTTCATATGCCTTATTTTAATTAATTTATGGTGGTTGTTACGTCCTGGTTTTTAAATGAGAGACGCGACGAAGGAATAATATTTTATTTTCCCCATTTTGCGACAGAATGTGCTGCCTCGGGATTGGGGCACGGTCGACCGGTCGAAATATTTTATTTTTCGAAGAAATAAGTGGGTTTACTCACCTTAAAACTAGTTGGCGCCGTTCCGCACGAATTAATCGAGGACGACGACGGGACCCTCGTCCGATTCCGAATCGGTGGTGTCGGAAAAATTAGCGGGCCCCGGTTGCGGTTGGTGAGTCGATGTCGACGTCGACATTGACGGTCCCGGTTGCGGCTGTGTTCGTTCCTCGTCGGGACGGATCGTGCAGCGTTGCACGACCATGGGCCGAATTGCTACCACAGGAACCCGTTTTAGGGTTCGCCCGCCCGTGCCGTCGGACCAATCGCGTAATTCAATGGTCACGTTAGTTAATCCTCGGTTAGGATTCGGTGTGGTGTCTACGACTGCCGACGCGGGTCCTCGCGACAACACGGACTGTTTCTCTCGGAGTTGTCGTCCTGCACGCTTACGGGTTTTGCCGATCTAATGTTCAGGCAATTAGGACCGGTTGGTGAGAAAGACCGTTGTCCACTTTCTTTGTGGTCATACGGTGCTTCCTCGGAAAAAGAATGGAACCCGCGTGTAGGACCCTGAGGTACCACGCGGATTCGTAAAATAAAAAGAACGGAAGGGTGTGCAACTGTTAGTTGACGCCACGCTCCCTAGTTAAAGATCCCCCGGCGCGAGTTTCCAAGCGCCACCAGGGTGTAGAGTGCTGCAGACTCGCAACCAGGTGCGGGACCAAACAACACGTGATCTGGAGGTGCAACGAGGGTCGCGCTCCAGATCACCTAGACAGAAATGAAAAGTCAAAGGCCACGGGGGCCTTACGACCAAGCGTCGCGCAAAGTAGCTGGCCCACGAGAGAGAAATCGCGGCCGGCTTGGCGACAGAAAACAGTAAAGTAGGCGGGAGTTTGGGTATACACAATTAGAGGATCGGCGTCCACATTGGGGGTGGGCGCGCGAACTGCTTGGAAGAAAAAAATGCAACCCGCGTGTAGGACCCTGAGGTACCACGCGGATTCGTGAAATAAAGAGGACGGAAGGGTGTGCAACTGTTTAGTTGACGCCACGCTCCCTAGTTAAAGATCCCCCGGCGCGAGTTTCCAAGCGCCACCAGGGTGTAGAGTGCTGCAGACTCGCAACCAGGTGCGGGACCAAACAACACGTGATCTGGAGGTGCAACGAGGGTCGCGCTCCAGATCACCTAGACAGAAATGAAAAGTCAAAGGCCACGGGGGCCTTACGACCAAGCGTCGCGCAAAGTAGCTGGCCCACGAGAGAGAAATCGCGGCCGGCTTGGCGACAGAAAACAGTAAAGTATGGAATGGGGAAATGTCGGGATTTTTGGTGGGTTGATCTATGACAATCACGAGAATCCCTGGTATATTACCACTGCAGATGTTTATTGGAACGCGCACAAATAGTTTATTATTAATTACGCGAACAATACGACAAGTAAAACAATAAAATGTTTAAATGCGCGAGAACAATGTTAAAATATCACAATAAAAATGTTTAAATGCGCGAGAACAATGTTAAAATGTCACAATAAAAATGTTTAAATGCGCGAGAACAATGTTAAAATACGAATTTTGAGGAACGATGTGTCTAATTTTGTGGGCGTCTTTCCTAATTGACCGTACGATGAGGACTGCCTCTTTTAAGACAACGACTCGGTATGGTGGGTGGCTAAGTGCCCCTCCAGTCGCCTACTCTCAAAAGTGCAGAGTTGCGAGTCCCGCGGATCTCTATCTAGATTCTAAGAATCAGAACAACGGGCCTCGCAGCCTCACCGGCCTGTCAGCGTAACCCGGCCGGGTGTCGGGCTTATCGCTTCCGTTCGACGGTCGCCTGGACCAAGCACCACGGCCCGGTACGTGGGATTGCTTACGCTAGCTTAAAGATTTGAAGTGGCTACTCGCCAATGGATAACATTGGAATGTGGCGAGCAACCTTATCCCGTTTAGGGTGCGAGAGAGGCTGTGCATTGCCACGATAAATACAAAGTCATATTCAATAACTATGCTCGGCTCTAGTCGTGGGACTAAACAAAGTCGCACGGGTGGTTATCGCGCGATGCTTTGCTCAGCGTTTCTCGCTTATACCCCAGTGGACGTCTGAGAATATGGCTTAATGTATATGTGCATGCACGTATTATACATATACCTACATGCATCAAATACAGGGTGCGCGTATTAATTACGCGCATATAAAATGTATGAATAATTATACGCATAAGATATGTATGTATAAAAAAAAATATAAATATAAAATTATATATGTGGAGAGAGAACAGATATATATTGTTTGAGATTCCGTCCGATGGTATTTGACAGATCTGAAATATATTGAAAATAATGAGTCTTCACTCACGACAGGGTGAAATAAAACCAGACGCATAGATGGAAAAACAGAGAAAGTGGTTTATTCTACGTTCCATAATATGAACAAAATATCACAAAATTACAAATAAATATAAATTGAATTTTGACAATAAAACTTGAGCAGCACACCATGTGATAACACTTTTTAAAACCAGTTACTTTAAATATGAAGAGAAACACAAAATATACTAAATTTAGAAAAATATAAAATAATGAAAATAAATACACCAAAATTTGAGAATTAGAAACTGAATTTAATTACGTGAGCTGAAGTGAATGATATGAGCTGAGAACCAGCACACAATTATATTAATTGTGTGCTGTGAGTACTGAGAGCGGTGTACGCACCGCAGCCAGTGCTGCGGAGCGTACAACGCAGTGAGATGTGTGAGTGCGTAGACAAGTTTACTGCCTGTCAGCAAATACTCAATGTGATGGTGAAATAGAATTGAAAGAGAGTGTGTGCTAGCACATGCAATTCTGACAATTACTTGGAATTCTATTATGACAGGCTGTGATGCTGTCTACGCTACAGAGCACTAAAGTGTGAGCTTGAGGATGCACAAATGATTAGACTGAATTCACAACACTCTCCCAGCAAGTTTAATTGGGGCAAAGTGCAGTGAATTGGTAAAACACACACAATTATATTAATCGAGCATCTAATAATTAAGTGAAAACGTGGTGCAGCCCGCGCTGCAGAGCACGCCACAGTGTGAGACCTTTATGAGGATGTACCGATGTGTAGTTCACTCCTCACCGTCATTGAATTATGTTAAATTGTAACGGTGTACTCTTACCTGAGTTTTGAGTCCTGTTGAGAGTGATGAGAATGTCCTGAGCGAAAGGCCAACGAGAAAAGTCCAAGATAGTGGTGCGCTGTTCCTCGATGTCGTCGCAAAAGTGTCTGAATTTTCAATATGGCTGCGGAATATGAAATCAACGTTGAGCGCTGAAGTCAGTTGAGCGAGATAGCCGGTGAGCGAGACCGAAGTCAAGCGAGAGAGACATCCTCTCGCTCGACGCGGCGTGCCAACGAGGCACATCCTCGGCTTCGCGAAGCCCCGCCTCGGCTACCTTCGGCTCAACCGAACGACGTGTGCTTGAGCACAGCAACAGGTCGACGCACGGCGAATATCGATCGCTGTGCGCCAGCTGATTATCCAACTTATATATATATGTATATATATGTATACCTGCATATATATGTTCGTATTAATAATATATATATATAAGAAAATGTGTAAAATACTAGTTAAAAAATATTTTTTTAATTTCACGTAGAATATTACGGGAAACCAGGACGTAACACCTCCCTCCTTCAGTTGGATGCCGTGCTTGGGCTCTGCATCCTCGAGGCCACTAGGCGGGCATAGAGGACTGGATCCACGCCTTCGAGCGTAGCGGATGGGATCTTCGGTTGTTGATCTGGTCGAGATTCCCGTGGAGGAGGGGTAGGCGTTGAATCTGTTGCCCTTCCGTTTCCGTCAGCCTCCATAACTGCGGGTGTCAGTTCTCTGCGTCGATGACCGATGATGAGTAGGAGTCCTGTTATCGAACTCCATATGGCCCCCATCAAATGCAGGCTCCAACCGTATATTGAGTGGATGGCGTAGCCTTGGATACAAGTGTCGACTACGAATTTTATCAGCTTGATCACTAGAAATATTCCGATAATTCCTGCGCTCGCGGAGCCGAACTTAACGAATCCGTTCCAGAGTCGCGTAGCAGCGTTTTCAGCCAAGTGATTGAGGGTTTCCTCGTCGAGGAGTCCTTTAATATAGACACTCCCTGGTGGAAGGTTGTAACCCGCACTTCCTCGTGCGAGGTTGTTTAGTAGTGCTGGTTTCTCGGCCGGGAACATAATCCTCTCGCGGAGTTTGTCCACATCTTCTTGGGTGTAAATCCCGCTGGTAGCGAGGTTTCCGGCTGATTGGTATTTCCACGTGGGGCGAGTCATCGGCTCGAGGGTACGTGGAGCCATGACTTCTATCGGTTGTGGTGCGAAGCGGTACCAAGTCCCCTCTATCTGGTACTGAGTAGGGACCACTGGGTCGCAAGTCACTATAGTGGCAGATCTCACCAATGTCCTTGATGTAGGTGGCAGGAAGAGCGATTCGTTTCTGTAGAGTACAGGCAGTTCCTGATAGCAAGTTTCCGTACGACGTAGTTTGCATTCGACGGGAACGCATTTAATGATGTGAGCCACTTCACCTGCGATAACTGCCATGAAACCGGGCCCCTTCATTACTGCAAAAGCAAATTTTTCGGGGAGGAGAGTAGCCGTTGTCAGGGCGTTCTGGAGAATTTGCCTCTCTAGCTCGCAACGTTGTCCTATAACATCCTTGTACAAGTTTTTCATTTGTTTCTTCATGTGTTTCTCGATGTATACGAATTTGGAATTGATGTAGGAGAACATGTCCAAGTTGTTGACTGCTATTTTCCTTTTTGTGGTGAACGATTCTCCTTTCCTCCCCTCAAGGATGAATAACTTCGGGTGTTCGGTGTTTGATAGGACGTATCCGCAAACGTGATATTCCGAACGTTTAGCCAAAGCGAAAGTTGTAGAGTCCGACGTGAGCGTATACACATCCGGCAGTCGTGAACCCTCTTCAATGTCCTTAAGCTTAGTAGCGATTCCTTCGTACAAGACATCGTACATGTTGAAATTGCACGCGTCTAATGGTGCTATTTTCCAGAATGCACTGTTTCCATCGATATCCATGCAATGGCCTTCCGAGAGTCTACACTGCGTTCCTGACAAGAGACTAATTTTGCCGGCTTGGAGGTTTACCACTGCGCGGTATTCGGAGAGGCTCACTTTCACTGTTGCGTGCACCACGACGTCGCTCCACGTGCCAAAAGGGTCGCTGTACTGTGTTCCTGCGCATTTGCCGTCCATTGAAGTCGAACCCGCCAGAGTGACGCTGCGAGTTGTAGTGTCGTTGCGACGTAGTCCTACGATTTCCGCGGCGAAGCCCAGCCGAATTATTCCTGTTTCCTGGAGGCGCCTGCATCCGGATTCGTCCATGTCGTGAATATACTGGTGCAATCCATCGTGAACGATTGAATTGTGAGAGTGCATTCTACAGTAGTTTATCACTCTCGTTATTTCGATTTTACACTGAACAACCATGGTTTCGTCGAATTCCGACAGCTGTAGAAGTTGAATGTGAATTTGCGCTGGTTCCGGGTCTCTCGATGGCACTTGGCACTCCGCTACTCCCTTAAGCGAGAGGGTGGTGACGTTCAGGGTAGACCCGCTACAGTCGTAGCCAATTAGGCCCGTCGTCTCCATTATCCCAATGCTCGTGAGGAGCATCATAACGCGTGTTCGTAACATCCTGTAAAGAGACGGTCTTTAGCTTTTACAAATTCTCAATTTGTTTGAATGGATAATTTTCGGTCTCCCATTCAATTTGATTTTTACGTTTCCGCCGCTAAAACTTTCCAGTAAGGGATAAGGTCCCAGATACTGGTCGGCAAATTTTCCTCCCTTGGGTTCCTTGAAAACGTATACCATATCTCCTACTTTGAAATTTTGGGGATTGATTCGCTGATCATAATAGTCTTTTGACCGTTCTTTGGCCCTTCTAAGGTTTTCCGCGGCCATTTCTTGTAACCCTTTTATTTTTGCGAAAAGGTCGTGGAGGTAGTCCACGTAAGTTGGACGTTGGTTTACCTCTATCCTGTCGTGGTTGGATGCCTGCCTGGCTTGCCTTCCAAAAATAAGCTCGTGCCTTCGTGACGACTAGTGTTGTAGGAAAACATTGCCATTTCCAACAGTTCCTCCCAGTCGGTGCGTTGGTTGACAAATTGTTTCAAGTATTCTGCAAGTACATGGTGAGAGCGTTCTACCGAGCCATTCGTCTGTGGATGAAAAGCCGTGGTGCGATAGTGTTTGATCCTAAATTTTCGCGCCACGTCTTTCATGAGGCTGCTGCAGAAGTTGGTGCCTTGGTCCATTAGCAGAGCTCTGGGCGCTCCAAAACTAGAGATGAAGTTCTTCGTGAAGGCATCCGCGACATCGGTGGCTGTCGTTCGCCGTAGAGGAATAGCGACTGAGTATTTCGTCAACAAATCCTGGATGGTGAGGATACTGGTGTAACCTTCTTCCGAGGTCGGGAGAGGGCCCATGATATCCATCGATACCTTGTCGAAGGCGCTACCAGGCGTGTCGGTTAACACCATTGGTTGTCTGGTTTTGACTCGAACCAATTTCTTCAACTGGCACCCTTGGCAACCGTGAATGAATTGTTGTATGTGGATCTTCATGTCCTTCCAGAACTAGTTCTCGCGGATCCGCCAATATGTCTTGTTGACCCCTTTATGACCTCCGATCAGAGAGCTATGGCATTCTTGGATGATGTCTCTTCTTTCTTCGTCGGGTGGTACTCGAATTAAATTTTTACATATAGTCAAACGCAATGGCTGGTCCGCCAGGTTATTTCGCAATAATTCAATTACAGTGTTCCAAGGTATTCCGTCTATTTCCTCGGTTTTTGCTATACTAAGCGATTTTATTCTTAGTTCTGTTACAAGATCCCTCAAGGATTGTATTGCCTCCACGAGGTCGTCTACGTGAACATTCGCGCGGAGATCGTTTTTCACCGGGAGAGCGACGTATACTTTGGATTTTACACGGGTTGCGTTTACTCGAGCTAAATTGAGGTGTTCCTTTTCTGGGAGATTCCCTGCAGCAAACAAATCTTTCGCGCCGACATCTACAGGTTGGTTCTTCGTCGTCGTAATATACACTAAATTGTCGGTACGCATGCTAATATTATCGCGAGACTCGATGATCGCGAAGTCGGGAGGATCCTCTTCAATGACTGGGCCATCGTCTTCACACGAGGAAGCGTCAGTTGATTCGGATTCTACTTCTGCGATTTTGCCGTCATCGGGTGTCTCCTCAACACTATTTGACGGGCCAGGGGAGGACGAGGGGGAACCAAGCGGTGAGCTCGCCTCACATGTGACTTTCGCGGGTATGTTTGAACCTTGCGCGGCCTCTTCCTGCATTCTAGCTCTTTTCGAGCGGGTGAGCGTACACGTGCCACCTTCCGGTTCGTCGTCGTCCTCTCGAAATCTAATGAGTCTGACCAGGTGGACCGTCTTAATTGGTACGGGAGGGTTGCGCGAAAGAGCGTCAGCGTTCGCATTTGCTGATCCCGATTTATAGAGGATTTTATAATCGTAGTTTCTGAGCTTGAAACGCCAACCAACCAAACGATTCGACAGATCTGTTACCGAATCTAGCCAAACTAAGGGTTTGTGATCGGTAATTAATACAAATTCCCTACCATATACGTATGGTCTAAAACAACTGACCGCATAAATTATTCCTAGACATTCTTTCTCGATAACCGAGTAATTGAGCTCCGCGGGCGTTAATGTCCGTGAGGTATACGCAATCGGTCGGTCTTTTCCAATCTCGCCCTGGCTGATCACACCTCCGATAGCGTGCGCTGAAGCGTCAGTTGTAATAATAAAAGGTTTTGTAAAATCCGGGTGCTGGAGCACCGGTGATTTGCAGAGTATTTCGCGAAGTTTAATAAACGCTTGTTCCTGACTCTCCGTCCACAAAAACGCGACTCCCTTCTTTAGGAGTATTGTAAGAGGTTTCGCAATACCCGAAAAATTTTCGACGAATCGACGGTAGTAGCCAGCTAAACCGAGAAATTGCTTTATTTTCGTAGGTGTGTTCGGCCTAGGGTAGTGTCTGATAGATTCTAATTTTTTCGGGTCTGGTCTGATACTATCTTCACTAATAATGTGGCCCAAATATCCCACTTCCTTTCTAAGAAATTCGCATTTGTCTGGTTGGAGCTTCAAGTTTGCTCTACGCAGTCTTTCTGCCAATCTCTGGAATTTAAGCTCGTGCTCCTGGAGCGTATTAGCATAAATGACTATATCGTCCAGGTACACGAAAAGTTCAATACCCTGTAAGCCGCACAATACACGATCCATTAACCGTTGGAACGTGGCGGGGGCATTCTTAAGCCCAAAAGGCATTCGCGAGAATTGATAATGACCGAACGGCGTTGAGAACGCCGTTTTATGCGCGTCTTTGGGATCGACCTTAATTTGGTGGAATCCGCTTGCCAAATCAAAAACAGAAAAATATCGGGCTTGACCTAATTGGTCGAGAATTTCAATAATATTTGGGAGAGGATAAGCATCTCCTATAGTTTTATCGTTTAAGTGCCGATAATCTATTACCATTCGCCATCTTGGTTTTCCGTGTGAATCGGATTTTTTCGGAACGATCCACAACGGTGAACTGTATGGAGAATCGGAAGGTTCTATAACTTTGCCATCGATCATTTCGCCTACCTGCCGCGTGATCTCATCCTTGTGAGCTGGAGGAAAACGATACTGGCGTTTTAAAACGGGTTGGTCGTCAGTTGTTGTTATTTTATGCGTTATTGCATTAGTAGTGCCCAAGAAGTCTTCCGGGCAGTAAAATAGATCATGTGTCGCTCTAATTATCCGTTCAACGCTACCCACCTCCTCATCATTAAGATGGTCGAGGCGGAGCAAAGATTTTAATAACTGTATTCTCGACTCATTATTAACCGAGGTTGCGGCGGCGGTTTTTACACCATGGTCGTGTGCGCGGCCTTCCCCACGTGGAATATCCTGCGCCCTTATGGGTTCGCAGTTACCATTGGAGGATTCACCATCCTGGTCATGGAACTCTTCAAATGCCAACAAGGTTACCGTAGGTACGGTGAGTTCCACGCCTTCTTCGGTGGTGTTAAATGCCTTCAAATACGCCACTCCATTATTATTAGTGACTACCGTTTCGCCGATAAAAATTCCTTCGGCTACATTTAAACGGGGTATATACCCTTCTTTAATTTCGGAATTTCTTACGCGAACGTGATATATTTTACTAGAACGAGCAGGGATAAACACTGTCTCCTGTTTTTTAAATGGTAAAACATTATCTTTCCAACTGACGGCCTCTCTATCCCAGTCTATACTGGCTCTATTTTTGCCATGAAATTCTGCGCCAAGGATTGCGTCTTGATCGATGGGAAAATAATTTTCAACTAAATGAAATTCGGTATCCGTACCGAGTATATTAATGTCGGTGGACCCCTTTGTGAACACGGGTCCCTCCGAGATGCCTTGGAGGCGTAAAATATCCGAGTCATTAACCGGAACGCTACATTTTAATGCTTTTTGCTTTATTAAATTTGGGTCAGCACCGGAGTCGACCAGAAACTTGCTTGTTTTTATTAATTGGGGCGAATTTATGTCTACCGACGGGACGAAAGAATGTGTTTTTAGTCGGACGTTTGCTGTACGGACTGTTCGGCTACTTGAACTACTCGCACAGGGCGCTCGGGTTGCGCTTCCGTTCGGCGCGCGCCTGGGGTCGACGAACGAGCGGTCTCGTTTCCCGACGCCTTGCGTTTTTCGTCATGTTCGCGCTTATAACAATTGTTAATTTCGTGCCCCGGTTTGTGGCAATAAACGCAAGTTTTTGCCGGAGGTCGCGTTGCTAGAACCGCGGTCGAATCGACCGTCTTTCCTGGATTAAACGGTGGTCGTTTTTCGGAAAATTTTTTCCAGCAATTTTCTGAAACGTGACCCGAGTAAGAGCAATGTTCGCAAGACACGGCTTCGGTTTTCGCGGTTTTTACCTGCACCGAGGGTTTCAGAGTCGGTAATCTAACTGGCGCGGCCCTGCCTTTGAAATTTTTATCATCGCGTTCCAAATCTTTTTCGACCACGATGGCCTTAGTATAGGCCTGGTTAAGGTTTTCGTACCCTTCGAACCTCAGACGGAGGCGAAAATCTGGAGGCAACCCCATAATAAAACATTCGAGAGTGTCGCCCTCGAGATTTCTTTTTTGTATGGGCGTAAGTGCCCACAGTTCTGGGTTTCGCCTTCTATAATGGCCGAATGCAAGTCTTTTACGCGGCTGATATAATCAAGGACGTGCTCAGTTTCACCCTTCATTACGTTACCGAGTTCGCCCTTATACTGATTTACAGTTTTTACGGCTCCAAAAATTTATATGCGCGACCCCTTAATTTGTTCCGCAATAACCGTGCGAAAGTAGGCTCGAGGTGAGGCGCGAGTAATTCTTTCGCGCGTTTGCAAGCACGAGCAAATTTTAAAATAGGGGGGGTGTCCCCATTGAAAATAGGTACCGATTCGAGCACATCCTCAAAAGATAATTGAGTATTTGGACCTTCTCTAATAGGGGGCGGGTGTTCAAGTATTTGTACCTCAGGCAAGGGCCCTATTCCTCGTGTCGAGAGCAAAGCTATTTCCTCTTTTAATGTTTGAAAATCTCTGGTTAATTTTTCTACCGCGTCTTCGGGTTTGTGCTGGGGAGCAATAGGTTTGGCCTCGAGGAGTCGGAGTTCCCGTTGCTGGATATCAATGAGGCGTTCCTCGTTTTCTATTTCTCGTTCTGCGAGTTTAGTTTCCCGGATTTCGAGGGCGCGTTCGCGTGAGTCTACAGCGAGTTCGCGTGCACGAGATTCTTGCTCGCGATCGTTAAGTTGCCTTTGTTTGGCGATAAGTTGATCCTGTAAGGTCATCAACTCCTTTTCGGATAAATATTTGGGTGGGGACCCATCGCCCGGCGTATCAGCTGTGTTCTCGTCACCCATTGCGACTAGTTGCACAACGGCGCGTACGGATAATTCTTATTTCAAGCTCGCGGGCTTTCGTTCAAAAGGAGGAGCCGGCTCGACGCAATATAACTTCAGAGATACCAATATCCCATATAAGGTTTTTCATGCAATGTACAGGAAACAGTTAAGGATGGTTTATCTTAATGAATAACATTAACAAAAGGAGCGGGAGGGAAACGGCATAGCCTTCCTTGAGCACTTTCGAAAATAAATCGCGACGAAAGAGAAAAATCGCGATGAAGACTCGATAGAGCATCGAGACAGAAAAATCCATTCACTGTTTAAATAAGACCAATGTTATTGCTAGCAAGGGGATTTTTAATATCAAAAAAAAAAATGTCGCTGCTATAAAAATAGCTGAGTCGGGGCTGAAAATAACTACCTAAAATTATTCCGAAGAAAAATTATGTTGAGAAATAAATGTTTAATTCTTTAATTAATACCAAGAACTGAATACGGTTGGTGATAGGGAATTAAATTTTTCAAAACATTCCATTTATGTATTCTGTCGCGCAATGATCGGCGGAAAAAGAAAAATGTTTATTGTGGAAGAGAAAATATCGGAAATGGGGATCTTCAAGAAGAAGAATTCAAGCAGAAAAACATTCTGACCGACAAGACGCGTTATTAAAAACAGCCAGGTCAGGGCTGTACATAACAACCAAAATTAAAGTTATTTTCAGTTAATTTGTTAATTAATTCGAGAATTGAATACTTCCCTAAAAAAAAAATGAATCGCGACGGAAAATCGTCGTATTTTTCCAAAAATAAATCGCGGCGGTGAAATCGTCGTGACATATAGTGTTGTGTCCCGTGTAATTCTTACGCGTACCTCCAGCCGTAGTTATTGCTATAATGTTAACAACAAAAGATTTAACGTCGTACGACACCGCGAACTCCGGACGCTCACAACGTTATTTCGCAAAAATGGATAACCCCGAACGCTCTATATTAAACGGGCCCTCGATGGACTTCCAACAATTATCTCACACAATGGGGACGTTACTTCGACGAAGGGGTCGTGCCTGATACCGGTGACACACAGCAATGGCAAAGTAATAAATATTTCTGAAAAAAAACATTTTTTTTTCCAAAAAAAAAAGGAAAAAATTAAAAATAAAATAATACGCGGCGAGAAGGAAACTCGATAAAACATCGAGACAGAAAAATAAATTGCGTCCCTGTTTAAAGTTCAGGACGTAATAAAATGGGGGTCGCGACAAGACGCGCTGCGCTCCGCGTGTCAGTTTATTATCTTCATTTTAATTAGCTATAGTGATGTTAAATATATATATAGTGCCAACGTTTATTTATAAAAATGCCCTCTCGTTACCGGGTACCGTTCAGTGCCGCGTTATACCTGTGATCCAGAAACCGGCCCTGACAAAACAATAAGATACCGGCAACGAATTTGCCAAAAATTTACTTCAGAATTTAGCGATGGAGTCTCCTAATACGGGCCTTTTTCAGGGCCCCTCGCTCGGCGGTGATATTGCTATTTGTTTAACAGTAACAGCACTCAGTAGCGAAAAAAGGACCGGCCTATGCCGTTCCGAGGGCGGGGAAAACGTCACTCAAATGTTCAGACAGATGACAAAGGATTTCGCGCCGTCGGAGAGACTGGTGCTCGGTAAAACATGTTCAGACAGACGACAAAGGATTTCGCACCGTCGGAGAGACTGGTGCTTGGTAAAACATGGAAAATTTATTTTGACAAGTAGACCGTGATATCCCACCGCTGCCACCAAAAATATACTCCTGTTACGTCCTGGGTTTTAAATGAGAGACGCGACGAAGGAATAATATTTTATTTTCCCCATTTTGCGACAGAATGTGCTGCCTCGGGATTGGGGCACGGTCGACCTGTCGAAATATTTTATTTTTCGAAGAAATAAGTGGGTTTACTCACCTTAAAACTAGTTGGCGCCGTTCCGCACGAATTAATCGAGGACGACGACGGGACCCTCGTCCGATTCCGAATCGGTGGTGTCGGAAAAATTGGCGGGCCCCGGTTGCGGTTGGTGAGTCGATGTCGACGTCGACGTTGACGGTCCCGGTTGCGGCTGTGTTCGTTCCTCGTCGGGACGGATCGTGCAGCGTTGCACGACCATGGGCCGAATTGCTACCACAGGAACCCGTTTTAGGGTTCGCCCGCCCGTGCCGTCGGACCAATCGCGTAATTCAATGGTCACGTTAGTTAATCCTCGGTTAGGATTCGGTGTGGTGTCTACGACTGCCGACGCGGGTCCTCGCGACAACTCGGACTGTTTCTCTCGGAGTTGTCGTCCTGCACGCTTACGGGTTTTGCCCATCTAATGTTCAGGCAATTAGGACCGGTTGGTGAGAAAGACCGTTGTCCACTTTCTTTGTGGTCATACGGTGCTTCCTCGGAAAAAGGATAGAACCCGCGTGTAGGACCCTGAGGTACCACGCGGATTCGTAAAATAAAGAGAACGGAAGGGTGTGCAACTGTTAGTTGACGCCACGCTCCCTAGTTAAAGATCCCCCGGCGCGAGTTTCCAAGCGCCACCAGGGTGTAGAGTGCTGCAGACTCGCAACCAGGTGCGGGACCAAACAACACGTGATCTGGAGGTGCAACGAGGGTCGCGCTCCAGATCACCTAGACAGAAATGAAAAGTCAAAGGCCACGGGGGCCTTACAACCAAGCGTCGCGCAAAGTAGCTGGCCCGCGAGAGAGAAATCGCGGCCGGCTTGGCGACAGAAAACAGTAAAGTATGGAATGGGGAAATGTCGGGATTTTTGGTGAGTTGATCTATGAAAACCATGAGAATCCCTGGTATATTACCACTGCAGATGTTTATTGGAACGCGCACAAATAGTTTATTATTAATTACGCGAACAATACGACAAGTAAAACAATAAAATGTTTAAATGCGCGAGAACAATGTTAAAATACGAATTTTGAGGAACGATGTGTCTAATTTTGTGGGCGTCTTTCCTAATTGACCGTACGATGAGGACTGCCTCTTTTAAGACAACGACTCGGTATGGTGGGTGGCTAAGTGCCCCTCCAGTCGCCTACTCTCAAAAGTGCAGAGTTGCGAGTCCCGCGGGTCTCTATCTAGATTCTAAGAATCAGAACAACGGGCCTCGCAGCCTCACCGGCCTGTCAGCGTAACCCGGCCGGGTGTCGGGCTTATCGCTTCCGTTTGACGGTCGCCTGGACCAAGCACCACGGCCCGGTACGTGGGATTGCTTACGCTAGCTTAAAGATTTGAAGTGGCTACTCGCCAATGGATAACATTGGAATGTGGCGAGCAACCTTATCCCGTTTAGGGTGCGAGAGAGGCTGTGCATTGCCACGATAAATACAAAGTCATATTCAATAACTATGCTCGGCTCTAGTCGTGGGACTAAACAAAGTCGCACGGGTGGTTATCGCGCGATGCTTTGCTCAGCGTTTCTCGCTTATGCCCCAATGGACGTCTGAGAATATGGCTTAATGTATATGTGCATGCACGTATTATACATATACCTACATGCATCAAATACAGGGTGCGCGTATTAATTACGCGCATATAAAATGTATGAATAATCATACGCATAAGATATGTATATATAAAAAAAAAATATAAATATAAAATTATATATGTGGAGAGAGAACAGATATATATATTGAAACGTTTCGCGATTTTTACACACTTTTTCAGCTTCAGCTGTTACGCGCGTCTTATCAAGAGGTGGCGTGAAATCGCGTAGTTTTTAATTTTCTTTCGAGCGGTTTCTTTCGAGATCGTGTGGAAGAGGGAGTTAGCTCGAAACCGGTTCGTGCTCTGGGCTGGATGGAGGGAGAAATGTCTGTATTTTTATGGATATGCTATCAATCTATTTGGTTGTTGTTTTTTTATTGTTGTTATTTGTGAGACCTCAGTTTAGGTTTTTATCGTGTCGCATTAGTCCTTGTGAGACCGGCGATTTTGTTACCCTCTCATCATTGGTCCTTTGTCTGATTGGGTAATTCTTTCTTTTCTTTATGGTGCTGAGGGCACGGAATTATTTGATACTTCGATTGATTGTTAGTTCAGACAAGGTAGGAAGGATGTTGGAGGGATGATCTCGTTGTTTGTACGATCTTCACGTTCGCTTACAGAATTTTTCCTACAGGCTACGCATGTGGAATTGCTTCCGGTGTGTCTGGGTCTTTTGGACTCTATAATTCGTAAAATAAATGGAATAGTTTCCAGTCTCGATTCGGGTTTTGATTCTACCATTCGTGAAGTGATCAGATATCACTTGCACGGAGCTTAACCCTCAATTTATTTTTCTACATGGGTTATCGCGTTTGCTTAAACGCACTTTTCTAAAACTACGTAAATGGAATGATTTCCAGTCTCAATTCGGGTTTCGATTCTACCATTCGTGAAGTGATTAGATATCACTTGCACGGAGCTTAACACTCAATTTATTTTTCTACATGGGTGTTCGCGTTTGCTTAAACGCACTTTTCTAAAACTACGTAAATGGAATGATTTCCAGTCTCAATTCGGGTTTCGATTCTACCATTCGTGAAGTGATTAGATATCACTTGCACGGAGCTTAACACTCAATTTATCTAAAGAATTTATGCTGTTGTGATTGTGAATTTTGAAGTTCTAGGATATGGTTGGTCGAATCAGGGCTTCGCGTGTCTCTATGTGAGACGTACGGTGTGTGGCCTATTTTTATTTGTTGCCGGCTTAGTCCTCATACGGGGCGTTCCTTGGTACCTTCGTTAGAAGTACTGGTCGGCCTTGTTTTTAATCATTGGACATCTAGCTAGTTGTCGTGCTCGAGGGTGTTATTGTTTGGTAGATGCCCGTACGCGTGATCTGCCGTGTAAGGCTACGCCTTTCTGATGGTTGCGCGGTGAGTGTATAGTAGGGACTCGAGTGTAGTGCGAGGGGGGAAGGAGTGTGAATTTACCTACCTATCTCTACTCGTCTTTGTTATTGTTTGGGTCCCTCTCTATAGCTCGCTGTTCGCAACCGATACCGGGTTCGCAGCTTGACCAACTAGCTCTTCCTGTACCCCGGATACTGGAGCCTTTAGTTGCTCTCAATTAAGCCACCTTATTGCGCCTTAGGGGCTTTACAATTAGGTTTTTTAATTGGTGCAATTGGCCTGGGTATTCGTTCGTCACAGGAGGTAGTTGGTGCTGGCCCTGTCGTGGTGCCACCCACGCAGGTACACCCTACGAATCGGTTGCGCGTGGTGCAACAAGCCGGGATGCCACTCCCTAAACCTGGAGACACACGTGCTTCTCCACTCTGCAGAAGACGTGTAGCCACGGCGCTATGCGTGGGGACACGTTAATGCAGAGTGCCCTAACGCTGCGATTGGGGGCGGCCAAGGCGCAATGCAGGGGAGCCCTTTCCTCGCAGTGTATCCTAGATAATTCGTTCACTCAACCGACGGCCAGGACGCGATGCCAGGGAATCGGTTGAGAGAATGAATACTGTTTCTGACAAGATTTTTCCCAAACTGTTAGTCTTTATCGAGATAGCTGCGTTCGGTCAAACGATGGCCAAGGTGCGATGCAGGGAAATCGTTTGATCGAAAGCCTGCTTTTTGTGTTACATTCTGAATTTAAAATGAATTTATTGTGGCTGTCGGGCAGCGCTTCGTCTTGAAGAACAGATTTTCAACAAGAGCCTCGAGGCTTGTCCGGTCGTGGTTTATATAGTTTAGTGGATGGGCCCCGAGGGGGTGTTTTTGGGTATGTCACGTGATGTTGTCGCCCTTCAATCACTAGGTGAAGGAGGTGCGGGGTGGTGTATTGGTATACCGTTATTTCTATATTTAGCCGGGCTTTGTCTTCTCTGGGTTTGAACCGCGGTTCTAGCGAGGTTGAATTTGTTGGCCTGTGTTAAATTGCTACCCGCAGGAGGTTCAAACTTTTCCTGAGAGCTTTTTATTGTTTAATGCATGTTTTAACTACTTATTTTCATGTGTGGTTTTGCTGATGCTTCGTATGTCTTTCCTGGTTTACGTTCTGATTTGGTTTGCGCTAGACTTGTTTAATAATTGTGAGTTTGGTGTTTTACCAGGTGTTTTCTAGCTGTCTTTCCTGGTTTTTGTGTTATTTTGCTATAGAGTATTCTATCCGGTTAGGGCTTGCCCTAGTCTTGATTTATTAATTGTTTGTTGTAATGTTTAGGTTCGTTTTGTGCTTTTATTTTGTTATTAATGTTTGATCATTGAGTGGGGGTATGTGGTGAGGTTTCATGTGGAATCCCCTTGTCGTTTTACTCTTGAAAGTTTGTGGAATCTCTAGAGTTCCACAAATTCTTTGGTAATCTCGCCGTATCGTGGCGTTCTCCGCGCATCGTGTAGGTGTGGTGTGGTTGGTTTGAACGGGTGAAGCGGGCTATGTCTTCCTAGCTGGGTAAGGCGTTTGTTGTTACGTGTCGTTCCGCCTGCTTCCTACTGGGCGCCCCGCCCAGTAGGAAGCTGTACTACGCTGAGGTTTGGTCTGTAGCGTGCTGATTTGGCCGGCCCCTCTTCTTCTTGTGCGAGCTTCTTGCGAGCTCTGTTTGTTTTGATAATAGTTTTTGTGTCTAGGTGGGGCCTGTATAGGACGCCATGCTGATTTAGGGTGGGTACTTTCGCTTGGCGGTGTGTACCTATTCTTATGTTATGTTGTCCTAGTCCCACTGGCGTTCTTTTGTCTTGCGTAGGCTAGATGTGTGGGTGGTGATTACGGTTTTATTATGGTAGCGGAGCGCCGTGATGGCGTTCCGTTACAATATATATATGTATATATATGTATACCTGCATATATCTGTTCGTTTTAATAATATATATATATAATAATAAATACTGGTTAAAAAATATTTTTAAAATTTCACGTAGAATATTACGGGGAACCAGGACGTAACAGTGGTATTGTTTATTAATATTATTAGTAAATCTATTGATATGACCGGTGCGTCTCATGCACGCGCTTCGCGCAAACAGAGGCACCGCTGCCGCGGATTACCCACATAGAGGGGAACGGCAAGTCGAGAAGTCAACTACCATTACTCAAGTAAGAGAAGCGCTACGGTTAGAGCGCCACCTGAAATAAAAAGAGAATTTTGGGGACAGTAGCTTTGAAAAACCAAGGTCATCAATGGGCTACAGGAAATGGGCTAAAGGACTGTCACCAACTATAGTTATACTACAGAATGCAGGCATGACGTAGAAGAAGAAAAGGGATGTCAGTATGAAACCGCACAAAATGCAATAGTCGAATTTATTTTGTTCCACAGATACCCGCCGATGCCGAACCCTGCTAACTAGAAAGGAAGTTAGACCAGCTGATGGATCGCTATAGAAAAATGTATTTGTTAACAAAGGTGCCAAGCCGTGACGTTAACATCACATCTGACGTCTAACAACCGAGCCGTCGCTATGTTCAAACTGACAGTGCGTCAGCTGAGCGGAAAATACCAGGCGGCCATGCCAAACCAAGCGGATTACTTATGCCTACATCTTAGAGGATAATACTATGCAACTAATGAAACGATAGAACACAGGAGATTAAAAAAACTACATCAACATAGCAGCTAGGGACACCCCTGCCTCCGTGACTGCGCAAGAGCTCCCCCCCCCGGTCCACGGAGCCTAGTGACGTAACTACGAGCGGAACCGTACAGCGGATAGCAGATCGAGTGATCTACGAGTGATAATAGACCGACGGTCGGGAGTCAAATAGCATAACCGAATATTCTGGCCTACAGTGGGCACGAGTAGGCATATCACGGTAACATCTTTCAAGGGTCCATATTATCGCAGTCATTATCTGTGACTGTAGTACTGGCCACTGTCACAGATAATTTTGTAATAAACATTCGAGAAATCTCAGCACTATTCTCATTTCAATTGCGGACACGATTATACAAGAGTGCGTGAGCTCGAGAATTACATTTGTAAGGCGTGTGGTTGCCGAAGAGCAAAGGAAAGGGTTGCAGAGTCATGAATCTAATTAATTTCTTATTCGTTGTGTCGCTATATTTTCTATGTTTTCGTGATTAAATACTTTTACATATTATTGAAGCCTAATCTAATTTCCTCTTTGCTCGAGTCCGTACTCAATCCCTTCAGGCTATTTATAAATGGGGAGAGCCCGGCTCGCACTAACGAAAAGGACTTTAAATATGTGCGTTTCGAGCCCAGAGAGAGAGGGAGGTATGGAAAGAATTGCTAAGTGGGAAAGAGATACCATATTTGCTGGGCGTACGATAAATTGGAACAAGGAGCGCGTATACAGAATAGTCTAAGGCGCGAGAGAAAACGCATCAGTAACCCAGTTCTTAAATCCCGCATGAGGTTACAGTATAAAGATAGTTGCTGCAGTGAGCAACACTTTCTCACCGCGACCTATACTATATGTTGTGACGTAGTTACAGCCGCGAGCCTGCTTTATTATATTTTGCTGGGAACGAAGGAAATTATATGTAGGATTACGACCGTGTCAAGTATAGCGGTTCGAACGGGAGTCAAACTAATAGAAGTAAACAACCGACGAAGGGCCAAGTGACTCTTTCGCTACTAAAATACCGGGTCAGCGACCGGGTCTAAAAATACCGTTACAATATAGGCCTCTGGATTTGTTCCAATGTAGTATATTGGGTTTAATAATAACGAAAATACGTTATCTCCATGTAAATAAACATTATCAGGATTAAGCGAGAATAGCGTATACGCCCTTATTTGTGGCACCCGCGGCACTAAAGTGAACATTTTGGCCTTATTTCGAGCTTCTCCTTTTGGTTTGGAGTTCCCAGACCTGTGTAGAAGACCGTGTCCTTATATTAACACATTATGGATAATTATTATCACTGTATACGTTGCGCAACTTTGAGATTCATGTAGATTTTCTAAAAAAGTCTTTTTTAAATTGGTGCTCCAAGAAAAAATCTACAAAAAAAAAGTTTATTATAACTGTTGGAAAATCAGCTGGCGCACGGCGATCGATATTAGCCGTGCGTCGATCTGCTGCTGCTGGGTAGCGTGCTGCGCTCGGCTATGCCGGAGATAGCCGAGGCAGTGCCTCGCTCAGCCGAGGCTGTGCCTCGCAGGCATGCCGCGTTAAGCGAGAGGTTATCTCTCTCGCTTGACTTCGGCATAGCTCTCGGTATCTCACTCATTTGACTTTAGCGCTCAACGACGCTTTCGTAAAGTGCAGCCATATTGAAAAATTTGACACTTACGTGAAAACCCGCTTAAACAGCGCACTCATTTCTGGCACACTCTCGGAGTTTTTCACTGCTTCCATCTGATCTACTCAGCTTTTCGTGCTCACCAGGACTCAAAATCAGGTACGAGTACATCGTTATAATTCACAGTAAATTCAATGACGATGAGGAGCGAATATCTCATCGGTGCATCCTCATTAATTGTCTCAATTTGTGGCGTGCTCTGCAGCATGGGCTGTACCACGTTTTCCATATCGTAATTTGCCCGCTCGATTAATATAATTGCGCGTGTGCCTATTACTCACTGTACTTTTCCTCAATAAACTTGCTGGGAAAGTACTGTGAATATGTTCTAATCATTTGTGCATCTTCAAAATCTCACTTTGCCGTGCTCTGCAGCGCTGACTGCATCACGTTGTTTCATATCACACATCCAGCACTCAAGCAATATAATTGCAAGTGCTCTCACTTGCTCTCAGTATTTTCTCTCTTATAAATCTGTAGAGAATTTGTTGAGAGTGAGTGAAATATTCTACGCTCTCACATTTCTCATTCCGTGGCGTGCAATGCAGCGCTGGCTGCACCACGTACACTACACTCAAGAAAAGACAGCACACAATTAATATAATTGTGTGCTGGTCACTCAAACCAAAACTCAATTCAGTTTATTTTTTTGTATTTGTTGGAGAATCAGCTGGCGCACGGCGATCGATAATCGTCGTGCGCCTACCTGTTGCGCTGTTCTACAACGCGTTGGTCGGCTGAGTCGAAGATAGCCGAAGCGCGGGCTTCGCGAAGCCGAGGGTGTGCCTCGTGGGCACGCCGCGTCGAGCGAGAGGATGTCTCTCTCGCTTGACTTCGGTTTCGCTCACCGGCTATCTCGCTCAACTGACTCCAGCGCCCAACGTAAAGTTCATACTCGCAGCCATCTTGAGATTTTCGGCACCTTTTGCGACACACACCGGCATGGACAGCACGCGCATCTTTGGACTCTCGGACCTTTCATCTACTTCTACATTGGCATCACTCAACTTCACTCAACAGGACTCATTGCTCAAGGTAAGAGTGCTATGGCACAATTTGTCGTAATTCAATACCATGGCGGAGTTAATACGGTGCATCATCATTTGGTCTCACTCGTGGCGGGCGTTGCGGCACATGCTGCACACGTTTTTTCTCACCATAATTTGCCAGGTAATTAATACAATTATGCTGGTGCTCATATTCGCTGTGCTTTCCTCCTAAACATCTGCTGGGAAAGCACAGTGACTATGCGTTGCTCATTCGGTGCAGTCTTAATATCTGGTGCATTGAGCTACGCAGTGCTGACTGCGTGGCTGGGTTCACACAGACGAGCCCCCTATAACCTTTATTGAGAGTGCTCTCAGTATTAATTCGCTGCAACTACTCAGCAATACAGTGCTGAGTAGTTGCAGTGAATTACACACAAATTTTTGCACCTCATGGCATCGGCGTGTCGTGCTGCGTAGCTGTTGCTACGTTGCACGCACCGCTGTCTCAAATTCATATTCAGCACACAATTGATACAATTGTGTGCTGCTCACATTATAATGCCGGATTCAAATTACTAGTTCATTTATGTTTTTTTGCACTCACCAGTCTGAGCGTGTCGTGCAGCGTAGCGATCACTACGCTGCATGCACCGCTTGCTCATGTGCTCACTCAGCGCACAAGTAATAATTGTGTGCCGCTCAATCTGTCAATCTCCTTTATTGATTTATACTTGTTTGCAAAATTTACATTTTTGGAGAATTGTCTAAATTAGAGTCTCTTTGATCTGAATTCTTTTGTTTGTTATTCTACTGGTGTTGTTTTGTTAAAATTGCATTTCTTTAATAAAAGAGGAAGGTAGCAAACCGCTTCCTCAATATAACATCTACTTGGTCTGGTTTTATTTTCCTCTTGCCTCGAGTGAGTACTCATCCTTTTCCAATATATTCGCAGATCGGTCAAGGCATCAACATCAGTTTAGTTGAATTCTCAACATTTTGGTCCTTCGAGCCGGATACTCGACTCGAGCAAAGAGAGAACCAGGGTTTTCTACCTTCCGCTCTCACCTCTACACATTCTTCGGCTCATCTTGGGATAGGACTCTGCGTAGCCTGTCGCAGGATCCTCATCAACTCATCCTGGTACTCGTCAGCCAAGCAGCTTGGTAAAGTAGCGCTTTGCGAAGTATCTTCGTTCTTTTGTATCATTCCTGTGTTACACTATCATCCTTGCGCACCATGTCTAAGCGCAATCTACCAAACAACGGGACCTTAACGACAAATGTTCATTGCAAGTGTCAGATGGAACGGCACCGGGCACCATCACCAAACGAACGAGTACCACCAGCTAACCTCGTCGGAGGACAATCCGACAGCTCAACGAGCTCTAGCACTCGCAGCGGAGCCCTCCAGCCTAGCTCTGCAGTATAACCGCTACACGTGATCGACTCGTCGCAGTACTACATTTACATCTTGGGGTAAAGTACATCTCTGCGGAGAATCTTCGTTTCTATCTATCACTTTCTCTACTGGTTCCGTGTGCAACAGGACTAACAATGTCTGAGGGAACTCCGAAAGACTCTGGGGTGGCACCTGGAGTTCTGGACGAGAAAATGACATTGGTGGTTCCTGGGGCCGGCGTCATTCCGAGGAAGACCCGATCACCGTTTCGACTGACAACCGAGATGGTGCTAAAGGTCCAATCGCAGCGGCGCCGGAGTGCTCATTTGCACACGGTCATTGCTCTGCTTCACGAGGGCGCAGACTCCCTCTTGCACTCAATTGTAAGATCATAGCACGGAAAACCATGGAGAGGTTGTGCTATAACTGCCTCGGTCGACACAACGCATCGGCTTGCCGATCTACCTGGACGCGCAAGGAGTGTGCAGGGCGGCATCACACCATGCTGCATCCAGCAGCGCCCCCTGCAACGACTTCCAACGCACAACCAACACATTCTCAGACGTCGACGCACCAGGATGTTGCCGCGGTCGTCCTTTTATCGGCACAGCTCACATGGAACATGCACAACCTTATTAGCAACTGCACTCACACATTTACACATCGGCATTGACTCACTAGGCACGACTTCACGTCGATCCTGGATCGGAATTGACAATTATTACGGAAGAGCTCGTCCGTAAACTCAATATCACACGTAAGCACTCATCAATTTCGATCACAGAGATCGGTGGTAGTCACTCAATGCAGACACGTGGTTCGGTTCAACTCACAATGTGCTCCACACACACCAAGGGGAAAGTCACGGTATTGGCTCACATTCTCAACACGATTATTACTTATTTGCCATCATTTGAGTCGCCAGCACGACATGGTCTCACATAGTGAAGCTGAAGCTGGCGGATCCGGACTTTCTGACACCACGATCGATCGACATCATAATTGGAGCAGATATCTATTGACAGGTTATTAAACCTAGTATTCTCAAGGGCACACCATCATCGCCTATCGCACAATTATCGATATTTGGATGGCTTATCATTGGACCAATTTATTCATGCCAACCTGAAGCACTTACTGTTCTTCATGCTGCCATGCAGCACGAGGATCAGGAATTACAGAACGTGCTCACACAATTTTGGGTTCAAGAAGAGCCACCAAAGGACACAGTCGGTCAACTTATACCAGAGGAGCAGGCATGCGAGGATCAGTTTCGCAACACGCATCAGTGTGTTACTACAGGCCGATACATCATTCGGCTTTCTCTCACATTTTTGCCTGCAAACCTGGAAACTCATACTCAAAAGCACATCGGTGTCGGCAGCACATTATACGTAAAATCTCAAAGGATGCTGAATACTGTCAGCTCTACTCACAATTCACGGACAAATACAAACAACTTGGTCATATGGTGAAGGCTTCAAGGTCATCTTGAAGTAAAATACAATTATCGGCCTCACCAAGGTGTTCTCCGGCCAGACAGCATCACCACCAAATTACGGGTGGTATTTAATGGCTCTAGCACAACATCTTCAAGTAAGTCTCTTAGTGACATCATGCACACTGGACCTAATTTGTTGCTCAATATTTCGGACGTTCTCATCTGGATCCGTCATCACAGACACATCTTTGCCACGGACGTTACCAAGATGTATCGTCAAGTTCAAGTTCACCCTGACGATTGGAATCTTCAGCGAATTTTGTGGATTGATGCTCAACTCAACCCTGTGCCGTACAAATTAACAACCGTGACACATGGTACCACAGCATCTACAGGCGGATTCAACTCATCAACTCATTGAAATAGCTCAACAACTCAAGGACTTGTGCATGGCGGGCGGTTTTCCACTCGCCAGGTGGCACTCGTCGAACCTCAAGGTGCTTGCTAATATCTCATCATCACCGTCAATCTCAGCTATCTCAACGGACGACTGCGAGACAAAATTCTTGGCTTGACTTGGCTTCTTCATGAGGACAAGTTCACATTCTCATCACGGTTCAACTCAACTCAGGAAATTTTCACCAAACACCTCGTTCTTTCCGAGGTGGCTCAACCCTTTGATCCACTTGGTTTCGTCTCATCAGTTGTGATAAGAGCCAGGAGACTCTTGTAAGAGCCTTGGCGTCACAAGCTCAACTGGGATGGTCCACTGCCATCCCAGGTCTCAACACGAAGAATTGCAATCAGAGAAAATCTCACTTATCCGGCCGGAATCTCAATTTCTCGGTGGTTCAACACATGGAGCAACTCAACAGTGGAATTGCATGGTTTCTCTGATGCATCTCAACTGGCCATGGCCGCAGTGATCTACATCACTGCTGACTCAACTTCCACAGGAAAGGTGGCTTCACTTGTCTGCTCAAAAACGCGCGTGGCACCACTCAAGAAGTTCACCATACCAAGGCTTGAATTGACTGCAGCTTTGTTATTAGCTAAGCTGGCTGCCTACGTTCAAACCACACTCAAGGTTGGAATCTCATCGACTCACCTGTGGACGGACTCATCAGTAACTCTCACCTGGATCAAAGCGCATCCTTCTCGATGGAAGGACTATGTCCGAAATAGAGTCGCTCAAATACAAGAGCTCACACCCAGTGCTCAATGGCGTCATGTGGCAGGCACAAGCAATCCAGCCGATTGTGCCTCACGAGGTATTACAACAGCTCAACTGGCTTCTCATCAGCTGTGGTGGTCAGGTCCACCGTGGATGGTGAAACCTAGACAATCTTGGCCAAAATCCACAGCTGATTCAGAGGATTTAAGTATCATGGAAGCCCGACCGGGGGTAGCTCTTCTCGCGGCAACACAGGCGCCAGAGTATCACTGGGAACTCATTTATCGCTGCTCTTCACTCGCAAAATTATGTCGTCTGACCTCATATTGTGTGAGAATAGTGGAAAAAATGAGAAAGAGGTTAGAATCGGCAGGAAACGCTCCACTCACCGCGAGAGAAATGGCTGCAGCAAACACATTTTGGACGAAGGTCACACAAGCCGTGTTTTTCAAGCACGAGATACAAGTGCTGCAGTCAGGCTCGCATGTTCCATCTGCTCACCCCTTCAGTCGGTTAACAGCTTTTATCGACGAGTAAGGTGTGATAAGAGTTGGAGGTCGTCTTTCACAATCAGCACTCACTTATGAAGGAATGCATCCTGCTATTCTGCCTCGCCACTCTCGATTTTCGACTCTCATAATAGAGCAAGCTCACGTGCGTACTCTTCACGGAGGCACGCAGCTCACACTAGCTCAAGTCAGGCAGACACATTGGATCATAGGCGGTAGAGCTCCTGTGAAATCTCATATATTACACTGCGTGGTGTGTGCTCGGCAGAGAGGAGTTCGTGCACAACAGTTGATGGGTCAACTGCCTCTGTCACGAGTCACACCGTCACGCGCATTTTCTCACACAGGAGTAGACTACGCCGGTCCTCTCACGCTCAAAACTTGGAAGGGTCGAGGCAGCAAAACGCACAAAGGCTGGATCTGCGTTTTTGTGTGTCTCGCCACTTCAGCTCTACATCTTGAGGCCGTCAGTGACTACTCAGCTGACGGCTTCCTCTCAACGTTCAGGCGATTCTCATCGAGGCGTGGGATTCCTCACACCATTTACTCTGACTGTGGCACCAACTTCGTTGGTGCACACAAATTTATAAGTCAGATGTTCAGTAAGGCTTCACAAGAGCATCATCTCATCGCTTCTTCTCTCGCAAATCAACAGATTGCGTGGAAGTTTAACCCGCCTGCGGCACCACATATGGGTGGTAAATGGGAAGCAGCGGTAAAGTCCGTTAAATTCCATCTGCGGCGAACGATGGGTGATACAGCACTCACGTTCGAAGAGCTCTCAACGCTGCTTGCTCAAATCGAGGCTATACTTAACTCAAGGCCTCTGTAACCGCTCAGCGATGATCCAGATGACTCATCAGCACTCACGCCTGGACATTTTCTCTTTGGTGGAGCACTCACAATGGTCCCAGAATCAAACCTGGAAGATCTGGCAATCTCACGGCTCTCAAGGTGGCAATTGTTGCAGCAAAAGAGTCAACAATTTTGGCGACAATGGTCTGCACACTATTTACAACGGCAGCAGTCGATTTCAAAATGGCATCATCCTGATAACATCATTAAAATTGGCTCGTTGGTCCTGCTCACGGATGAGCGCTTTCCACCGTGCAAATGGCCACTTGCACGTGTCATCGAGTTGCATCCAGGCAAAGACGGGCTCACCAGGGTGGTGACACTCAAAACTGCTACCACCACGCTCACCAGGCCGATCTCAAAACTTGCTGTTCTGCCGATCTCATCCAACACCCAGCAATAATTAATCATCAACCCCGTTGCTGATGGCGGGCGGAATGTTGGAGAATCAGCTGGCGCACGGCGATCGATAATCGTCGTGCGCCTACCTGTTGCGCTGTTCTACAACGCGTTGGTCGGCTGAGTCGAAGATAGCCGAAGCGCGGGCTTCGCGAAGCCGAGGGTGTGCCTCGTGGGCACGCCGCGTCGAGCGAGAGGATGTCTCTCTCGCTTGACTTCGGTTTCGCTCACCGGCTATCTCGCTCAACTGACTCCAGCGCCCAACGTAAAGTTCATACTCGCAGCCATCTTGAGATTTTCGGCACCTTTTGCGACACACACCGGCATGGACAGCACGCGCATCTTTGGACTCTCGGACCTTTCATCTACTTCTACATTGGCATCACTCAACTTCACTCAACAGGACTCATTGCTCAAGGTAAGAGTGCTATGGCACAATTTGTCGTAATTCAATACCATGGCGGAGTTAATACGGTGCATCATCATTTGGTCTCACTCTTGGCGGGCGTTGCGGCACATGCTGCACACGTTTTTTCTCACCATAATTTGCCAGGTAATTAATACAATTATGCTGGTGCTCATATTCGCTGTGCTTTCCTCCTAAACATCTGCTGGGAAAGCACAGTGACTATGCGTTGCTCATTCGGTGCAGTCTTAATATCTGGTGCATTGAGCTACGCAGTGCTGACTGCGTGGCTGGGTTCACACAGACGAGCCCCCTATAACCTTTATTGAGAGTGCTCTCAGTATTAATTCGCTGCAACTACTCAGCAATACAGTGCTGAGTAGTTGCAGTGAATTACACACAAATTTTTGCACCTCATGGCATCGGCGTGTCGTGCTGCGTAGCTGTTGCTACGTTGCACGCACCGCTGTCTCAAATTCATATTCAGCACACAATTGATACAATTGTGTGCTGCTCACATTATAATGCCGGATTCAAATTACTAGTTCATTTATGTTTTTTTGCACTCACCAGTCTGAGCGTGTCGTGCAGCGTAGCGATCACTACGCTGCATGCACCGCTTGCTCATGTGCTCACTCAGCGCACAAGTAATAATTGTGTGCCGCTCAATCTGTCAATCTCCTTTATTGATTTATACTTGTTTGCAAAATTTACATTTTTGGAGAATTGTCTAAATTAGAGTCTCTTTGATCTGAATTCTTTTGTTTGTTATTCTACTGGTGTTGTTTTGTTAAAATTGCATTTCTTTAATAAAAGAGGAAGGTAGCAAACCGCTTCCTCAATATAACATCTACTTGGTCTGGTTTTATTTTCCTCTTGCCTCGAGTGAGTACTCATCCTTTTCCAATATATTCGCAGATCGGTCAAGGCATCAACATCAGTTTAGTTGAATTCTCAACAGTATTTTATTTTATATCTTTATTATTTTTTCTATTTTAGATATTTTGTAATGAAAGAGCGGATGGTAGAATAAAAACCACTTTCTCTATAAACCATATTTCTGTTTGGTTTCATTTTTCCCGGTTGTGAGTGAAGCCTCATAATTTTCAATATATTCACAGGTCATTCCAACTACATCTGGATAGATTCTCAAGCAACCTTTTAGGGTTGCAACAATATAAAAAAATTGTGGATCAAATCCCATAGGGCGAGGGTAATTATTAATGATCCAAAAAAAAAAACGGTTGTTCTAGAGAACGCATACAACTTACATTTAACTGTAGGCATTTCATAGTATATTGATAGGAACCATTATTCATAATATATTGATAGGAATTATTGTTGATATTACAACAATCTATACGCTCAGGTTAGTTGCCATAAAATATCTGATAAAAGTGCAATAAATGCTATTTAATGTCGCTATCAGTTAGATACCGACATTGAATCATACAGATACACGTATAAAAAGATGGACTAATAAAATAATATAATATATAATAAGTAATAAAAGAAAACTAGCTAAAGTCGTGAGCTCACTTCGTTAGAACGCCAACTAAATGCTTGCACATGATTATAATTTCATTGCACGTATTATTATTAATCAATTAACTATCAAGTACTGCATTTCTATGTGGAGTTCTGCTTATTTTATGGGCTACCGACACATGGTTACGAGCGAAAACGTACTATTGTCTCAAGCATTAAGGGGTTACATGGGTGTGGAAATTTCACAAAAATGAATTTTCAAAATTTTTCGTTATGTAATAGTACAATATGTCTAGAATATTCTCCCAAATTTCTAAGTCTATCGGATTAAAACTCCAGGAGAGAGAGCCGAAATAGCCACGAGTACGCGCGAAAAGAGGATGAACATCGTATTCTCATAGCTGAGAAAAAAGCTAAGACTTGTACTCGAGACGCAAGCATTCGTCTCAGGCAGGAACAGAAGGATGCCCTGAATATCGCAGCTGCAGCAGGATCTTTACTTTATGGAGCTGGAATCGACGATTCTATGTAAGTTAAAAAAAAAAATTTCGTCGTTTTATTTCTACTTAAAACTTTAATTGCGTTTTTCTCCAAACATTATTGTTGAAGTCGGTGGACCCGATTTCGCAAAAACTAATGCACCGATCTTATTGAAATTTTACACACTTCTTTAAAATAGCATTGACTAGTGATTGAACGAAGGATATTTTGTTGTTTGATTACAACTAATTTTGCAAGGCTATACGTAGTGTAAATTGTACCAAAAAATGTAACAGGTGGGCTGAAAAGTTTGTAGGCTAACATAGAAAAAATCTTTTTTTTGATAAAATTTGATTTTATTATTCAATATAGTTGCCTTCGAGGGCGATACAACGATTATAGGGGTCATACAATTTTTCGATACCATTTTTATAGTACGATTTGTCTTTAGCCTCAAAATAGGCTTCAGTTTCGGCGATTATCTCTTCATAGGCGCTAAATTTCTTTCCAGCGAGCATTCTCTTGAGGTCTGAGAACAGGAAAAAGTCGCTGGGGGCCATATCTGGAGAATACGGTGGATGCGGAAGCAATTCAAAGCCCAATTCATGCAATTTTGCCATCGTTTTCATTGATTTGTGACACGGTGCATTGTCTTGATGAAACAGCACTTTCTTCTTCTTCAAATAGGACCGTTTTTCCGCGATTTCGTCCTTTAAACGCTCCAATAATGTTACGTAATAGTCGCTGTTGATGGTTTTTCCCTTTTTAAGATAGTCGATGAATATAATACCATGCGCATCTCAAAAAACTGATGCCATAACCTTGCCAGCCGACTGTTCCGTCTTTCCACGCTTTGGAGTCGGTTCATCACATGCAGTCCACTCGGCTGACTGTCGATTGGACTCCGGTGTGAAATGATGAAGCCATGTTTCATCCATTGTCACATATCGACGCAAAAATTCGGATTTATTACGATAGAACAGCTCCAAACACTGCTCAGAATCATCAATTCGTCGTTGTTTTTGGTTGATTGTGAGCTCGCGCGGCACCCACTTTGAACAAAGCTTTCGCATACCCAAATATTATTTCACGATATGTCCAACACGTTCCTTTGATATCTTTAGGGTCTCAGCTATCTCGAATAACTTCACTTTACGGTTATCCAAAATTATTTTGTGGACTTTTTTGATGTTTTCATCGGTAACAGCCTCTTTGGGGCGTCCACTGCGTGCATCGTCCTCGGTGCTCATTTCGCCTCGTTTAAATTTAGCAAACCACTTCTCAACGGTTGATTTTCCTGGTGCAGAGTCCAAATAATGTTTATCAAGCCAAGCCTTGGCTTCAACAGTATTTTTCTTCGCCAAAAAGCAATGCTTTATTAACACACGAAATTCCTTTTTATCCATTTTTATCCAGTAAGTTACTTCACTCAAAATGCTATATCTCACAAACGAATAGCGCGACAGCTGTTAAATTTATACACGTGTCTTTTGAAGGTTAAGGCTAACTAAAAATCATATGGATTTAATACTAGTAGCGCCATCTATGTGTCAGCCTACGAACTTTTCAGCCCACCTGATATTATTTTGCATACAACTCTGCCAAAAAGTCAAATAAATTTTTTTTTTTAATCCTCCGTTCAGTCACGAGCTATACTTATCTACTAGCAGAAACTATTTTGTTTTTAATTTCAGATAAAGCTATCACGAGTTATCGTGACCACCGCGAGGACACTTTTTTTGAGGGGTCTCCGGAAACCAGGTCTCACCGGCTGAATTTCAAACATTTTTGGATCAAATTTTTGTAAATACTGTTGAAATGTTACTCTTTGATGTACTTAACAGTATGAATAAAATAATTTATATATAATGCAAAAAAAATCGAGAAAACATGCTTTTTTTTGGCTTCGAAGCCCATGTAACCCCTTAAAGCGTGAAGGTGGGCGAGAAAGCACCATCAACCCAAAGACTGGACGCGCGTGAATTAGAGCGAGACGCGCCATCATCCCACGCATAGTAGCTCGTAGCATAGGAAGTGACAGAGCTACCTATGTAGCGGTAAATTCGTGCACATCGATACAGGCAGCGCTTGCAGTGGTTGAGGTGCGCACTAACCGAAAATCATGCAAAATGTTAACACGGGTCCTGTGTTTCCATGTAAAATATCTTCTTTGCTCGTAGAGATAAAGGCTGCTAAAATAAATGGTGAATTACAAATTTTCTGCATATCGAAATTTTGAAAGATGGCCGGCGTATACTCAATTATAAATGATTAACTTGATAACACCCATGGCAACGCGAAAGAAGTATCGTATGTTGGTGTGCGTGATTATATGAGGGTTACAAGATCTCTTAATCTTATAGTCCAATGTTTTTATAATTAAATTTTATTTAGTATTTTTTTGCACTGTATCAATATTCAGTGAAATTCCGATTGTGATTAATGAAATTCGTGCGACAATGTAATATAGTGTATAACAAGTACAACGTTTTGCCTTTGAACCGTAATAAATGTACAGGTTATAAATATCAACGACTAATCGTCTTTAAACCTAGTTAGTAAATAAGAGCTCATTAAAAGATAATTTAATACCCTATTCCCGAATTTAATGCTTCTTTTTAAAAAAAAACCCTAAAGCGTTGCCAGCATGATATAAAGTTGGCACAACTTGCACATACGATACCACAGTAGTATGTGGACGCCTTTGCTCCATCCCACTCCGATCCCGACTCCTTCCCCCAGAATGTGGCTACTCCCGCCATCCCACTTTTTTACCGCCGCGCTACCCACTCTGTTTAAACAGTGTCAGCAACATGGAGGTGGTAAAGTGGGATGGTGTGGGTACTCTGGCGAACAAGGAAGAGTAGAGGTAAGAGCAGGATGGAGCACACGCGTCCGCATACTTAGAAAAATGAATAAAATTATGAACTCACTACCTCAGCTGTTGTTGATTTCCAGGTTCCTTCCGCGGCGATTTTAAACTCCTGTCTGTCTCGAATGCACTCACGCACTCTTATACACACACACACATAGATGTACGCACGCCTCATCACGCTCTCCACCAAAATGCGTCGCTTAAAACCTCCTTGCCGTATCGCCACTACATATTGCTTTTTAATGTTTGCGCGTAGGATGCCAAACAGACTGAATGCTCAGGATGTTGCTAGAGGGTAACATGGGCTTAAAGATAACAATCTCCTCTGAATTATAACTAGGTGGCTAGCACTTTTTTTTTCACGTGTGTGTCGCATTGCGCTGTGTTCTTCGCGAAACGCTTGCTACGGTAGTAAAAGGCGTAGAATATGATCCGGCACCGTGAGACCTCAATTTTAATTCTCTAATTATTACACTCTAAAAATAAGAGATACAGTCAGACCGGGTATTAGTTTTTAATTCATCAATATTTTATTAAAATCACTATACATTTAGATACATAGATGTTGCGGTATAATCGGTGGTAGTCCGCAGCTATCAAAGTACATTCCTGTTCCATGATGGTTAACGTACATGGGGATTCAGTGCTCTCCAGATTCGTCGTGGTTATCCGTGTTAACAACGAGTCCGGCCGGTAACGACCATATACGAGGAATTCTGTCAGCAGGGCACACTCCAACGGTTGAAAGCGGTAGATACTGCAGACTCTCGTAGATTTGTCGAGTGTTCATGTTGAACACATAGTCGAGAAATAAATGATGACCTATACGCTTTGACAGACGTATAAATGCAAAATTTATTTTACAGCATCGTCGATCGTGCCGCGACTGCATGGCGAAGATTTTTCCTCTTTCATATTCTCTTGATCTTCGTCTGCCGACTAAACATCCATGACCGATTCACCTTTAAACGGGAGCTCGCGAAACCAATTTTTTATTTGGAAACCCTGGCGCATTGCACAGTGTGAAGACGCTGCATCGTTTATTATAGTGTTTACGCATAGCGTGTCTGAAGCATTTTCGGAAAGATTTCGGCATGAATGTATACGATGGTGCGCCCTCCTCATCTTCCAGGCTGGAAATTTTACGACGCGTGTTATCGCAAAGAAGTATAGCCTTCTCATGACCGCGTGTATCGATACGTCTTGATTTCCCGAAAGTTCACGCAAGTTAGCGTATGCTTGTTTACAGCTCACATGGCCCTCGTACTATTCAAGACCGTGAAAATATTTCGAGAGAAAATTATTCTGGCTTCGCGAATTCTGTGGTAATTCGACAAAGTGACACGGTAGTGCGACGATTCAATGAGCAGGGACTCGGTATAAATTCCGAGTGTTTACCACGCATTCCCTGTATATCCATGACGAAGTTCGACTGATTAGTTACTTACAAATACACTTCTACGCCGCTTAACACGAGACAATTTTATTTCGACATCAGCACATTTTTTCGCTTAACCGGTAAAATCCACCATTGCCTGACGAGAGGAATCGTTTTCAAGGATGATCATTTCCATTATCATATTCCGCGTAGACAACACAATTTACCGTTGAAGCAAGCGCATCCTCAAATCGTACCGCTATTCTCACACTACCGTGCTTTATTAAATTCCAATGTGAATTACTGTTTGCCGAAAGATTAGGTGTCAAATCGAAATCAAACAGACAGTATCCATCGCGATAATTGTCGCGATCGATCGAATCTCTAGACCGCATCAGTAGTAGTCGCATGTCGACACAGTTTAATAGGAACCGCTCTTGATTGAATATATATAGCGCAATGCAAATTGCCGAGCAAGTCTGCAGTTTTTCCGATATTTAAAAATTATTTTCTCTTTACAAGACCCGCATTTTCCGATGTTATATCATTTATTTTAACAGGGGTATCATCGTACCAGAGAACGCTCGTGAGATGTGAATTTTTGACAGCTGGACCGTAATTCAAAAGTGTTTCTATGTACTGTGACAGCATATTTTTGGTTTCCTGTCACAAAGCCGGGCAGAGCAGGGTTAACAGGTGTGGACCTCCTCGTTCGGACAAGAGTCCTTCCCCGAGGCGATCCAACAGGGCAATTATGTAGCCTGTGGTGACGATAAAAATTAATTTCGTGTTCTTTTCGTTTTTTTTTGTTTATGATACTCCCGAGCGGGCGGCGTCCTTATCGCCGTACTGCAAGCATCAACGAGAACGTCTGCCGCGGGAGCATGAAGGAAACTGTCCTATTGACGAGAGGAAAGATCTCGTCTCTGGTTTGAGTGTGGGAGTTAGCTCCAGTATTTTGGTGAGAAAACCCGAGCGTCTTTTGGTATAGCGTTCAAACAGCTACCGCCCGGTATTACCAATTTTGCAATAATTCGCTTCTCGAAAGTTAAACGATCGCCGAAGGGGTTCCACTGCGTTGTCGATTTTTTTTTGGTATTTTATTATTGGAAATTTGGGTGCATAGAGAGTTCACGTATGCGGGACGAGTGTGAGGAAATCGAGAGCCATATATCGAGTGTAAGCGAGGCGTCTGTGATTTTGGGAAAGACCGTTGGGTCGTTTATCGTTTAAATTGTTGGGTGTGAGTATTTGCATGTGCGTCCACCGTAGGAAAAGGCTCCGGGATGATTCGTGTCATTTATTCAACTGTTCCTGTGTTCTTTATTCTAATTTAGTTATTCTGTTTTATTTATTCTGTTTTATGCATTCAGTTTTATTTATTCTGGTTTATTTATTCTGATTTAGTCATTCTGTTTTATTCATTCGGATTTATGTATTCTGGTTCATTTACTGTGTTCTAGTTACTTATTGATTGTTCTTTTCCGAGAATTTGGTTATTAATTATATTTTATTTTCGTGTTGCTTCGAGCGTACCAGGCCGATAGTAATGAGCGAGCGGCTGTGTGTGGAGTTTCGTGTGAAAGGATGAATGGTTGTCACCAGTCCGAAATATCTTGTTAAATATTGTGAGGAAAATTGAATTGACGGGAGCTCAGCACGTTGCCATTCGTCGCTTTCCGACCGTGCCACCGGTAGTGTTACCTTGGCTATCGGTAAGATTACGAAAAATTAATAAATACATTTTTTTATTCTTAATTCCCTAAATACCGTGTAGTGAATTTCTTCGCGAGACACCTCTGACTAACCAACCCCATCTACCAATCGCCTAGGCTGCAACGAAGCCGAGCCGGCCCCGTGTATTCCTACTGTGCAACAGCAGTACGACAGAGAAAGAGCTATCCTTAGAGCTCATATTTATCAGGGACTGTGATTCCAAGCGATTCTTCCTCTTCGTCCTCTTTTTCTCTTTCGTCTTCTGACGTGACGGAGGCACTCGTACTCGCGATAATTCCGCCGCGTACAAAATACCGTCGATAGTCTCGTTATTCCGATCGTGCAAAATATACACGCATGGCTCTCGATTCACCGATATTCGTTGAATCTTGAATAACTCGTTACTCCAACTGCGCTCCTATCCTTTCACGAATGCTGCTTTAGCTGTACTGATACGCACCAAGTCACCAACACTGTATTTAAGATTTTTAGTCTTTTTCGCGGTACGCTCGTGAGGCCGTGCTACATTTTCTCGGGGTATAGAGGCATTCTACGGTCGCCTCGCTTGGAAGAACACGCGTTCCGCTGTGTCTAGTGTGATTATAAGCATATTAAAAATGCTGTAAAACATCGATGTAACGTCTATTTCGCGTGTATGTAAAATAACGCCACATTCACTCCTTTATCGCGGGATTAAAGCGTTCGGCAATCGAGGCTTCCATATCGGGGTTACGAGCAGCCCGAAAATCGATATGCTCTTTCTTGAGAATTTGCTGATTTCAGCTCTGCATTTGGAGGGCCGATAAATTCTTTGCCTCAATCAGTTTGCAATTGTTGCGGGCGACGATTGTTACTGCGTGCGAGTATGCGTGTGAGACCGCGTGCCACGTTTGTGCTCGTTTTGCCATACAAAGCCTCGACTTACGCGTATTTACTCAACAAATCGAGCGAAGATCAGGTAAACCAGCCTCCCATACATCGTCTATATTACTTACGTTGTACGTACGACGGGTAAATCGCCGTCGAACGAGAGGATCCATGTTATATGAATCCTGTGTCGCGAGCCATGGCAAACATTTTTTCTCGCGTCATCGTGTGTGCAGCCCGCGGATGTTTCCATGTCTGTACAGCATGTTATACACAGGTAGAACGGTAGTTTCCCATGCATGCGAACAGGCAGTACGGGCAAATACTAATCGCACGGTGCTACTACAGTGCACTTCACGAGACCCTCGACGACACTTGGATCGTTTTCAAGTCCTACGAGGTCTCGACACTCTTCACCTACGTACAATTTCGGATGTCCAACGGGATATTTTCCATTTTTGCACACCCATTGATACAGCGAGCACACATCCACATAGCGTATCTGCTCCCCATGCGCGACGTACAGACTCACAAAATTTTCCGTACGACCGCCAAAGAATGCACCGTGTGGTTCGAGAGGCGTCTGCCTCACCATGGAGTAGTTTTTCACGTATAACGACATTTCCTCTTTTTTCACGAGTAATCGCATTCCCATATCTCGTCTACAGTGTCCCCTTTCGATCTGATTCGCCTGGAAATAAGAAAGATATGCTCGAGTCACTCATCCACTGTATCACCAAATTTCGTTCGAGTATCTCTATTCACGCGATAACATCACGGACGTTCATGCCAAAATCCGCCGTAAAATTAAAGGACGTGATGGATCCCCGCCTCCATGTAATATCCGTCGATCGCTGGTAGGCCAGGCAGAGGGCGATAGTCTCTCGTGCGTCCAGCATGAGCAATAATGCAGTTGCGCTTACGCTCGAGCCATACGAAGGCCTTGCGCGACAGCTTGTCACCCCAGCAGTAACTCCCTGGTGGTAACACCGCAATACGATCCACCTGTAAAAAATTTTTTCGAAATACTCTCATACTTGCTGATGCTATTGTGCAAGCTTCTGTGAATGGGCACACGCTTCCGCAACATATACGTAATTCGCCAAAAGTTAGACACGTGCGTCTCAAAGCCGTAACATCTGTACGACAATATTGAACAAATTTCGTCGCAAAATTTAATTTAGAATCGACGCGATTCGATTCTTTCTGATACCATTTTAAAAATCGCTCCCATTCCCTTGATTACATTGAATCGGGTGAGTAAAAATGCAGAGCTGATAGAGGACTTGTGTAATTCCGACATTCCGATGTGTTCAATAAATGTGGAAATGTACCTTTTGCCACCTCATCCGCAAAACCAAAGGGTTAGGTAAAGCGCTAAGCCATGGGTAAATAATGTGGACTATCGAGAAAAATGACATTGCCAATTTTCATCGAGACAATCTTCGTACCATTCATAATCAGAGAGGGCAGCTATGTTTTTTGCACTTCGATTAGATACCGTAGAATAAACTGCGCATCGAAACCTCTTGCATTATGAGCAATGCAGATAGTCTATTAAAATTTTTGCGATAATGCCAATTTCACGAGCTCCTCAACATGATCATCGATAAACATAAACTCGCGTTTACCACAGTCAACACAATCGATCTCTATATCTGTGATATCAAGCCATGCCGTGCATACGCATTGTGAGACACATAAATTTGGCTCGTGAATTCGTGTCCATTTATCATCGTGCAATTGGTCGTGTTGCTGCATCTCAAAATCATAAAACACAAATCTCGTCGAAGGCTTTTTTCTTTATTTCTTTTCGCGCCTCTGGTTTGTAACGATTCGTTTTGACGAGCCGTATATATAGCTCACGCCCTTCCCTTCGTCTATCGTACGCACACACGTTCGACGTCGATATACCATCTAGAAGTCTTCTTTGATTGAGTACGCGTCGCCTTACCTAGACAAGTGCGCATATGATTCTCATCGCGTTGTGCGCATAGTCTTTTTATTGTAACGAGAGTAATCGGTTTTGCGTTGACCGGCCCTCATTAGTCACTGCGAAGCAGCCGAGCGTAGCCCCTGCTCAAATGTATCGTAACCGGAGTCGCACATATACTCCGAATTAAAATTGTTGAATATCATTGTATTATTGTAAACCTATATACATATCTATATATCTATATATCTCCTGCGGGGTGCATAATTGAAATCGGCTCATCCAACAACTCTGAAGAAACCCCAGCGATTCAGTGGCTGAGGGATTATATAAATGCAAAAATCTGTTGCATTAAAAGTTCTTTGATTCATGCACCGGAATCAATATTAATTCCACGCGGTGAAACTAGAATCGACGCATGTAATATAGTTGGGAATTCATATTGCGACTAGTTTGCAAATTCAACGTGAAACTGTAAAGCAACGGTAAATAATTCTCCAATCATCTCGAGAACTTCTTCGAACGGACAAAGTCCGAAGGAAGCGACGCATCGTACAGACATTGGCCGGGGAAACGTCCCGGGTCCTCGAAGAGACGCGGCGCACCAGACAGAAATTGGCCATGAAATCTCCCAGTGGTTAGATATACGAGGCTAGAGTATGGCCCACTGTCACAGCCGCGTAAGTTCGGGCGAATTCATCGAGCACCGCGCAATTTAGCTAGGGTGCTAATGTCAACAACATACCTGAGCTAAGAAGATAAGTTTCGACGTTTCTTTTATAATATAGTTGTACTTGTTATAGTCAATATCTCGTGTACTGCGAGTACGACGTTATTCCTGTGAATTTACCGACTTATATCATTTATTAATTTCGGTATGGATGGCTACTGGGTAATAAACGTTGTTGATCGCGTCTAGCCCGTGCGTTAGAATATATTATTTGTATCAATTATTGCACTACTGGGATTAGTGTGTCATTTAAAAATAATAATTCTGTGAATAAGGGCTAAATTCGGCCAAATTTCATATATGCGGTGATACACTATTTGAGGATGAAATTCATTAACGTCTCTTAAGACACGGATATATGTATGTACATTTGCCCTCTCTGGGAGTGATCACATTAACTGTATGTCCTTTGAATTATGTGATGTAATATTTTGGACGAATTTATTATACTGTCATTTAATGTATGATTTTGTGCTATTTTTGAATATTTTTGTACCATTTCGAGATCGATGAGTCCGTTACTTATTCTCATTAAGTAATTAAATATATCATCGCCAGTCCAAGGTTCGACTCTGTTCGTGTTCAGTCTATTCCTCTCGAGCCCCAGATTAAATCAAAACAAACAAATAAATATAAGAAACAATTTTAGAAAAAAGAAAATTATTACAGGTTTCTTAAGAGGTGCTATAAAATGAGTACTCGGTCGAGTTTTTCTGCATCTAATACAAAACGATATACCACATACATGCATATTTTTATCCATGGTTTTAATCATACGCGAATTCATACATATAATTACACTGTGTGCAGAACCTTCGACTCCCTAGCACACCAGCGAGATTTAATAATGACTGGTAGTGATGAGAACGCTCGTAATAGAGAATAAAGAGCGTATTATGTAACTATTGCCGAGGATACGGATTTTCGCCCATCGTACAGAGCCGAAACGCGTTTTCTGAAATCGAGAAATTCATAAACAGTGATTGCTATACCCACGTGAAGTACTCCTGAGAGAGTTGAATCTCGCGCACCCCACACCTTCAAGACGGCGTCGATACCCCCGCATTACGCGTGAGCTCTATCGCTGCTGTATATTGCGCTCCTCGAAGTCCGTTCCAAATTTGACTCCATCGTCTGTGTAGCTCACCCGTACGAATTTGATCGCGTTCGGCATGCACTCGGGCTGTGACAAGAGATCGTTGTAGACACAAATTATCGCTATTACATATGCGTAAAATTAACTTTTTTGCTATAGACTGGTGCGTAAGCATGGTGCCCTCACGGGCGCCTTCGACGCCTTGTACTATACACGTCGTCATTCTACAGGTACCATTGTGTATCAGAAATTTGCGCGCCCTCTGAACTACACTATTAATTAGTCGTCGTATATCGTCAGGAACGATGTCACGCGCTGATCGAAATGATAACCATACTAAGACGACGAATTCATCGTCTCATACTCAATTATACAGAGTAACTAGCCTGAACTAGACCTACACATATAAACACAGAGATCCATACCATACTATACCCACACTTATGAAGACCAGCGATAAACTACCGTTATTTAAGCTATAGTGATACTACCAAGCAGTAAGACTATAGTCTCCAGAGAGGTGTGAAAAACAATCTACGATGAACACGTTAATCACTATAATCAGAGAGAAGAAATTAACGGGACAAATGGGCTACAGGAGATGGGCTACAAGACGACGATCAGATATAGTAATACCCTGCTATACCGGCAGAGCTTGGAAGAAGAGCGGGGGAGTCGGTATAAAAGGACACGACATACCACAGTCGGAGAGCATTCTGTTCACAGACTTTCGCCAACATCCAGAACCAACCAAAGGAGGACCAGCTAACCAACCAAAGGAGGACCAGCTAACCAACCAAAAGAGGACCAGCCAACCAGCTAAAAGGAGGACCACCTAGCCAAAGGAGAAGCATCTTCAACCGCACCACTCCAAGGACCATGTCTGATACCTCTGAGCCAGCTAAAACGAACATCTTCCAAGGCCAACCACTGAGCCACCAGTCGTTCAAACAGCCCAGCATCGGAGTCAACAAGATCTCCCATCGAATATAAACCAAGTGGTATGAATAAAAATATATTAAATCCATAGGGACTTAAAAAATACCCTAAAAACTAGCTAGAGACGCTCCTGTGGTAGTTCCGATGCACCGATGCACCAAGGATGCACCGCGCTGACGCCTCCACCGTAGCAGCGGTAGGGCCAGCGAGTAGATCGCGTAGTCAGTAGAGCTCGAGCGGGAGCTCGTCCCCACCATGGCCCACTCAATATAGATATAGGATAGGCTAGCTCCGAAGGCTAAGAATAACAATATAGCCAGCATAGGTAAATTATCGATGGCAAACCCGGAAGGAAAACATTCTCTCTTGCCTGGTATAGAAGCCACACTGCCATACCATTAGAGAAAATCGTTCAACAATTTAATATCAAGTCTCATACTTCGTGCGGACACGATTATATAGGCACGCGTAAGCCCGGGTCAAGTTTTTGTAAGGTGCATAATCACCAAAAATTTAGTAAAAAGGAGTGCATTTAGCTATCATTTAAATTATTCAACATTTCTCTGTATAATTTATTACATCTGTCTAATAAACCATACTTTTACCTAATACTGAAGCCTGTATTAATTTCCTCCTTGCTCGAGTCCGAACTAAAACCCTTTAAGGGTAATGATAACGTAAAATACCGTTACAATATAGGTCCTTGGGCGAAAGGCGGTACGCCCAGAGTCATACCCACATAATAATGTCCCTCGCACGATTCTGTACGACGAGTGAGAACATCTCGTACATCGTTCTGGAACCAAGTCTAATGATCAATACCGTCCGGTGGTTCACGAAAATAAAAATCTGTTTCCCGCGCCTGAATCCTAAAGCGTGGAAAATGTTGTCGATACCGAAGCGTTCACCAGGAGGCAAAATATCACCTCCCCGTATCCCAGTCCTTCCGCCGCCAGTCTGCCCACCTTCGAGTATAATTAAACCATTTATTAGAATTTTTAATTTAATTTAATTTAATTTAATTTTTTGTTCATTATTAGCTGTATACTATGTATATAAATTTTGTAACGTGAGAATTACGAACTTATATTTGCTTCCAGTCCTCGAATCCCTCGACTGCACCCGGGAACCGCCGACGCATTTCGTAAACCAACGCGACTGCTGGCGGTCTCGGCACAGTGAATCGGGCAAAGCAAAAAACGTTTGGGCCCGACTCGTACCCTATTTTTCCATTTTTACTGTTATTATCCCCGTAATTTTTTTATTTCTACTAGCGTAATGCTATTATTAAATGCTTACCTGAATCTGCCGGGTCTTCCGTTTCCTCCTCCTCCTCCTCGTTATTTTTCTCACTCTCCACGTCGTCCTCTGCCACCTCCTCCTCCTTCACCCGTTCTTCTTCTTCTTCCTCATCATCGTTTGAACTGTATTGTCGTGATGGACCTGCGGCTCCATCTGATTCTTTCGTAGGACCGATCATGAAAAGACCGTTTGTTGGCTTATATTCGCAGAACGGTTGGGTAAAATTTATCCCACGATTCCCTGCCGCGGTGTCACCATCGTTATCCCTGCTATGATCATCTTCTCCTTCTTTATACCGTTGTACTATATAAAAATCTTGTAAAATAAAGGAAATAAAGTAAAAGTAAATAACGCAGTATATTACTTACGTCTTTCACTGAGTATGGAATGGAAAGCAGGCTCATTCAGCCACCCTAGTCGACGGATAACACGCACCACCGAATCAATAATTAATTCATTATCAAACAGTCTAATATTATGCGCGTCAACTAAATCGCGCTGACGACACTCGCACAGCCTAGCGCGAATCTTACGATTAACCGGTTGCGTTGAAAGTTCCCATAGCGTGATCTGTAAATTTCTTCTCCCCCATCGCGAACTCAATGACGGCCTACGCTTCAATATAAACTCTATCAATTTTTTTATCAATGAGAGTTTAACCATCCAGACCATGATTGTTCTGTTAGAGTAGTAGTAACCACAGTAAATCAAACAAATAACTAGAAATTATTCAAAGCGGCACGCTTTTATATATTCGTTTAATACGCTCTTTCTCTCTTTCTCTCTCTCTGCATATACTACAGCGATGTAATGAATACGACTAACGAAGATGTCCGCACACAATCACTTTACAAAAGCAAGATCCATGAAATTATTCAGCGATGGTGACGTAAAGGTACGATTCTGTCATGTACTAAATTATCGAGTTTCACCGACGAATGTCATATTCTTTTCATCTAACCTGAAGGCACTCGACCATGAAGAAATTCTTCAAATTTCGTCGACGAATATTAGTTTTCATGCCACATCTTATCCGTATGTCAAGGTGTAAGTATGCACATACGTGTGCGAGAGAGAGTATACAAGTGATTTCAGATATATTTGCTACTGCTATTACTAGACTGTTCAGGAGAATGCGACAAATATCAAAGGATAGTGGTGAGTCATTTTTAGTCGTATGATTTACAGTATTAAAAGTAGCGGCGATGCAATTAGACGGCAGGGGTAATCTGTATAAAACGGGGTATGAACACCGCCGACGATTCATTGGAAAAGTTACAGCCTACGAGAAAACAATTAAAATAGCAAATAACGGTACCACGTTTCACACGATATCGCCCTATACAGGGTGGCGAATTTATCTGAAGACATTGAAATATTTCGAAAACTACGCATCGGATCAAAAAAAGTTCTGAATAAAATTTGTTCGCCTGGAAGGGGATCATCCAATGATATCAAAGTCGACCCCTCACCCCTAGCCCCTGAAGTGGGGATGGGGGCAACTTTGAAATCGTAAATGGGAACCCCTATTTTTTATTGCAGATTTGGATTCCCCATAAAAAAATTAGTAACTTTTATCTGAAACATTTTTTTTCGATTCGTGATAGATGGCGCTGTAATCGCAAGGGACCTGATTCTTGCGAATATCTCGAGAAATTACAGACCAGATATAAAAAAGACAAAACATGTTTAATTTTTCAAAAAGCTATTCAGCGATACGAAACTCGATCCACCCTCCCCCCCATCCTTACCCCTTGGGGTGTGGGTCGGAATTTTTATTCGGAAAAAAATAATTGTTTGCAGAACAAGCAGCCCCTGTGTATAAACCGACACGGAGGGCTCCTTATTCATGTTATGGAGAAGGAAAGGGGGATACATACACTGTACAGCTAGATTTAGTTTCGGGGAAGAAAAGCCTTACCCGCCATCCTCATCCGCAGTTGACGTCGGTGGTAGCAAGTCATCAACGCTACCAACTTTGTATGAGTCGAGGCATATCAGGTAAGACACTACCGATTGTTCTGTGCACGTTGTTTTTATTGACCCGTGCGATCGATTAAATACTTGTTTCATTTTCTTTCCAGAAGTACACTGTGATGACAACGCCCCTAGCGAAAAATAATTAAAAAGTAGTATTACGAGTGATAATACAAATAAATTCCGTATAGTGATCAAAATAAATTTAACAGTGGAGGAATCTCCGAGCGCGGATTATCGTGCTTGCCGGGATGTTTCCCAGTCGGAAGATGATGCGACACACCAAATTGTATGCATGTAGCCGCACACACGGAATAAACGTGTAGACACGTGTAAAGGCTGCAGATAGTTGGCTGAGGTACTCAAACGTTTTCACTCTCTCTCATGCTGTTTCTATTTCCTCATAGTATTTATACATACATTGCCGGTGCATGTTGACTGTCTTACGCTGCGTCAGCCAATTCGGAGGTCAGTTACTCGATTTGCTTGCGCGTTAAACTCACTGTTCGTACGGGATTAATTGGTTAAACCAGCTGTATGCATAGGAAAAGATCGAGCTTATTATCAGGGGTACAAATTGAAAATGCGGGTTTGATAACAGATGGCGTTACTAACGCTATACGCATCAGGCAGTACTGTGACTATGTTCATGTCAAAGCTACGTCTTATAGCTTTAATTTTCAGTATGTGTCAATTTGTCGCAGTGTCAAATTCATAGTTTTTTTGAGCTCTCAATATGTCGAGTTTCGTGCCAACAAAACAGCATTTGCGGGAAGTTTTAATTTACTTCTTTAATTTGAAGAAAAGTGCTGCTGAAGCACATCGATTGGTCTCCGAGGCTTATCCGAGTCATGTTCCATCGGTTTCAACGTGCGAGAGATGGTTTGTGCGGTTTAGAAGTGGTGATTTTGACGTTGAGGACAAAGAGCGGCCGGGCCAAGTGAAAAAGTTTGAGAATGCTGAATTGGAGGCAATACTCAATGAAGACTCGTGTCAAACTCAACAAGAGCTCGCAGATTCATTGGGAGTGACACAACAAGCCATTTCCCATCGTATAAAAGCCCTCGGAATGATCCAAAAGCAAGGACATTGGGTGCCGTATGAGCTGAAGCCGAGAGACGTCGAGCGCCGTTTTTTTGCATGCGAACTGCTGCTCGAACGGCAAAAACGGAAGGGTTTTTTGCATCGCATTGTCACTGGTGATGAAAAGTGGATCCATTACGATAACCCGAAGCGCAAAAAATCATATGGTTACCCCGGCCATGCATCATCATCGACGGCCAAACCAAATATTCACGGCGCCAAGCTCATGCTCTGTATTTGGTGGGACCAGCTGGGTGTGGTGTATTATGAGCTATTGAAATCGAACGAAACCATCACAGGAGCACTATACCGAACTCAATTGATGCGTTTGAGCCGCGCACTCAAAGAAAAACGGCCACAATACGAGCAAAGACACGACAAAGTAATTTTGCAACATGACAACGCTCGGCCACATGTTGCAGCGCCGGTCAAAACATACCTACAAACGCTGAAATGGGAAGTCTTACCCCACCCGCCGTATAGCCCAGATATTGCTCCTTCCGATTACCACCTTTTCCGATCGATGACACATGGCCTAGCTGACCAGCGCTTCCATTCTTACGAAGAAGCCCAAAAATGGGTCGATGACTGGATAGCAGCCAAGCCGGCCGAATTTTTTCGCGACGGTATCCGTAAATTGCCAGAAAGATGGGAAAAAGTTGTGGCTAGCGATGGACAATACTTTGAATAATTCATTTGTTACCATTTTTTCAGAATAAACGTTCAAAAATAGAAAAAAATCCCGCATTTTCAATTTGTACTCCTGATAGTAAAAATATATTGTATGTGCAACAAAGTTATTATATAATTTCTAGAATAGTCGTGTTTGCGGTGTGCCGTGTGATTCATTCGCGATCCGTTTCCGTGAGTGTATTTAGTTTACAGGTCTGTTTCTAATTATCTTATCCTATCCTTTGGCGAACTACGAGAAAGGTCGCGTTGCCTTCGAGAAATTTATGCTCCTATCGTGGGTGTAACAATTCGGCACGGAACTCGCCGGAGTTGAGCTTTTACAGATTTCCGAAAGACTGCAAGTCGGAAGTGTGCAAATGAAATAATTTATTTATTACATTTGATGTTTACTTTGGATAGAAGCCCGCGCGAAGACAAGGGTATGTACGTGTCGTGAAACATGACCTCTCGCTATTCGTAGACACTTTTTTACTTAAAAACTTAACAAAAAACGTTTTCGGCATAATAAACCAGTCAATAAACTCAAAATTCTTTTAAAGAAATATAATAAGTATGAATTTACAACAGCAGCAAATTGTATGCGTGTACGCTCTTTTTGCCATTTTGTTTCTTTTTCAGTATACTTTCCTTGCAGCTAGGCATAGTAAACGTCATCTCTTGGTTTTAACGATGCTGCGTGAAGCTCGAAATCATTATCAGGTGTATCAGGACCAAACAGTGCTTTCACCTCTACGAGACAGGTAAAAAAAAGATAGCTTAACATAAAATGAAAAAAAGAAGGTGGAGCGTCAATACTAAGAAAATATTGGGTCTCGGAAAAGTTCGTGGCGTTTTTCCCGATAGATGGCATCAATTTCAAATAAGTCAGGAAACACAGATCGCAGCGACACCACTAAACGCTCGTTGGAAAGGTGACACTTCGAGCGTTACTATGAGTGCATAAACATCGAAATTGGTGCAGTGGTTGAAAAGTTATTTGCGTTTGAAAATGGAGAAAAGGAATGAAAAATTGTGCTTAATTTGGCAATATTAGTATGACAAATAGAAGAACGCTGCGCAGGCTTGTGAAAAAAATTGTGCTGTGTACGGTGAAGGTACTTTATCAAAGTCTGCTGCGCGGAAATGCTTGGCACGCTCTGGTCGTCCATCACTGAAAAAGCTGATGAAATTCTTGAAAAAGTCCAGCAAGATAAGCATATCAGCAGTGTCGATATTGGTATGGAATTAGGCATTGACCACAAAACTGTTTTGAACCATTTACACAAAGCTGGTTACAAAATGAAACTCGATGTATAGGTTCCTCATGAGTTGAGCGCGAAAGACATGATAGACCAAATTGACATCTTCGATGCGCTGCTGAACAGCAATGAAATGGAGCCATTTCTGAAACGTGTCATAACCGGTGATGAAAAATGGATCACGTACGACAATCGGAAACGTCAAAGATCTTGGACAAGGGATGGTGAGCCGTCACAAGCATTCGCGAAGCCAGGATTGACGGCGAAAAAGATGATCCTGTGTATGTAGTGGGACTGGAAGGGAATCGCCCACCATGAGCTACTTCCAGTTGGTCAGACAATTGATTCTCAACTGTACTGTAGACAACTAGAGAGATAACGCCGAGCAATTGAAAGAAAACGGCCTGAATTGATTAATAGGAAAGGTGTTGTCTTCCATCATGACAACGCCCAACCACACACTTCTTTGATGACCCGTCAAACATTGCGAGAGCTTGGTTGAAAAGTTTTGATGCATCCGCCGTATAGTCCAGACATAGCACCCTCTGACTATCACTTATTCCGATCTCTGCAGAACTCTCTAAATGGAATTTAGCTGCTTTCAAAAGAAGCCTGTGAAAACCACTTGATTCAGTTTTTCAACCAGAAACCACAGAAGTTCTTCACCGATGGCATCATGGCTCTACCCAAAAAATGGCGAAACATTGTTAATAATAATCGAGCATATTTGGTTTAAATAAATTCATTTTCACACTATAAGAAAACCAGTTGAATTTTACTAAAAAAAAACGCCACGAACTTTTTCCCAGACCCAATATATAATATAGCTTGTGTTGGATAATCAGCTGGCGCACGGCGATCGATATTCGCCGTGCGTCGACCTGCTGTTGCGGTGTAGCACGCTGCGTTCGGCTATGCCGGAGATAGCCGAGGCAGGGCCTCGCAGAGCCGAGGCTGTGCCTCGCATGCATGCCGCGTTAAGCGAGAGGTTGTCTCTCTCGCTTGACTTCGGCTCCGCTCACCGGCTATCTCACTCATTTGACTCCAGCGCTCAACGACGCTTTTGTATCAGGCAACCATATTGTAAAAACCTGACACTTTTCGCAACAATCACGGGAACAGCGCACACATCTCCTGGACATCTCGGACTTTTCCACTGCATTCACCGGACTTTCTCCACCTTCTGTGCTCGCCAGGACTCAAAACTCAGGTAAGAGTACATTGTCACAATTCATTGTAATTCAATGTCGGTGAGGAGTAGAAAATAAGTCGGTACATCAACATAACGGTCTCACCCGTTGACGTGCTCTGCAGCGCGGGCTGCACCACGTTTTTCCACACCACTTGTTGCTCACCCAATTAATACAATTGCGTGTGTTCATATCAGTTCACTGTACTTTCCCCCAACCAAGTTTGTTGGGAAAGTACTGTGAATTTATTCCACTCATTTTGTGCATCCTCAAGCTCATTTTGCTGTGCAGTGCAGCGTTGACTGCTTCACGGTCTGTCATAGAATTCCAGCACTCAAGTATCAGAGTTGCATGTGGCAGCACTCATTCTCTGTACATTCAAATTTTCTATCTTATTCAGAAGTTACTGGAATTAATAAAATCAATCAGCGCACTCACATATCTCATTGCGTGGCGTGCTCCGCAGCACTGGCTGCAGCACGTACACTACTCACATTAAACACAGCACACAATTAATATAATTGTGAAATAAACCACTTTATCTCTCTAAACATCTATTTGTCTGGCTTCTTTTTCCCTGTCGTGAGTGAAGACTCATAATTTTGAATATATTCTCAGGTCGTTCCAACAATATCTGGACGGATTCTCAAACAGCTTGACATTTAAACATTTTATCGACAAGTTGCTTTGCTGTTCTACACATAATCCTTTTTAACTCTTCATGTCCCATCGATTATAAAAAAGATGAATTATAGCCCTAGATCTTTTCTTTCTACCTCACAAATAATTTTTTTGGAGTTATTCATCAAATACTGCAATAGAACTTTGAAGGTTTAGTCAAAAGATACTAACAGATTTAATCGAAAGTATGCATATAATATTAATATTATTGTACTCGTATGTTGCTAAAACTAGCAAGCAATTTAGCACACCATTCGTTCGTCGAACAGTGGTTCATGCAAGCTCACCCGACAAACTGCTTTCTAGTTTCTGCGATATAAAATTATATCAAATAGTTCCTCAAAATGGATCACAATTAAATCAAACGTAATAGCAACAACAACAACAACAATAATATAGGAGGCACTTCTGCATCACGCACTCAGGCCATAGACCCTGTAACGCAAATTTTCGGTCCAACGTACTACGTTATCTATAGTCGTTCGGGGCTATTTTTCGTCCCTTTATTTTTTCCCTTTCGAGTTTCAAGCCAGGGGCTTACGCGCCGGGAGGAAAAATAACGAGGTTGGTGACCAGACTCAGCCCAGGCTAGCTACAGCTGTTCAAGGCAGAGTGGGTGGTTCGGACTGTCAAGGTGGTAATAAATAAATTCAATAAATAAAATCAATAAATAAAATCAATGAATAAAATCAATAAATAAAATCAATAAATAAAATCAATAAATAAAACCAATAAATAAAATCAATAAATAAAATCAATAAATAAAATCAATAAATAACTCAGACAACAATACAAATACGGAACTCACAAATGCCACTAAGGCAGATCATTCACTTATTTAAAACGACTCTTGATGTTCCAACCAAAGAACAAAGGAAAATATAAAGAAAATATCCCGTAAATTTGCTCTGGTTTATAACAATGTGTAAGCTCAATTCTTTCGGTAGTACAAATCAATACGGCACTCACTCCTTCTCTCACACATGCAGACGTAATCTTCTTTCGATCCGATTCCCTATACCCCTCATTAACAAAATTCAAATCAAACTCCATCTATTCGTCAGAGCAAAACAACGTCAAACCAAAGAAGGTTAAATAAGAATTCTCGAGAATAACTAGCTCGCGATACGGCCTATGCCCGGTCAATCCCACACACACAAAATAACTCGACAATCACGGGACGCCGGAAGGTCACGTACGCGAAGCTTCTAATTGTTTGATCCTTCCCACTTGAAAATCTTCTGACGTATAAAAGTCAAAAACCGAGCATAAATAATAAATGAATCGATAAATAACGAATACCAATTAAATAAACTAAAATAAATAAATACCAAACAAAAATAATAATCATCCATAAATTATTCCTCGATAATGGAACGATCATATGCTAAAGTCAAATCAAATATAAAATAATGTAACGGACAAACTAACGACGCGAGGTACGCCTTGGATCGTTCAAATCCCTCGCATCAACGTACAAAATATGGGAGGACGGCCAATTACGCACCACGCGAGCTTACGAAAATAATGAAATAACGTCCAATAAAAAAAAATAATAATATAAATCAATGAACGTGACGCGGTCTACAACGTAACAATCGCTCTCCCACAAACACACAACGGGATGACATACTAACGCGCGCACGGTTTTAAAATAAACGAGCACGGAAAAGTAACAGAAAACACGGAGTGACTTATTCCCGGCTCTACCCGCCAAACGATCTCGATATTACATTCTACTAGACGCAGTCTGTCCCGATACGAATAATGCTCTGTGTGTGGCATGCAAGAATCGCAGGTGAGACCAAGCTCTAATTAACTCATAAGTCAGCGAAAATAAAAGTGATGGCGAAAGATCGTGAAGAGAAAGAAAGCTCACCGGGACGATGCAGCAACGATGTTCTTCGTATATCTAGGAAACCCTCAAAAATGCGTCGAAATATTTTAATCACCTTCTTCCAAATTTCTAAACGATACGTGCCGGTAATGCAAACTTGAGCAGCTAGAGTACGGTCAGGCCTATCGTAGAGCGGGATAACAAGATACTCTATACGCCACGTACTGTTCGCTCGACAGTCACCGGGAAAAAAAGCCTTGAGGTCCTGCCGGCACGCGTGCCCGTGAACTATGATCCCCTCCTAAGGAGGCAAACTTGGCTAATTCGGAGACTCGCTGTCGCTAGTTGACCGCGACTAGCGCCTCAGCTGAACAACGCATAAATTAACAGAAGATAATAGAAATGCTTAGCCCAATCCGGCAGATGAACCACATTGGATAAATGCTGTAGATGATTGTCGAGCGGGACGTCTTCGTATCCCGACAGTGAGAGGTGGAAGATGATTGTATCTTCTCGCTTTAAAGAGAGTTACACGATCCCAAAGCCGACCAAATCCGTGAGTGCGATGCGTTCCTTCTCTTCCTTTCCCTCAGTCCACCCAAACGTACGAATAAAAAATAAAAATACTAAAAGAAAAATAATAAAATAATGAAACGTGTCCTAGGATCCATATAAGCGTCACCCTGTTAAGGTTTGCTACTTACTGATGTGCTTCCCCTCCGTGCTATTCTTCACCAGATGTGAGGTGATCTTACACCGTTCTAATACTTTCAGTGCGGCCTGTCTATCATAACAGATGCATTTTTTCTTATCCTTGTACTCCGCAAAGCGGTTCTCTACCGTGCACGCTAGTTTGGTTGTAAACTTCGCCTGGAAGATTGTACAAAACTACTCCAGTGGCATGAATGTCTCTTTTCGTGAGCCACTAATGAACACTCCCGAACCCGATCCTTACTCAGTTCTGGAGCCGTCGGCATGCCAATTCAGTTCCTGCTCTTGTAGCTGTCTCGTTACGGTGGTTCAGCTTACTCGTTCCGGGTATACAACTTTGTAGGTGCTGTTGAACCGGTTTCTAACTGAGCACTGTTCTTGCTTCATAAATACTGCAGGGCTTGCCTCTTTAAGCGTCTCTACAATGTTTGTGTGGTTCCTTTGTGGCCGTTCTCCCTGCCAACAAGCCATCCTCATCAGCCTGTAGGATGCTATTGCTGCTGTGCTCTGTGGCATCGTATAGAATGCTGACCAATTCATCAAGATCTCCAGCGCCACATTAGGAGCGGTCTTCAAGGCACTCGTAGTGCTTCTGCCGACCAATCTCTGGATGTGTGTGAGCACATCCTTTGCTGTCTTCAGTTTAGTGCTTTACTTTACTTGTTGATCCGATAACTATCTCTCGAAATATTGGGTTCCTCCACCCTTCAAGCTTCGGTTTGTTGGTTAAGCGGACAATTTCGGTTTTCTCGGGACTCGACTTCTCTGCACTATCTGCTTACCAGATCAAGAGACGTTTGTGGCAGGTTCGATGCTGTGTTGGCATCTTTCGCCCGTGCTTCTTGTCTCGTGAAGTGCACCGTAGGAGCACCACGCGATTTGTATATGCCAGTACTGCCTGTTCGCATCCATGGGAACCTGCTGTTCCTCCTGTGTAGAACGTGCTGTACAGACATGGACACATCACAGAAATTTGGCGAACCTGTTAACATGAAGCGAAAGCGTCAGGGGAAGTACTCTACTGTACCGTATGGCTATGGTGAAATACGCTAATTAGTGTAACGCAAAAAAGTATAGTTTTATGGGTTAATTCGCGGTATTTAAATTAAATATTTTTGTCTAATTTCATGTATCGTATTTACTGTGTACAATACGTTAAAAAAATAGAAATATTGATTTATTATGTATAAAACCGTTGTCTGCTCGTTCTTTTTGTGCTGCTATTCGTAGCAGTAGCTGCTAGCTCTTTACTATTCCCATTTGTTCTGACTTTCTCATCGTTGATTTCTTTTGTCCCGCCTTTCTTTTCGATTGTTTCCTTTTGTTCTGACTTTCTCGTGCCACCTCCGTGGATATACCAGGTGTACAAGTATCAAAGGCGGATTTTTTTTTCTAAAAAAACATGTGAAATTCGGAACAATGATAAAAAGTGCTTTATTCAGAGTATGCTCCATCGCTTGTTATACATTTTTCCCATCTTTCAGGCAATTTGGGAATACCACGCTCGTAAAAATCTTCCCCTTTTGCTGCGAACCATTCATCGAGCCATTTTTCACATCTTCGTGCGAACCAAAGCGCTGTTCAGCAAGTGCGTGACTCATCGATGCAAACAAGTGGTAATCGGAAGGAGCCAAGTCTGGTGAGTAAGCCGCATGGGGTAGAACTTCCCAGCTCAGAGCTTCCAACGTGTCACGAACCGGCTTTGCCGTATGTGATGGAGCATTGTCATGAAGAAAAATGACTTTGTGTTGCCTCTTGCGGTATTCTGGCCTTTTTTCAAGCAGAGAACGATTCAAATCGGTTAATTGTTGTTGGTAACGTTTTGTATTAACCGTTTCCCCAGGTTTTAACAGCTCATAATAGACCACGCCCCTCTGGTCCCACCTAACACAGAGCATCGTCTTTCTGCCAAAGCGATTCGGTCTTGCGGTCGATGTGGATGATGCGCCTGGGGCTACCCATGATTTTTTACGCTTGGGATTCTCAAAATAAATCCACTTTTCATCCCCTGCAACTATACGATGCAAAAACGAATTCCTTTGGTACCGAGTGAGCAAAATGTCACACGTGTTTTTGCGCTTTTCCATTTGCCTGTCGTTCAACTCATGTGGTACCCATCTACCGGTCTTCTGAATCTTTCCCATCTCTCCTAGCCGATTGGAAACAGTTTGTTGACTAACGCCCAATTGCTCGGCGAGTTGTTGTTGTGTTTGCGAATTATCTTCGTTCAACAATGCTTGCAATTCCACATCTTCGTATTTTTTGGCGGCTTTCCACGTTCCTTGTCTGCAACATCGAAGTCACCACTTTTGAAATGCCGAAACCATCGTTCATATGTATCTTGCGATGGAGCATATTCACCGTAAGCTTCTCGAAGTAATCGGTATGATTCAGCAGCAGTTTTCTTCAAATGAAAACAAAAAATTAATGCTGTCCGCGAATGCTCTTTGTTCGGTATAAATTTCGACATATTGAACACAACAACACAACACTATGCACACACTTTTCCAATTTATCACTCGTGCGCATCTGACACTTGTTGATGACACAACAAAATGGCGCAGTGTCAAATCTTTATAGCCCAAACTGCATTCGTGCGCCATCTGTTCTCTGAAATCTGCATTTCATACTTGTACACCTGGTAAGGATTGTCTCCATCCCTTACCTGCCCGTCGATAAATCTCTCCAGTGTCTAGAGTAGGAAAGAGGTTATACTGATGGGTCTATACGCCCCTGCCTGATCGTACTCCATCCGGCCTGGCTTGTGAATGAAGACCACCCTCGTTATTCGCCATAGATGTGGTATGTACCCGAGGGCCACGCAAGCCCTGAGGAGTTTCGTGACCGGTAGCAGAATTATCTCCAGTCCTTCTTGCAGCAGCGCTGGAAAAATCCCATCTGTGCCCGCCACTTTGTACGGCTCGAAGCCCACGATGACCCGCCGAACCCTGGCCGGGTTGAAAATTTCGGCGGCTATCACCCAGTCCATATTCTCGTGCCTACACCGAAGATATGGTCAGTACGTATAGTCGTCGGTTAGGGTAAGGAAACGGGAAAATGCTTCCCTAGCATGATTTATAGTTCCTCTCTCCAGGATTAAACCTACCCGTCGGCATTCTCAGTCAGTCGCATGTGGGCATTGGGGTCTTCCTAAGTACGCATTGTATCCTTACGCTTCTAGACACGCTGAATTTCTTGACAGTACGTTCGCCAAGAATCGCTGTTGAAAATTCTGATGGCTTTCCTGAATGCCCTCTAGTCTTTTTTATGGTTCTTCCAGGCCCAGAGAGTTCTGGGTGCCAGCAGTCGATGATTCTACCAGGATATTTTATCTCTGTACGCAATTTTTGGCGTGCAGTTGTTCTCGTAAGATTATATGACAGAGTCTCTCAGTATATCCACTGGAAACTCTATCTCCCGCTCGCTGTCGCATCTGCTCGGGAATCGGGTTATTCTTCCCCACAATTCCTCCATATACGATGACCAAATTCGTCATTCGCGGGTTCCTAATAGGACTTTTTTCCCTCCTTACTGCTATCGCATTCAATGTATACGTGGTTTGCCTATCGTCCGATTCCGACCGATCATCAGACACCCTCCATTTTTCTATTTTACCCGCCATTTCCGACGTTTTTAATGATAGGTCAATAACCGCCACTTTATTAGTCATGCAGAATGTTGGTTCCCTACTGCTGTTGATAATCTGCAGAGCTATTCCGGCCGGGTAATCCAATAGAGCCGCGCCCCGTGACTAAATGTTCATACATGCTACACCTTGAGATGGCAGTTAACGTTACCGATGATGAGCTTTCATTCTGTACTCCGGCAGTCCTCTTCCAATCCCGCAATTTTCTCTCTTATGCAGGTTTATCTGTATGAACCATAGGGTACTCACTATCTTGGCCTAGAACGTCGTGCGTGCCCATCTATTCCTCCTGTGCCATGCCGGGGGGTGTATTCAGCAGCCTAAAGCTGGCTTTGCCCATCCCAAGGTACGCTTTCATCCCCTGAGTCTGCAGCACTGACATGGCTCTGTCGTCCACTCCCAACACGAGGTGTACCGCCTTGCCGGATGCCTCACCATGTTACTCGTCGTTGCCAGTCCCGGGTGTTGCTTCGCCAGCCTTCTCAGTATTGTTGAAGTGCATCTGTCTCTATCACCTCGAGATCTGCGCTCCCCCCTTTACGCTGTTTTTTCACTTGGTCCATGGGCCATGCCGACATTTGCTGGTCGGCGCAGACTATATACAGGTGGGTTCCGTAAAAGCGTGGCGTAAAGTCTTCTATCGGGATCTCGTCCGCCACCTCCATTAGATCATCCTAGATCAGCGCCTATTGATCCTTAGTTATATTAGCCTTTAGCCCCGAGTGCATGATAACCAGCTTAGAGAAGTCGCTGGCCGCCGCTGTGTGGGAGCCTACTTCCGGTCTTGCAGTTCTCGGTTTTTTGGCTTCTCTGCGGTCGCTCGGCGATGTCTCATTGGACTTCCGTTGCCACTTCCTATACACTTTTCTCCTCTCAAATTAGGTGTAATGTCTCTTGCCACCCCCCCCCCCCCTACTTGTAGATCCGGTCGGTTACCTGTCCCAGTTGTAGTCGCGGACGCAACTGCGGCTTCGGCCTCCTCGGCCTTTTAAACCTTGCCCCTGATGACCCCACTATAATGCCGGCGTTGCCTCGTTATTTTGCCGATGTCCTTAGCGAGGTCAGTATCACTGCATCCACCAGTGCCGTTATTATTACCTGAGATCATTTCCTGGCTCGACAGTAGCAAGGGGGAACTCAGGGGTCCCTAATATCTTCTGCTGCATAACATTACGTTCTTTCGGATAACTCGCTTTGTTCGTCTGGTTCCCTTCTGTCCCCAGTTGTCTCGTCTGTTGCGTCTTGTTATTGCTGTCATCCATGTTTAGTCCCACGAGTATCAAGGGAAATGAATGTCCACCCCGACAGAGCCGCGATTGTCTGAGTAAGGACTAGATACTCTAAAATTCAACCTGATGTTCCAGAGGTACCTTTAGTGTCATTCAGCCCTCAGAATGGTAGCTCCCGCCTTGGCTTGGGTTGGCTACTACAAGAGGTATAACTGCCCCGTGAGCGATGGGATCACCACTGTGATTACGCTATAAATAATCAGACGAAACTTGCGTGCGGCCTACAGTTCCTAGTTCCATAACGGAGTGTCAGACGACATCATTATTATTAGAGGACATTAATATTCGAAAAGACCTTAACTGTTTAGCTGGAATTCTCAATAAAAAAGGTTCTACAGATTTCGGTCGTAAAGCACATCGTTTTCAAACTTGACAAAAAAATTTGAATTTTGCCTATCATGGTTCCAGTTTTTGGGTACTGAATACAGATCTTGGTTCATAAACGGAGCGTCAGACAACGTAACTTGAAAGTACCTTTATTTTTCAGTTTAATGTTTGAGAAATCCGTCCGATGGTGTAGTTTGACAGATCTTGAACCTGTGAGCAAATGAGTCCTGGTGAGTGTTGTTGAGCGATGCCGATGTAGAAGATTGGTGAAAAGGTCCGAGAAGTTCAAAGATGCGCGTGCTGTCCGAAGGGATGTGTGTCGCAAGAGTGCCGAATTTTCAAGATGGCTGCGAGTATGAAAGTTTCGTTGGGCGCTGGAGTCAGTTGAGCGAGACAGCCGGTGAGCGAAACCGAAGTCAAGCGAGAGAGACACCCTCTCGCTTGACGCGGCGTGCCAATGAGGCACATCCTCGGCTTCGCGAAGCCCATGCTTCGGCTGTCTTCGACTCAACAGAACACCGCGTAGCAAAGCAGCGCAACAGGTAGGCGCACGACGATTATCGATCGCCGTGCGCCAGCTGATTTTCCAACATTCCGCCCGCCATCAGCAACGGGGTTGATGATTAATTATTCATTGCTGGGTGTTGGATGAGATTGGCAGAACAGCAAGTTTTGAGATCGGCCTGGTGAGCGTGGTGGTAGCAGTTTTGAGTGTCACCACCCTGGTGAGCCCGTCTTTGCCCGGATGCAACTCGGTGACTCGTGCAAGTGGCCACTTGCACGGTGGAAAGCGCTCATCCGTGAGCAGGACCAACGAGCCAACTTTGATAATGTTGTTAGGATGGTGCCACTTTGAAATTGACTGCTGCCGTTGTAAATAATGTGCAGACCACTGTCGCCACAATTGATGTATTTTTTGCTGCAACAATTGCCACCTTGAGAGCCGTGAGATTGCCAAATCTTCCAGATTCGGTTCTGGGACCATTGTGAGCGCTCCACCAATGAGAAAATGTCCAGGCGTGAGTGCTGATGAGTCATCTGGATCATCGCTGAGCGGTTCCAGAGGCATTGAGTTAAGTATAGCCTCGATTTGAGCAAGCAGCGTTGAGAGCTCTTCGAACGTGAGTGCTGTATCACCCACCGTTCGCCGCAGATGAAATTTAACGGACTTTACAGCTGCTTTCCATTTTCCACCCATATGTGGCGCCGCAGGCGGGTTAAACTTCCACGCAATCTGTTGATTTGCGAGAGAAGAAGCGATGAGATGATGCTCTTGCGAAGCCTTACTGAACATCTGATGTATGAATTTGTGTGCACCAACGAAGTTGGTGCCACAGTCAGAATAGATGGTGTGAGGAATGCCACGCCTCGATGAGAATCGCCTGAACGTTGAGAGGAAGCCGTCAGCTGAGTAGTCACTGACGGCCTCAAGATGCAGAGCTGAAGTGGCGAGGCACACAAACGCAGATCCAGCCTTTGTGTGTTTTACTGCCTCGCCCCTTCCAAGTTTTGAGCGTGAGAGGACCGGCGTAGTCTACTCCTGTGTGAGAAAATGCGCGCGATGGTGTGACTCGTGACAGAGGCAGTTGACCCATCAACTGTGGTGCACGAACTCCTCTCTGTCGAGCACACACCACGCAATGTAATATATGAGATTTCACAGGAGCTCTACAGCCTACGATCCAATGTGTTAGCCGAACTTGAGCTAGTGTGAGCTGCGTGCCTCCGTGAAGAGTTCGCACGTGAGCTTGATCGATAATCAGAGTCGTGAATCTTGAATGACGAGGTAGAATGGCAGGATGCCTTTCTTCATAAGTGAGTGCTGATTGAGCAAGGCGACCTCCTACTCTAAGTACACCCTCCTCGTCGATAAAAGCTGTTAGTCGACTGAAGGGGTGAGCAGATGAAAGATGCGAGCCTGACTGCAACACTTGTATCTCGTGCTTGAAAAACACGGCTTGTGTGGCTTTTGTCCAAAATGTATTTGCTGCAGCCATTTCTCTCGCAGTGAGTGGAGCGTTTCCTGCCGATTCTAACCTCTTTCTCATTTTCTCCACTACTCTCACACAATATGAAGTAAGACGACATAGTTTTGAGAGCGAAGAACAGCGATGAATGAGTTCCCAGTGATACTCTGGCGTCTGTGTTGCCGCGAGGAGAGCTACCCCCGGTCGGGCTTCCATGATGCTCAAATCTTCTGAATCAGTTGTGGATTTTGGCCAAGATTGACTAGGTCTCACCATCCACGGTGGACCCGACCACCACAACTGATGAGAAGCCAGTTGAGATGATGAAATACCTCGTGAGGCACAATCAGCTGGATTGTTTGTGCCTGCCACATGACGCCACTGAGCATTGGGTGTGAGTTCCTGTACCTGAGCGACTCTGTTTCGGACATAGTCTTTCCACCGAGCAGGATGAGCTTTGATCCAGGTGAGAGTTACTGATGAGTCCGTCCACAGGTGAGTCGATGAGATTTTAACCTTGAGTGTGGTTTGAACGTATGCAACCAGCTTAGCTAATAACAAAGCTGCAGTCAATTCAAGCCTTGGTATGGTGAGCTTCTTGAGTGGTGCCACGCGCGTTTTGAGCAAACAAGTGAAGCCACCTTTCCTGTGGAAGTTGAGTCAACAGTGATATAAATCACTGCGGCCATGGCCAGTTGAGATGCATCAGAGAAGCCGTGCAATTCCACTGTTGAGTTGCTCCATGTGTTAAACCACCGAGGAATTGAGAGTCTGCAGACAAGTGAGATCTTCTCTTATTGCAATCCTTCGTGCTGAGACCTGGGATGGCAGTGGACCATCCCAGTTGAGCTTGTGAAGCCAAAGCTCTTACAAGAGTATTTTGGCTCTTATCACAACTGGTGAGACGAAACCGATTGGATCAAAGAGTTGAGCCACCTCGGAGAAAACGAGGCGTGTGAAAATTTCCTGAGCTGAGTTGAACCGTGAAGAGAATGTGAACTTGTCCTCATGAAGAAGCCAAGTCAAGCCAAGAATTTTGTCTCGCAGTCGTCCGTTGAGATAGCTGAGATTGACGGTGATGATGAGATATTAGCAAGCACCTTGAGGTTCGACGAGTGCCACCTGGCGAGTGGAAAACCGCCCGCCATGCACAAGTCCTTGAGTTGTTGAGTTATTTCAATGAGTTGATGAGTTGAATCCGCCTGTAGATGCTGTTGTACCATGTGTCACGGTTGTTAATTTGTACGGCACAGGGTTGAGTTGAGCATCAATCCACAAAATTCGCTGAAGATTCCAATCGTCAGGGTGAACTTGAATTTGACGATACATCTTGGTAACGTCCGTGGCAAAGATGTGTCTGTGATGACGGATCCAGATGAAAACGTCCGAAATATTGAGCAGCAAATTAGGTCCAGTGTGCATGATGTCATTCAGAGACTTTCCAGAAGATGTTGAGCTAGAACCATTGAATACCACCCTTAATATGGTGGAAATATTGTCTGGTCTCAGCACCCCGTGGTGAGGCAGATAGTATTGAATTTCACTTGTAGATGATTTCGAAGCCTTCACCATGTGACCAAGTTGTTCGTATTCGACCATGAATTGTGAGTAGAGCTGACAGTATTCAGTATCCTTTGAGATTTTGCGTATAATGTGCTGCAGACACCAATGTGCTTTTGAGTCTGAGTTTCCAGGTTTACAGGCAAAAATGTGAGAGAAAGCCGAATGATGTGTCGGCCTGTAGTAACACACTGATGCGTGTTGCGAAACTGATCCTCGCATGCCTGCACCTCTGGTGTGAGTTGATCAACTGTGTCCTTTGGTGGCTCTTCGTGAATCCAAAATTTCGTTAGCACGTTCTGTAATTTCTGATCATCATGTTGCATGGCAGCATGAAGAACAGTGAGTGCGTCAGATTAACATGAGTTAGATGGTCCAATGATGAGCCACCCGAATATCGATAATTGTGCAACAGGCGCAGATGATGTGCCCTTGAGAATATTGGGTTTGATGACCAGTCCATAAATATTTGCTCCAACTATGATATCGATTGGTTGTGGTGTGAGAAAGTCAGGGTCCGCCAGCTTCAGCTTCACTATGTGAGGCCATGTACGAGCTGGTGACTCACAAGATGGCAAGTGAGTAGTAACCGTTTTGAGAATTTGAGCCAGTACCGTGGCTTTCTCCCTGAAGTATGTAAACACAGTGTGAGTTGAACCGAGCCATGTGTCTGCGTTGAGTGCTTTCGACCGATCCCTGTGATCGAAATTGATGAGTGCTTGCGTGTGGTAATACCGATGTGTGAATGTGTGAGTGCAGTTGCTAATAATGTTGAGCTTGTGTATGTGAGTTGAATCTATGAGAGAACGACTGCGTCAACACCCTAGTGTGTTGACAACTGTGTATTGTGTGATTGAACGGTGTCGGAGCTTGCTGTCGCATAGTGCACATTTTATTGGTGAATGCCAACCTTTGCCAGGGTAAGATTCGCTGACGATGACCGCGTAGAGCTGGTTGATTGCGTTAGAGTGGCGTAACGATCATGTTACACGCGGAGACGATCCAAGAATACGACAGGCGCGAAATACACTGTCGATCAGGCCAATAAGCGGAAGTCACCAGGTTTGGTGGACGATTCACTGGTGAGCGAAGAGTTGATTGCGTAGGCTGCGACACCAGGAGCTTCTTACCAGAAGCTCATTCGACTCCGTCACCGACCTGAGCTCGCTTGCCTCTGTCTGCTATGATACTACGAGAGAGTGCACTAATTAATATGTGCAAACTCTACATCTTTGCAAATAGCTGATACACATTTGAGCACTGTTAATGCTAACATACAGAAAGAAGCAAAATAAAACTCCGCAGAGCTGTACGATACCCCAAGATGTAAATGTAGTACTGCGACGAGTCGATCAACGTGTAGCGGTTATACTGCAGAGCTAGGCTGGAGGGCTCCGCTGAGAGTGCTAGAGCTCGTTGAGCTGTCGGGTTGTCCTCTGACGAGGTTAGCTGGAGGTACTCGTTCGTTTGGTGATGGTGCCCGGTGCCGTTCCATCTGACACTTGCAATGAACATTTATCGTTAAGGTCCCATTGTTTGGTAGATTGCGCTTAGACATGGTGCGCAAGGATGATAGTGTGACACAGGAATGATACAAAAGAACGAAGATACTTCGCAAAGCGCTACTTTACCAAACTGCTTGGCTGACGAGTACCAGGATGAGTTGATGAGGTGAGACTACGAGGAATATCTGCAGAATCTCACGTCAAGATGAGTCAAGAGATGCGAGCGGAAGGTAGTTAAACCCTGGTTCTACCCTGTATGCTTGAGTCGAAGATCCGGCTCGAAGGACCAAATGTTTGAGAAATCCGTCCGATGGTGTAGTTTGACAGATCTTGAACCTGTGAATGTATTGGAAATAATGAGTCTTCACTCAAGACAGGGTGAAATAAAACCAGACTTGTAGATGGAAAACAGAGAAAGTGGTTTATTTTGTACCTTCCTTAGTTGCACTCAAAAATACAATTTGATTATAAATTTAGAAAACAAAAAGGACACATGTCAAAATAAGTTAAATTTAGAAAATAACAAAATAATGAAAATAAATGCACCAAAATTGGAAAATGAGAAATTGGATATAAACAGAATAAATGGTTTTGAATTTAAATGTGAGCAGCACACAATTATATTAATTGCGTGCTGAATTTAAACTTGAGACAGCGGTGCGTGCAACGTAGCGAGAGCTACGCAGCACGACACGCTGATACCATTGAGTGCGAAAATGTTTGTGCGTAATTCACTGCAACCACTCAGCAGTGTATTGCAAAGTGGTTGCAGTGAATTAATGAGAGCATTTGCAATAACCTTTGCTTGAGTGCTATTGCGGTGTGAACTCAGCTACGCAGTCAGGACTGCGCAGCACAATACAACATATATTGAGGATGCACAAGTGAGCAGGGTATAGTCACTGTGCTTTCCCAGCAGATTTCCGGGAGGAAAGCACAGTGAATATAAACACCAGCATAATTGTATTAATTATCTGGCAAAAGAATTGATGCAAAACGTGGTGCAGCATGTGCTGCAGCGCACGCCAAGAGTGAGGCCAAGTGCTGATGTACCATATTTTCTCCGCACTGGTATTGAATTACGCATAATTGTGCCCGAGCACTCTTACCTTGAGCAATGAGTCCTGGTGAGTGTTGTTGAGCGATGCCGATGTAGAAGGTTGGTGAAAAGGTCCGAGAAGTTCAAAGATGCGCGTGCTGTCCGAAGGGATGTGTGTCGCCAAAGTGCCGAATTTTCAAGATGGCTGCGAGTATGAAAGTTTCGTTGGGCGCTGAAGTCAGTTGAGCGAGACAGCCGGTGAGCGAAACCGAAGTCAAGCGAGAGAGACACCCTCTCGCTTGACGCGGCGTGCCAATGAGGCACATCCTCGGCTTCGCGAAGCCCATGCTTCGGCTGTCTTCGACTCAACCGAACACCGCGTAGCAAAGCAGCGCAACAGGTAGGCGCACGGCGATCGATAATCGTCGTGCGCCAGCTGATTTTCCAACAGTATCAGAAACGTCTGATAGGTTTATTTGTAACTCCCACCGTTTACGAGTTTAATGTATTTGATTCACATATCCATATTGATAATTCAAAATAATTGCTTGCAACTTGCATACTACAAACATATATCTGAACAGAAAGCCGATATTATATTTTTCAAGAAATGAATGGAGAAATTGTTAAGTGAGCTCGGAAGTACAGCTACAAGTACAGGGTGCGCCATCTTTTATGTCGGTATGTAAACATTGAATAACTTTGACATTTTTTTGAAATTTTTTTTGAAAAGTCAATTCAGTACAATTTTAACCATGAATCGCTTCACACCGAAACAACGCGCCGAAATAATAAGACTGTACATTGAAAGTAGTCGTTAAGTTGTGTTAACTCAACGTGCATATTGTCGAGGCCCATTTCACACTCTCTGGCGCCGTTAAGAAGCAAAATTGCCGCATTTGGGGAACGGAGAATCCAGACGAAATCCATGAAACACCATTGCATGACCAAAAAGTGACTGTTTGGGCCGGCGTTTGCGCCAAAACGATCATTGGGCCATTTTTCTTCAGAGAAGGCGAAACAGTCAATGGGAATCGATATCGGTGGATGTTGGCTCATGATGTCTGCCCACAAATGTATGAAATAGGTCTGGACGGTTACTGGTTTCAACAAGACGGTGCGCCATGCCACACTGCAAATCAAACAATGCAGTTTCTGCAACGAAAATTTCCTAGACGTGTGATGTCAAAAAATGGCGACATTGACTGGCCACCCAGATCTCCAGATTTGACCCTTCCGGACTTCTTTTTGTGGGGTTATTTGAAAAGCATAGTGTACGGCAACAAGCCTCAGACCATTGACGAGCTCAGGGCAAACATTCGTGCCGAAATCATCGCTATACCGCCAAAGATGCTCGCAAAAGTGTTGGAAAACGCAGCAAAAAGGGCACATTTTGCCTTGGCCAATAAAGGCGGCCCTTGATTGATGTTGTATTCAAAAGCTAATACAAATAAATTGTAAAGGACCAAATTAAATAAAAATACCTCATAAATGGAAATCGGTTGTTTTTTTGAAGTTATTCAATGTTTACATACCGACATAAAAGATGGCGTACCCTGTACATTTACGAAAGTATACGAGGTGTGTTAAAAAAATTACGGGAAATTTGTAATTTCACGTGTTGTATTAGTCCGATTCGCGTGATTTTTTCATTGTTATGTTGGTAAACTTGTCTGAAAAGTTGCTGTACTGTGTTAGTCATATTGGATATTTTGTCTATTGTCAGCTGTGAAAGAGATGACATGTATTTTAGTAGGATCGGCGATTTTTAAAATGAATCAGAGAATTTGTATTAAATTTTGCTATAAGAAATGGAATAAAGTATAGCAAAGTTTTAGAAATGTTAAATACTTTGGTCAGTCTGCTATGAGTAAAACAAGGGTTTACGAGTGGTATAAGTGTTTCCTAGATGGGCGTGAGAACATTGAAAATGACGAGCGCCCTGGACACCCCAGCACATCACAAACCGATGAAAACATGGAGAAAGTGAAAGAAATGATTATGAATGATCGCTGAATCACAATCAGAGAAATAGCTGATGATGTTGGCATATCAATTGGCTCATGCCATGAAATTCTTTCGGAAGTTTTGGGTATGAAACGTCTGGCAGCAAAATTTGTTCCAAAATTGTTGAATTTCGAACAAAAGCACCAGCGAGTGGAAGTTACTCAGGAGTCGCTAAATGAAGTCAACAACGATGCAGAACTACTGCAACGTGTCATAACAGGTGATGAAACATGAGTTTATGGATATGACGTCAAAACTAAGACTCAATCGTCCTAGTGGAGGCATTCTGGATTGCCAAGACTGAAAAAAGCTCGACAAGTGCGGTCGAATGTGAAGGTTACGCTGACTGTGTTCTTCGATTTTAACAGCATAGTGCACCATGAGTTCTTGCCACAAGGTCAAATGGTCATTAAAGAATACTACTCATAAGTAAAACGCCGTTTGCGTAAAACAATCCGAAAAAAACACCCGGATTTGTGGCGAAATACTTCATAGCTTTAGCACTACGATAATGCACCTGCTCACACTTTATTATTTGTTTCGGATTTTTTTGGCCAAAAACAACATTGTAATGATGCCCCAACCTCCATGTTCTCCAGACATGGCTCCATGAGACTTTTTACTGTGCCCAAAAATAAAGAGAACCTTAAAGGGCCGTCGTTTTGCAAGCATAGATGAGATTTAAAACGCATCGCTGAGAGAGTTAAAAGCTATCCCAAATAACGAGTTCCAGATGTGTTCCGGGGATCGTAAAAAGCGCTGCCATAAGTGTATAATATCTAACGGAAACTATTTTGAAGGGGATACATTGCTGTAGACGATTAAATATTTTTTTTTCCAAAAAACGAAAATTCTCGTTATTTTTTTAACACACCTCGCATATAGTTTATGATAATGGTTTTCACCTACCGGTATAAAGTCAATAAAGTCAAAGTTGCCCTGCTAACTTTACGTAGGTAGAGCGGCTCTATGTCCTCAATTAAAGAATATGCTGAGTAATGTCCTTTTCAATGTCAAAGTAATAATTTGCAACTAAATTGCACTCTCGTGCTTTGGATTGCTGCAAGACGTGCCTGGTCGGGAAAGAGACGGCGCGACTGCGAACAGGCGACGGCCATACCGCGAAAGCAGATGTGCTCACGCGACGACCTTTGTATTCAGAGTTGCTACGTATTCAACCTGTGTAAAACCTTTACAATACACTTCAACGGGTTTCATCTTTATACTGCATATCAATCGTGTCGCGTTTAACATTTATTTCAACATCCGAATATTCCTTCAAACCATCCACGCCACGCGTTCAACGCCCAAGATCGCGTGCGGAAGCAGCCGAGCTCGTAGTAGAACGCCTGGTCGCAGGCGAGAGCAATCACGTGTACTGCGACTACTCAGAAACTAGTCCTTAAACAGGTTATTGTGAAATTGGCGCGGAAAATGAGGTTGAGTGCCGCCTCGAACGTTCCGCTGTTGCCAAGATTCGATGACCGACTAGCCAAAGCTGAAATAGCTACATTTTATTGATTGTAGTATTGAATAACTTTTTATTGAAATGGTACACTAAGGTTTTTATTAATCGTTCGTCATGGTTTAATTATGTCGTGAACCACGACATTTCGGTCACATTGTATTCAGTAATCGAAATGTTACGACGAGCCATGAGGAGGTTCGAACGCAGGGCGCTTGCGCAAGCCCGCGCGAAGTAAGGAAGCGAGGCCGCTGAGAAGACGCCGCAGGCAGTGATGCCAGATGAGGGAATTTTGTTCCCTTTTAGGTACCCTCTGCACTGGGTCTGTTTTAGCGCCCACTGCGCGCGCACCCGGCGCACCGACTAATCAGCAGTCAGGCAGCGTGTGACGTCACACACTACGCCGTACGCAGACTCGGCTCACCAACCAATCAACAGTCAGGCGGCGTGTGACGTCACACACTACGTAGACCCGGCTCACCGACCAATCAACAGTTAGGCAGGGTGTGACGTCACACATTACACCGTTTTTATCTCAACGTAATATCGGATAAATAAGTGAATATAATAAAAAGATTAATTGCTTAAACCAAATTACCATCATTTCTGCGCGAAATAACTTGTGGTATAATGACTAAATAGTTCATTAAAACTTTGTGATATTATAATTAAATAGTTCTTCGGGAATAAATCGGTCATGAAATAAATAAACAATATAAAAATATAAACACGAATAAATAAAAATGAAAATAAATAAATATCGTAATGGGTACTTAAAAAAACTGGAAATAAAGTAAATCGAATGCGTTACATAAAAATGAATATAACATTGTGTATAATGCATTGCATAGACTTAAGAAAAAAGAGAAATATATTTATTTATTATTTATTAATTTAGAAAGATATAATATAATACCGTATGATTATATATAGCAATTTGAGTCGAGCATTACAATTTCTTTTTATTCAATAAATTGTAATGAACCTTTTGTGTAAAGGACTACAATTTGGTGTTGGATATTGTAATGCACTATTCATTTGCTGACGGCTGCAAAATTAGTAAGCGTTTTATATATTTCTTAGTTTCATCATTTATTTATTCATATATATAATATTTATATATATTCATTAAAAAATCTTCCATAACTCATTTCATAAAAGCCCGCGCAGTGGCTGTTGTGAAGTCGGTGGGGCGAGACAACGTAAAGCGCAATCGAGACGAGATTTGTTACGAGCGGCGCAAGCCTTCCCCTGACGCGCCTAGCACGCGCAGCGTGGTGAGGGCAGCGAGATAGGGGCAAAATTCCCTCATCTGGCATCACTGGCCGCAGGGCCAGTTAGCAACGAACGCTCGAAACGTCAACACGACGCTCGAGGCACTACGACCTTTGTGTAACGACGACGCCGCGTATAGCAAGCCACGAGTACGGCTATAGAATGGCAACGTAATACGATACTGTGTACGGAATCGATATTATTGAAATCATTTATGTGCATCGTTAAATAAACATACATGTTTTATTGATTATTCCCTGATTACGCTCTCTTCCAACATTTCGCATACATTGACGATACGAGGCCTACGCCCCCTTTGTGATGGGCTTCGGTTCTGATGCCTGACTGACGTAAAAATGTATGATAGTAAAATACATGCGATACACAGAGGAAGCACGTTGTTAAGGATTTCTGTCTCCGACGTGACGATAAAGGGCAGTTCACGACAATTGACATTACCTTTTGTTTTCCAAATATCGACCCTTTTTTGATATAATGGTAAAACCTTGTGAATTACGTTTTACACCTGTCGTTTGTATAGTCTGATGTAAAACTGACAAACTTTGAATCTCAATATTTCAGTAACTAACAATAAGTGGTGACAACCTTTGAAATTTGTACTATGTTTAGGAACCTATAGAATAACATAATGGAAAGAATTGAAGTTTCAGGCGAATCGCCCACTTTCTCATTCGCATTCCGAAATCTGCAGAAACGGGATAAAAATTCGATGCAATGAGAATAGTTCTGAGAAAGTATTTAACTTAATGTGATTATAACTTAACGGTGTTAATCTGATAAACTGAGAAAATCTAATTAGGGTAAATATGCTGTTTAGGGGACCCACCTCCGATCGCCTTCTAACTAGGCGCGTTCGACGCGTTTTTGTATGCCTAACAACTTTTCCCTCTGACAAAATCGTCGCTCACTGTCCATTAAAAAGTTATTAACAAATAAAGTTGGTAAAATAATAATAAAATAAAAATGAAATAAAAAGAATCTAAAGAACCTAATTCTGCAGTTTTGCTAACTTTATTTGTTGATAACTAATAAATACCAATAATATTGAAAAGTTATTAACAAATAAAATTGGTAAAACTGCAGAATTAGGTTCTTTTATTATTATTATTATTTGATTTTTAAAAATTTTATTACTATTATTTATTAGTTATTAATAAATAAAGTTGGTAAAACTGCAGAATTAGGGCCTATACACCGATGACCTTCGAAATAGGCTCATTCCTTGAACCTCTAAATGTCTTGAAACAAGTGATTCGTCCTGTAGTCGGCTACTGCCGCGTACAATTACAGTAGCGGACAAAAGTTTAAGACGGAGAGGAAAAAAAAAGTAATCGTTGATTTTTTTATGAAAAGAATTGACTCAGTGGATTTTTTTTGTATTAGCTAATTAATCATTAATTCATATATTTATTACATAAATTTAATTTTGCGCGTAACAACATTAGATACAATAAACAAAGAAAACATAAATTTGTTTGATATCTTCGGGGACAAAAGTTTAAGACTATACGTAAAAAAATATTTTTTGGTAGAAAATATACAGATATTTTCCTCCCTTCAATACTTTGTCCACAGTCCATTATTTTTTATCACATCAGCACATCTTTGAGGCATTGAATCAATTAATTTTTTGCAGTCGTCCACAGTTGTTTCATTCCACGTTTTTTCAACCAAAGAGTACAAATCGTCAAAATTTTTTGGTTTATTTCTTTGAACCCTTCTTTTTATGGTACACCATAAGTTTTCAATTGGATTTAAATCCGGCGACTGCGACGGCCACGGTAATAAAGTGATTTTTTCATCTTGAAAAAAACTTTTCACTACCCGAGCCGTATGCTTTGGGTGATTATCTTGTTGATAAATAAAATTATCACCCATATTTTCGTAGGCATACGGTAACATAGTATTTTTCAATATATCCAAGTATTGAAAACGGTCCATGATTCCATTAATTCGGCGTATTGGTCCAGGACCATTGCGAGAAAAACATGCCCACACCATTACGTTTCCACCTCCATGCTTAACTGTCGGTAAAACACATCGAGGATTTAAATCTTCGCCAATTCGACGTCTTACATACAGTATCCCGTCAGAACAAATTCGGTTGAATTTGGATTCGTCCGAAAATAGCACATTTTGCCAATCCTCACTTGTCCAATGCCGATGAGCCTTAGCAAATTGCAGTCGTAATTTTTTATTCTTTTTACTGAGCATCGGCTTCTTCCGTGGCTTTCAAATTGAATTCGTCTAATCGTCTTCGGACAGTTCTTACACTAATTTGTGCATTATTATTACTGGATATTTCAGCTCTGATATCGACTGCTGAACGAAAACGATCTCTCTCGCTTAATCGATGAATCCGACGATCCAGCGTTGGCGTGGTTTTCCGCGGTCTACCGTTTTTTGGTCGATCAAAATAGTCCCCAGTCTTCACAAACTTGTACCACGCTTGCTTACAAGAAGTTTCTGATCGATTCATTTGAGTTGCAATTGAAGAAAATGTCTCATTTTGCTTCCGTAGAGACACGATTAGTTTTCGTTTAGTTGATGACAAATTACGGGCTTTACCCATACTCTTTTCGTACGTAATTAAACTTAAGACACTGGATGATACACCACAAACTATTTACAGTATTAATATATCAAATTATTGCGTGGATCGACTACGGGTATCTTGTTCGACAGATCGTCTTAAACTAATGTCCGCTGTTTACAGATGGTTGGAAGAAAAAAAAAATTGTATAATCTATATTGTTTACATTTGACGACCGAGACTTCTACATTATGAAGGTCAAACGTACACATGTATTGTAAAAAAACAACAAGCCGAAAGAAACGTTAGTACTTGTATGACAGATCTATGAACCAAATTGTAATTCATCGTCTTAAACTTTTGTCCGCTACTGTATATGTACGTAGCGTGTGCGATTTTTCAGTCTTTAACGGTTAATATCTTTTTCCGACGGCAAGAGCGACGCTTTTGCCAGAGGAAAAAGTTGTTAGGCATACAAAAACGCGTCGAACGCGCCTAGTTAGAAGGCGATCGGAGGTGGGTCCCCTAAACAGCATATTTACCCTAATTAGTCTACTCAAAAGATTGAATAAACTCAACTGAATACATGTCAAAATTTCGAGAAATTATAAGGAAGTTTACATTCGGATAATGCTATGGATTCTTATTGATGACCCAATATCTTGAAAATCTAAGAAATTTTGGACAAAATCTGATGAGATATGAGAAATTCTGAAAAATATTTTCACCTTAGTTAGAACATGCAATTTTCCGTATTGTCATCAGCTTTACTAATCAACCGTTAAATTAAACGCAATACTCGTAATTAATTGTAATTGTAAAATACAGTAGTTTATTGATAGTTTACGATTTTTGTTACACTTATTTCTAAAACGACTCGTCCGCTTAATACAGTATTACTCACGCTATAGTATCAATTTATGTTAGTCGCACTTCCGCATTGTCTCAACCTTAATGTACACATTTCTTTATTCTTCTCTAAATGTACATTTATAGTATTATTCAATAATATACATATATATTTTATATCTAAAGCTCCGTCGCAATCGAAGTCATAATAATATGCATATATATATCCAGGTTATTTTATATATAGAATTCTTCATTACCGGAATTCGGTAATGTCGTGTGGCACTTACGTTACAAGTATCATCACTTTTTACAATCGTATGCAATAAATCGAATAGAGTGATGAAAAAAGAGAAAAAGAATCTGTAAAACAGATGACAAAAGCCGGTATCTTTGCAAATTGAACCTCGTAATATCGCACAGGCTTAATAATCGTTTTGACTGTGTTAATTTGATTTGCATACTTGCAAACTTAAGTATTTAATTTACACAATAAGACCTATCATCAGAATTTCCTTCCCGTAAAAACAAGCATCATTTTTACATATCCCTTTTTATTTTTAATTTATTATGTTTATTCAATTTCATTTATGTTCAACACCCGATCGCACACCGTGTAAAACCACGGGAATCATTCAGAAAAGTATGAGCTCTTGTTCTTGCAATGTCCCCACGTAGACAGTTAACTTTTACGTCGTCCAGCCTTTTGCATGCAGCGCAGAAATGTCGGACCCCGTGTTTAACAAGTCTGATAGGGAAGGATAGAAACCGATTAAATACGCACCAAATATACGATAAGCTATCGTTTTTAGCTCTATATAATATATCGGACTTTTTAACCAGGGCCGATTTGATTAGCGACAAAGCTAATTAAAGGTGACCTACGTAAACCGGTGGATGAAGCTATTTGTTATTAATCAGTTATCGTAATTCGTGAAATAACTAGCTAGCAGCTTATGCAATTTTTTATTATGATCTAGTCATCAATAATAATAATAATAACAACTGTCGTTTCTTCATTATCCGTGTTTTAAGATTATCGTATTTCTCGATGCAATGTGCGTTACTATTAAGACGGTTTATGAATGTTTTTACATGATAAACGCCGGACACTCGTGCACGCCCTAATGCCAATCACCTATATATGCAAGCTGCGTTTTCACAGGGTAGCTACTCCTGAGTGTACACTTGCTTTATTTGTTACCGCACTTGGTGACCATGTTTATTTTATGACCTCAAGAAAAACGCACGTGTTATCGAAAAATGTCCCAAAACAAGTTACAGATATACTATGCTGGAGAAAACGGGAATTACGCCAAGTCATCTATTTACTTCAAAATTAAACCAAACGCCTAGCAAAATAAAAATCACGGTCGTGATTATTCCGATAACGATTAACAAATATATATTGCAAGATGTTAATGTTATAATGACCTTCTCCGAAATAATTGGATGCGTTCAAGTTAACAAGAGAACTTTTCAATGAAAAACAATTAGTATTTGATAATCGCAGTGATATTTCGTTCGAACAAGACCATTGAAAACAAGAGCTGAAATTCTGCAGTACTGACTACACGGCACTCTACTGTAACCGAAGGGACCTGCCCTCCAGTTGCAAATATTTCTGATATTCTATCGTCCTTTTTTCTTTTTAATCTTTATAAAATTTTAAGGCGAGACAAAACCTCCATACTTACACAGATGTGCTGTTTCTCTTTCACTCCGCTGTGAGCGCCATGCTAGCCTATCTCTTTCGCACTCATAGGTGAAGTACAGAGGTTTCGCCTCGGGGCTCACCTTAAATCGTAAGGCTGTTTGGAACAAAAAAAAATTACTGTAACCATAAAATATTAACAATTCTTTTTAATTTCATCAATACCATCAATACTTAAAAGAAAAAAATCACAACCGCTGATTATTGCAATTACAGCGGCCAGAGACGGAATTGCAAACATTTGCACAGGTCAATAAAAAATATTGTGATGAAAAATGATAAATTCAGTATCTGCGAGCCCAATAAACTGTTGACCGTTCGCATAGTATATTTGATATATTTTTATTCTAATGGCTACATTTAACTGTAAGCTTTTGAATGCAAAAGTCATTGCTGAATTGGTTAACAAATGACCGGTTCAATATGAAATACGAATAGCGTATTCATCCGTGGCGCAATTGACTACGAAACGAGCGGCTAAAAACTGAACTTTGAAAATTGGTTGGTGCAAAATATCAACAACAAACCAGCAATCGCACATTGATTAACGATTAGATTTTCTAAATCCAACCATACATCGTCTGTGACACCTGATTCAAGTGGTCAGGGTTCCGATTGCCTGTACAAAATTAGACGGTATCCAGATAGACAAATAACGGCACGGAGTTTCGTCAGAACGTAGCCTTCTATAGCTGTTTCTAGCGAAATTGTTCCAGCACGACGTACTGAATGCCAACATACTGCCTATACCGTTTCAGTAATAGAAGACTGGGGTTCTGCTGGCACAACGTGTAATTTGTCCTAGTACGCTTTTCTTACTCGGTTAATCATACTCCAGTAATATACGTCAAGTAGTCGGGACAAGATTGTATTTGTAAAATGTAACCGTCGAAGAAAAAATCTCAGAAATGAACCAGTTACCAACCGCATAAAAATTAAAAAACGGAAACAAATGAATGCAATTTAGGGTTAAGTAAGTCAACGGGGGAGCGGCACACACCAAAGCGTGTTTCTGTCTTACGTATGAGTGCGTTTACATGCTTAGACTTAGAGATCCGTTTCAATGATCCCACGTAAACGATTTCTCAAGTAAACTAGGAACGTAAATGAACGAATAACCCTGCAGATGACGCTGACGGCCCATCTAACGGAAACTTTCAACTTATCCAGGATATTACACATTGATGTTAGACAAGGGATTTTGCTCAGACGTGGCCGCCGGCGTAATATTTATGATATCGTAGAAAAGCCATCGTGTGTAATGGAGGAGCTGCGCATGTCACGCAAGAAATTCACACCCGCACTCGCTTCTTCCTACGAAGATGCCATTTTTGTTTTTCTTTTTATAAACCAATAAAATTAGTATAAGTGCAATAACGCCCCATCAATCTTCGGTATTGCATAAAAGAGCGACATTTTGCGATACCTTTTTTCAAATGTGGTTTAATAGAATGATAAAGATTTAATAGATGAGCCGTATTTGAGTAGAATGTGATGAAACTGACTTAAGTTTAGTCTCCCTATCTTTATAGTCTGTCCACATCTGCTGATATAATTTTGACAGGTCTAATAATACGTCACAGTTGTCATAAAATTGAGTATAATTTTTTCAGGGATTGTTGTGTTTTAGAACTTTTTAAGTGTTTGTATCTAGTACCGCTGAGAAATGTGGTGAAGTTGACAAGAGAGGAGGATACCTTAACTCGATGAGGCCGATTGCACTTTTTCTATAGTTTCTCAACAAGATGAGTTTCTTCATGTTTCTGCCCTCACGAAAACAGAAGAGGCATTGAATTACGGAAAAACGAGACTAATAAGAATAAGGAAGGGATTGCGAGAGATCGCTGCAACATGAAAAGTTCCCAGAGAATATCCACTTTTCGGTCTAACGTACATATAATTAACCTGTGCGTTATTAATGCACAACAGGAGCAATAATTGTGGTAGCCGATATTCCAGACATCTCTGATAACAATGCATTACAGATTTTTCACCTGCCAGTGGTGTATCACATAACATCAAGAGTAATCTAACATGAAGTTTTATAAATTTCGTACTAAATTGTCAAAAGTGAACTAGCAATAAATATGAATATTGGTATTTCCGGTTTTAGAATAAAAAAAATCCTGCTTATACGATTTATGTGACAGACATTAATTGAATGCAAGTACAGCAAGTTGATGTTCATTTGTACTAACCAGTGGAAATACAAACATGAGCGGTATAGAAAGAACTGCAATGCAAACATGATGACGAAAAATAATCAAGACTTATAAGGCAGAACCCCGGTTCTACAGGATCTCTACACAGAATGTACAGCTACTCGTGTAGATTGGTCTTTGTAGAAATGGGTTCGGTAGAAATGAGGTGCTGCCACTTATAGTTGGATGATTGCACGTGATTGTTGTGTGAAGTAGAGGAAAAATAATTGTTGACACTAAAGAAATTCAAAGAAAAAAAAAAAGGAACAAAAAGTTGCAAGTCAGTGAAAGATCTCACTTACGCGCTCACTCCCACAAACTATATGGAGAGAGTCTCTTTGATGAGTTTCTTCATGGTGTTTCCCATGGTATTGCTCGAGGGTCCCGTTGTTGTAAAGGAAAGTTTGAAGAGATAAGGTTGAATGTCGGGGTAAGAAGTATCGAATATCAGATCGAGTTCAGCCTGATTGGGCATTTTGGGTAGATAATCATGACGATTCATCACCTCAGTTATGTAAAAAATCTTATCGGTCAAGAGATCACCAACTTTTTCTCTGCATATCTGTCTTTCATGTTCGGTAGCAAGCTTTATGAGCTCAAGACGAACAGTCCACACTTCCCAAGGTATACATTCCGGCTGAAAGGGCCAGCGATTTTTTTTCTTTTGAAAAAATTCTAATGATATCTGGCCAGAGCCCGGACTGTCGGTTGACCTCAGTGCTTCTGAGAAGCCAGAAATTTCTCGTTTTAGTGTCTGATCGAGATGTATCGACGAACAACAGACATAAGTGAAGTCTATAAAGTCACAGTCCACATCCTGATACCCCACGGTTCCGACTGAATAGCTGCCCTCCTGCTTGTATTTAAATTTTCCTAGGCTCCGATGAAATAGAACACTGTGGAATATGCTTGCCACAGCTTCGTCCACCTGACGTCCTTCCATACTTAGCTCAAAAAGTTGTGTTCTTGCGTTCATCGTTTAACCTGGAAAAAAGTATTTGTCAGCTTATTCCATTTCTCACTTTCTACCTTTAACCTCAGTTTATAATTCAAATCAAACATACATATCAATATTAATTAAAGAATATCTGAAGATTATTTTATAAAATTTTCATCCTACTCCCAATATTTTTTATAATAAACAAACTTGTCATAGCTGCCTTGAAAATTTGGGGTTGGATCCATGGATTGAAAAAGAAATTCAACATAAGTCCTCTATTGAACCTCTGGTATGTAAAAATATAAATAAAATACCTTGTGTTAGAGAACAAGAAAAAACAAAGGGTTTCTTCGCTTTGTAGTCTTTCATGAAGTAGAGAGTAGAGGTAAGTAATCACGATGTAATACTGAATGAAATGGGAACAAGTAAAGCGTACTCATTCTCGCGCCGTTTCTGAATATTGTTTTGGTTTCGTCTAGTGACGTCACTGCCGTCGCATTCATCAATCGGAAAGAACGAGATGGTACTATTCGATTGAAACAAATGGCGAGTGAGGCGTACGAAAATGGTGATAACTTTAATATAGCTAGTTGCGCTTCGAAGGGCGAGTTCCAAACTATCATAGCGGATAGATACGGAATTTATTCTTTACATAACTGTTGTGATCGCGCGGCGGCGATCACAAGTTCGTGGCGTCGAAGTTAAGAGCGAAAAATCATTGATGAACGTGATTGCGCTATGGTGTGGCGAGCAAGTAATAATCTTAGAGTATATCTGAGATTGGCGGAAATTTTCGAGATGAGAGCAGCGTGATTAAGTAAATTACGAGAAAAACATTATTCCCGCTCGTACGGACTTGCCTCGCGTTCCGCTGTTTCGTCTTCTTCCTCAGTCGGCCTGCTTTTAGCGCGTACATACACGAACACTCTCTTATTCCGGCTACTCGCGACTTAGTTTTTCTTCCGGTCTATTGGTGCAACAGAGCAGAGATTTGTCATTGCTTCTCCGTTATTCGTTTCTCTCCAAGAAAGCTTTTTTTTTTTGTTGGATCTCTCGTCAAACCGTCGTTTGCTGGAGACCCGCAGCAGTCGCCAGCCAGACGCCTCGTATACCTCACGAATTTTCGTTAGTTACTCCTCCTCTTTTTCCATGGACTTTTCATCTTTAACCTCCTAGCACCACCGTAACATAGATGTACGTCGGGACAAAGACGCGTGCCGCTCAATCATGCCATTCGACTGGCACGCTTTTGTCGGTAAACAACAGCTGTGCCAGAGGCGTGCACCATTTTGCAACTGCGCTAGCCACCTCGGTCGACTGGCCGACCAGGTTTTCTTTTTTTCTTTTCACTGCCAAGTGACATCGGATAACACTCGACCGAACTTGCACCGTTGAGAAAGTCGCACGCAGCTATATGTAAGGTGCTGTTTATAAAATTACCAGCAATGCAAGCACCGACACTACGCTCGGGCCGACACAGCTAGTTGCTTGCTGTAACGAGACGAAAAAAAACGGAGGACACAGTCAACTGCGAATCACGTGATCGCTACATCGTGAAATCACGGTGTAGTGTGCGTGTCAAATATCCTTTATTCAATATCACGGTTTTTTGGTTACAGCCGTCCAAGCCCGGGTTATATGTAAAAGAACCTTATTGAATGGCCACCCACACATTCGATATATCCCCGCAGAACTTAATGTTACTGCAGTACATACGCTTACGGATATCGAAGAAGTAATGTTGTGTCGTAGTTAGTGCTTCGCTGCTACTTGACCGGCCGTCATAATTTAAAATATGCAAATTATATATATGTATGTGCATTTAGGTGGGGGGTGGCACGGGGGACGATAATGATCTCCGATAAGGCAAAACTGTTTTTCAACTTTATCTTTTTCCATTCTATTGCAGATTCAATATATTCATCCTCTGAACCTGTCTCGAGACAAGTACATTTATAAAATATCTACCTACCATACTGACTGCAGCGAGACGCCCAAGACTGAATACATGAGTTTGTGCCGCTCTAAACTCACTTTGAGCGGTCCACTATTAATATCTTAATGATTTAGAGCGTTTCTGACACATTTTGTGCCATACATTAGCTATATAAATCAAAATATTTTAATTAGGAACAAAAATTAATGTTGTAGCCCTAGATACATCGATAATATTTTAATGTTTCAACTTGAACATCCAGATTTGGTACGTTCTTCGTGTGTGTTTTCTAATTGAACTACACAGTGTCGCACTGTGCATCACGGTGCGGCCCTGCGATATGGTGCATGTTGGAATTGGAACGCAATTTTTATCCTAAGATCTCCACCAGATTGCGCTCTGAACGTATTCCACGAAAAGTTTCTATTCTTACGCTGTTCAGTGTTACGTCCCCAAAAATGCAACTCTCTTGACGTCGGTGCATAGTTCAGCCGAGGGGCCGCTGCAGTGGGCGCTCACGATAAGGCTAGGGGAAAAGGGCCCCCGCTCGCTCGAGATAAGGGATAAAAACTCCGTCTAGACTATCGGGCGCGTGGGAGATTGCAGTATCTAGCCAACCGGACATAAGGGACTTGCCCTCTCTAACCCCTGATGATATAAAAAATAAGACCCATACCAGGTGTACAAGTATGAAATGCGGATTTTTTTCTAAAAAAAACATGTTAAATTCGGAAGAATGATAAAAAGTGCTTTATTCAAAGTATACTCCATCGCTTGTTATACATTTTTCCCATCTTTCGGGCAACTTGTGAATACCACGCCAATAAAAATCTTCCCCTTTTGCTGCGAACCATTCATCAAGCCATTTTTTCACATCTTCGTACGAACGAAATACAGACATGACTGTCTGTCTCTTTCGCTCTCGCTCGGCTCGGGCTGCTCACGCTGCTACTGCTACTAGTGCTCGGGCTGTCGCGCGATACATTTAACTTTGACTGACAATCAGTCAGAGTTTTTTAACGTACCTATTACGATATTTATTTATTTTTATTTTTATTTATTCGTGTTTATATTTTTATATTGTTTATTTATTTCATGACCGATTTATTTCCGAAGAACTGTTTAATTATAATATCACAAAGTTTTAAGGAACTATTTAGTCGTTATATCACAAGTTATTTCGCGCAGAAATGATGGTAATTTGGTTTAAGCAATCAACCATTTTATTATATTCACTGTAACGTGGCAGAATATTCGGGCTGCGTCCTCCTCGCTCGACGGCTACCAGCACGATCGCTCAGGGCTGTAGGCGATAATTTTCGTATTTTATTTATTCTTTATTTTTATTTTTTTGTTGTATTTTTTTTTATATATAATGCGTTCGATACGACCGAGGGATGGAGAGGGAGTACGAGGGAGAGGAGAGCAATGTGACAACTTCCGGAACTTCCGACCGATATTTTATGTTTTTCTTGGTCGGAATATGCCACTTTCCCGACGACGCACCAAAGAGTACGCGGCCTTCCATCCTTAGCTGCCGTCGACTCACGGGAATCTATGTATCTCCGAGAGTCATCTGCTGGGCTACGCAACGTTGGGATTGTCTGTCGCTAAGTAATACATTGTCCAGCTGAGGCGCTAGTCGCGGTCATTGTGTGATACCGGTTCCCCCAATTAACCGAGTTTAGCGGGTTAAGTGGGGATCATAGTTCACGCCCGTGAGTCGACGTGCCCACGCGTGCCGGCAGGACCTCGGGGCTTTTTCCCGGTGACCGTTGAGCGAACCAGACGTAGCGTGCACTCTATCTGTGTCCCGCTCTATCTTTCGGCATCCCGCTAATAATTATTGAGGCGAGGAAAAGAGGTTGGTTCTTCGAGCCAACGTCCGAACACTGTACGATCAATCTTCATAACTCGAGGAAAACCAGGAGGGATAATCAAACGTCTTTCGAGATTTCCCGGATTTCGAGGAACGTCACGGCAGCATAGTCCCGGTGAGCTCTTTTCCTATCCACGGTCTTTCGTTAAGATTCTATTATTTTGTCATTGAACTTGTGTATTCTAAATTTATTCGAGCTTGGTCACCCCTGCGACTCTGTTACACCGCGCGCAGAGTATTAATTTGTATCGGGAACTGCGGCGCCCGTAGCGTGTAACCTCGAGATCGTTTAAGTGGTAGAAGCTGGGGAAAAGTCACCGTATTAATTTTTTTTTTTTTTTTGCTAATAGTTGAATCGTGCGCGAGTTAGGCCGTTATCCCGAAGTGTGATAACGATATATAATCCGAACCAGATTATAGACTTTGGATTTATGGGAGTTAATTTGAGTTTTCTTTCGTTTCGATTCCGAAGGTCGTGCGCGCGATAGTACGTCGTCCCGTTGTGAATTTGATGTGAAGGGGACTCGCACGTTATATACCGCGTCGCGTATCATTCAAATTAATTGGAGTTTCTCTGTCTTATTTATTTATTTATTTATTATTTTTGGACTTTGTTTTAACGTCATCTCAGAGTCGCGGAGAGCGTAACCGGCCGTCGTCCCGTATTTTAGACGTGGATTCGAGGGACGTGTACGGTCCGAGGCGTATCTCGCGTAGTTAGATTGTCCATTACGTTTTATTATATTTTATTTGACAAACTAATTATTATTCGGACGTTAATTATTTTATTGTTGTTATTATTACTATATCTTTTTGTTATTATTTAATTATTAGTCGTTATTCATTCGTTTATTTATATTTTATGATCTGCTGAAGATTCCTGGGTTTCTGTCTTTTACATGGTATATGAATTTCAAGATTGAAATATCGAACCGTTGGTAGCTTTGCGTACGTAACCTCCCGACGTCCCATTGTTATGGTTTTTTTGGATGTATGAGGAATTAGCTCGGGATAGGCCGTATCGCGAACTGTGCGTTGAGACAACCGAATATTTGGCTTTGTCGGTGCTCTTGGTTCGAAATTCGTAACGAGCGAGATAGGCTATACAACATCTACAGCGCATGGGAGTGAGTGAGAGAACGGGATAACTGCTACCGTTGAATTAGGTATTAAAATTGAGATACCTGACTAGATTTGGAAAATTGTTAAAAAGGAGAGACTAAGTTTACGGGACATTTTATTTGAATTCTAAATTGATGTTTATTGGAAATTAATATCTGTTCACCAGAAATAAAGAAGTTTGTAAGACCCGTACCTGCTGTTGTTGTTTAAATTATTTACTGTTATTATTTTTTTTATTTTTTTATTATTTATTTAGCTGACTTCATTTATTGTTCTCATTTGGTGTATTTATTGACAATATTTTATTATTTGACTTTTTTCATTAATTTCAATGACTTATTTTAATTAATTGATTTTATTCGTATTTTATTTTTGACTAATTAGTGACTTGACAGTTCGAACCACCCACTCTGCCTCGAACAGCTGTAGCTGGCCTGGGTTGAGGCTGGTCATCCAACTCTGTATTTTTTCCTTCCGGCACGAAAGCGCCTGGCGCCCATCTCGAAAGAGAAAATAAAAAGGAAGGGAAAAATAACTTGGACCAGCCATAGGTAACGTGGTGCGTTGAGGCACAAATTTACGTTACATCACTTATTTATCCGATATTACGTTGAGATAAAAACGGTGTAGTGTGTGACGTCCAGCCTGCCTGACTGCTGATTGGTCGGTGCGCCGGGTGCGCGCGCAGTGGGCGCGAAAGTAGACCCAGTGGAGAGGGTACCCAAAAGGGAACAAATTTCGCTCATCTGGCATCACTCATGTAGCATTGTCATGAAAAAAAATGACTTTGTGTTGCCTCTTTCAGTATTCTGGTTTTTTTTCAAGCAGTGAACGGTTTAAATCAGTCAATTGTTATTGGTAACGTTTTAGCAAGGTTTTAACAGCTCATAATAGACTACGCCCCTCTGGTCCCACCAAACACAAAGCATCGTCTTTCTGCCAAAGCGATTCGGTCTTGCGGTCGATGTCGATGGTGCGCCTGGGTCTACCCATGATTTTCTACGCTTGGGATTCTCAAAATAAATCCACTTTTCATCCCCTGTAACTATACGATGCAAAAACGACTTCCTGTTGTATCGAGCGAGCGAAATGTCACATGTGTTTTTGCACTTTTCCATTTGCTGTCGTTCAACTCATGTGATACCCATCTACCGGTCTTTTGAAACTTTCTCATCTCTCGTAGCCGATTGGAAACAGCTTGTTGACTAACGCCCAATTGCTCGGCGAGTTGTTTTTGTGTTTGCGAATCATCTTCGTCCAACAATGTTTGCAATTCCACATCTTCGTATTTTTTTATAGCTTTCCACGTTCCTTGTCTGCAACATCGAAGTCACCACTTTCGAAACGCCGAAACCATCATTCACACGTATCTTGCGATGGAGCATATTCACCATAAGCTTCTCGAAGTAATCGGTATGATTCAGCAGCAGTTTTCTTCAAATGAAAACAAAAAAATAATGTTGTCCGCGAATGCGCTTTGTTCGGTATAAATTTCGACATATTGAACACAACAACACAGCACTATGCACACACTTTTCCAATTTATCAGTCGTGCGCATCTAACACTTGTTGATGACACAACAAATTAGCGCAGTGCACAGCACCAGCACCAATCTTTATAGCACAAACTGCATTCTTGCGTCATCTGTTGTCTGAAATCCGTATTTCATACTTGTACACCTGGTATTAAGGGCAGACTCCCTGTAAGACACTAGGAGTGTGGGAGACGAAGAGTTCCTAGCCAATTAGTCCCACAGGAACTTGTCCTGTTCAACCCCTGCGTATAGCTAAAGGGGTATTGGATTAGTATAAAAGGGCCGAAATGTGGCTCTTTTAGTTAGTTCTCGTCGATCTTAAAACCTACAGGGTGCGCTATCTCAATCTGGTCGATGGAAGTATTGAATAACTCTGACAGATTTTAACCGACCAGCGTCGTACAATACGTTTCGTATAGGTTATTTCAGTACAATTTCAACCATGTATCGCTATACGCCGAAAGAACGCGCCGAAATAGTTTCGCTTTACATTGAAAATAATCGGATTTTTGGGAGCGAATTCTGATGACCGACGAGGCTCATTTCACCCTCTCTGGCGCTGGCAACAAACAAAACTGTCGCATGTGGGGCACCGATAATCCTCATATTATTCACGAAACTCCATTGCACGATGAGAAAGTGACAGTTTGGGCCGGTGTTTGCTCAAAAACCACCATTGGACCATTTTTCTTCAGAGCTGCTGAAACTGTCAATGGGGATCGATATCGGTGGATGTTGGCACACTTTGTTTTACCACAAATGCGTGAAAAAGGTCTTAAGGAATTTTGGTTCCAACAAGATGGTGCGACATGTCACACTACGCGCTCAACAATGGACTATTTGCGTCGGAAGTTCCCAGGACGTGTGATATCAAAGAAAGGTGATATTGACTGGCCACCAAGATCGCCGGATTTGACTGCACCGGACTTCTTCTTGTGGGGATTTTTGAAAAGTAAAGTCTATGCCAACAAGCCGAAGACCATAGAGGAGCTAAAAAACAACATTCGAGCCGAAATCGCAGCGATATCGCCCGAGACGCTGGCAAATACAATGGAAAATGCCGAAAAAAGAGCTCATTTTTGTCTCAGTAATAAAGGCGGACATTTGATCGATGTGGTTTTTGGAAACTAATCAAAATAAATTGTAATGAATCAAATTTAATAAAAAAATACGACTTTGTGAAATCTGTTGAAAATTCTCTAAGTTATTCAATACTTCCATCGACCAGATTGAGATGGCGCACCGTGTACATTCAACATCTCTAACCAGTGTAAAACAGTCAGTAAAAATAGTAAGTAAGGAGAAATCCTTGGTTGTTTTAGTGTTCAACTTCAAATCCTGTGCCAGAGAGTAACGCGGCCTACCTCGGACTCTACGGTTACATTCTCTTCTTGTGGCATCTGATCTATCTCATGGGAAAACAAGAGCGTGGAGGCTGTAAAACCGCTTTGAGGAAACTCCAGGCTCAATACCAGGAATACGCCAAACCAGGCGACGGAGCTTACTTTACCGAATAATATTTAAAATCAAACAAAATAACTCGTAATCCCAACAATAAATATCAATTAATTAAACTAGATTATGTAATTAAATGTTTAAAGGTTAAATTCATTCCCGTTACGTTTATGACATCATTAGCCCGGATCCCTGACCAATTAACCGTAGCTAAGGTTATAAACAGGGCAAATTCTTAAGTGGTTTGTTACCCGGACGTAACATACCTATTTTTGGTGACAGCGGTGGGATTTGTAAATAATGATTTGATTGAAACATGCCAATTGAGCATACTCCAAATTAAAAAAAACATACCGAAATCCCACAAACGAGTAACGAGTCAAGAACTACGAACTTCCAATCCTTACACCCAGTCGATCCACAATTACCTGACGAGATGCCTTTGGGTAATTCACAGATTGTATCTCTTAAAGATGTAGTCAAAGTCGTTTTAGAATTCGATGGACAAATCATTCCCGTATACTAATTTATAAAAAGTTGCGAGGAAGCACTGGTAATGCTTCTCTCTAACGCCGAAGTAAATTTAATTACATTAAACGGCACCAAAATCGTAGGGGAGGCTAAAATATCAATTCAAGGTAACAAATTTGAAACACTAAACGCGTTAACGAAATTCTAAAAAATCTATACTTGCCTACAAGGACCGTAAATCACGTGCGTCGCGATTTAGGAAGTCTAATCCAGCTTGAAAACGAAAATGTTATAAAATATATAAATTAGGTTCGAGAAATAGGGAACCACATCCTCGAGGCATACAAAAGAAACAATGACGGAGTCTCGTCAGACGAATGCGTCGAAAGTTTTCTAGACAGTCTTAGACTAGATTTACCGATACGAATGAAAACTACATACAAACCTTCACAGACTCTGGGAGAGATGCACTAAGAATTTACAGAAAACAGACGGTGATTAAAGGTCTGCGTGAAACGCAATACAGAAATAAGGCTGCATCCCACTACGGAACGATAAGGTTAGTCTCAAAGGGCTCCACGGTATGCCAGATGTGCGAGCGGCTGGGACACGCAGCCACCGCCTGTTGGTATAGGCATCAGAGCGCTGGGTCCGCGACAGACACTAATAATCAGTCGAGTAAAACACCGAACGTAAACATTTCTAATCCAAAAAAAATAATAAAATCATGCCGATACTGTAAAAAATAGGACACAGTATAGAAGAATGTAGGAAACGAGAATATAATAACTAAATACGTAGCCAGGGAAACTCCAACAGTCTCCAGAATATCAAGGCAAACTCAGAGACGCAGCAAAAGTAGGCCCCGCACAAAACACTAATAGTAGGACAGATCACACACACAGATGACTCCGAATAGCACACGTCAATTTAAGACGGCCTTGTCGACCCCCAACGATACAGAGAGAGTCATCAGTCGTACTTTCCCCAGTGAAATTAATGGTCGATTTCGGTTCTGAACCAAACCTTATAAAGAAGCATATGTCCGGTCAGATTTCTAATAGATCAGATAGATCTATTGGAGTTGCATGGAATAACGGTGAACCTCGTCGAAACCCTAAGGTTCTTCTCGGTAGATAACTCAGAAAATCCAGTAGTATTCCCTATTGTTGCAAATAATTTTCGAATTGAACAAACTGGGATATTGGGTAACGAATTCTTCTAAAAATACGAGGACACAATTGATTATAGAAGACCATTCCACTGTCTGTATTCGAGAGATAAAATTAAATTTTCAATTGCAGAAATAGTAATAATTCTACCGCGATCTGTTTCAATATTTTATGTAAGACTAAAGAACGAAGAAATTTTTAAAGGTTATCTACCAAAATTATTAGGTGCGCAACTAAGTTCCCGCTGTTTTTCAAGAGATGGCTCCAGTAGTAAGTGCTGGTCGATTGGGACATAACCAAAACGTTATGAACCAAGCTTAGACATATAGTAAACAAACCGCTTTGACACATTATGGATTTTGTTTTTGCGTCATATACTTTTGGTTGTGTGAAAATGTCTGATTTTGTGCCAAATAATCGTCATTTACGGGAAGTGTTGCTTTTCTTCTTTCATTCGAAGAAAACGGCGGCTGAAGCGCATCGAGAACTCCAAAAAGTTTACGGAGATGCTGCTCTAAGTGAAACAACATGCCGTGATTGGTTCCGCTGCTTCAAAGACGGGGATTTTGATGTTGGCGACTGTTCACGTGAAACAAGGCTAAAAACCTTCGAAGACGCTGAATTGGAGGCATTGCTCGATGAGGATCCGTGCCAAACGCAAAAAGAGCTTGCTTCAGCATTAGAAGTTACCCGCCAAGCCATTTCCAAGCGATTGCATGCGTTGGAAGTGATTCAAAAACAAGCAACTTGGGTTCCTTATGATTTGAAGCCAAGAGACGTTGAGCGTCATTTTTTCGTCTGTGAACAACTGCTCCAGCGGCAAAAAAGAAGGGTATTCTTCATCGCATCGTTACGGGTGATGAAAAATGGATTCATTACAGCAACCCAAAGAGAACAAAGTCATGGGGACTGCCCGGTCATGCTTCTACGTCGTCGGCTCGGCCGAATATTCACGCTGCGAAGATTTTGCTGTGTATTTGGTGCGACCAGGGCGGTGTTATTTATTATGAGCTGTTGAAACCGAACGAAACCATCACTGGGGAACGGTATCGAACTCAATCGATGCGATTGAGCCGAGCACTGCGCGAAAAGCGGCCACAATACGAGCAGAGGCACGAAAAAGTGATTCTACAGCATGACAACGCTCGGCCTCACGTTGCCAAACCTGTTAAAACCTACTTAGAAACGCTCAAATGGGAAGTCCTACCCCACCCGCCATATTCCCCAGATATTGCTCCGTCCGATTATTACTTGTTCCGTTCGATGGCACATGGTCTGGCTAATCAGCAGTTCAGCTCATATGAAGACATCTCAAAATGGCTTGATTCGTAAATAGCCTCAAAAGACGAACACTTCTACCGTGACGGCATTCGAGCTCTGCCAGAAAGATGGGAAAAAGTTGTCGCTAGCGATGGGCAATATTTTGAATGATTCATTTGTAAACATTTTTTCACAATAAAGTTGTATTTTCATAAAAAAAAAAAAACAGCGGGAACTTACTTGCGCACCTAATAGAAATCGGAAAAGACATTTATTTCGGAAGAGCACTAGTCACAAATACACAAGACATCGCATACATCAAAGTCTATAACACGAGAGAAGAAGATATTGAAATCAAAGTTCCTAATTTAACTCTTTAGGAATTTAAACAGAATAAGACTACTAACTCTATAAAATTTTTATAAATCAACAAGCTCAACAAAATCTACAAACTCTACTAAATCAAGCACGATCTATCTGGAAATCTCGGAAAATACCGAACAGAAAAACCATGTACCAAAATCTACCAACTCTTCTAAATCAAGCACGCTCTGCCTCGAAGTCTCGGAAAATACCGAACAGGAATACCGTGTACAAACAATAAAAAGTCTATTACCCCTCTGCAAGGTGCACTCCAAGCGGATAGATAAAGGATTTCAATCTAAGTATTGGAACACAGAATGTTGTCAGAATAATATAAAGAATCTTTTATTTAATACATATGGTCGCATGATACGACCGATCGACTCGCATGAGCGTTAACGACAGCCTCGCGCATTCTCTCGCGTTGTTCATTAAAATGTAGCTCCTTCGCTTATACGTCACATTCGGCTTTAAGAATATTCGACGATCGCAGCACCGAAAATCCACGCACTTTGTATATGCGAAGGTATGACCTGTGATGGGTTATTTTTGCAAACCCGTCACAAAGTCGGACAGAGTGAGGTTGGCCGGGATTGACCTCCTCGTTCGGCGAAAAGTTCTCCCCGAAGCGATCCAACAGGGCAAGAATATTAGCGTTCGTCACGTTAAATATTAACTTCGTCTTTTTTTTTGTTGTATAATACTCCCGAGCGGGCGACTTCCTGGTACCCGTGCATCCAGCGTCGACAGGAAGTTCAACCGCAAGAGCATGAAGGACACGGATTTATCGACGAGAGGACAGATCTCGAGTCTCCGCAGGCGTCGGGCGAGAAGGTCGTAGTCGTAACTGTGACGTCAGCGCTCTCGTAAAGAGAAGCACGCTAAGACCATCGCCGTAGCATCTCAGGGAGACCGGAAGATGCAACGATCTCGGGCGGCATTCGAATTTTCGCTGTGCGACTGAGTTACTTTCGTTTCGTTCGCTTCATGCTGCTGCTACGGACAAGGCATCGACGCTCTCGCTAGAGCTGTTGCTAGCTCGAATATTAACCCCAGTCGCAAGTACCGTTAGCATGCCTTAAATTTTATTGGTGGCTATGATTTGGAGGGATGGAGTTTATCGGCTCAAACAACGAGAGCCAACGTAAAGGGTGATTTTTTAAGAGCTTGAGAACTTTTTTTTAAAAAAAAACGCATAAAATTTGCAAAATCTCATCGGTTCTTTATTTGAAACGTTAGATTGGTCCATGACATTTACTTTTTGAAGATAATTTCATTTAAATGTTGACCGCGGCTGCGTCTTAGGTGGTCCATTCGGAAAGTCCAATTTTGGGCAACTTTTTCGAGCATTTCGGCCGGAATAGCCCGAATTTCTTCGGAAATGTTGTCTTCCAAAACTGGAATAGTTGCTGGCTTATTTCTGTAGACTTTAGACTTGACGTAGCCCCACAAAAAATAGTCTAAAGGCGTCAAATCGCATGATCTTGGTGGCCAACTTACCGGGCCATTTCTTGAGATGAATTGTTCTCCGAAGTTTTCGCTCAAAATGGCCATAGAATCGCGAGCTGTGTGGCATGTAGCGCCATCTTGTTGAAACCACATGTCAACTAAGTTCAGTTCTTCCATTTTTGGCAACAAAAAGTTTGTTAGCATCGAACGATAGCGATCGCCATTCACCGTAACGTTGCGTCCAACAGCATCTTTGAAAAAATACGGTCCAATGATTCCACCAGCGTACAAACCACACCAAACAGTGCATTTTTCGGGATGCATGGGCAGTTCTTGAACGGCTTCTGGTTGCTCTTCACTCCAAATGCGGCAATTTTGCCTATTTACGTAGCCATTCAACCAGAAATGAGCCTCATCGCTGAACAAAATTTGTCGATAAAAAAGCGGACTTTCCGAATGGACCACCTAAGACGCAGCCGCGGTCAACATTTAAATGAAATTATCTTCAAAAAGTAAATGTCATGGACCAATCTAACGTTTCAAATAAAGAACCGATGAGATTTTGCAAATTTTATGCGTTTTTTTTTAAAAAAAAGTTCTCAAGCTCTTAAAAAATCACCCTTTATTATCGGGGATACTTGCGCCATATTTTGTACAACGAGGTCGTGTATACCGGGTCTGCTGCCGTGTCTGATCGACGAAAACCGACGCCTGCTCCCACGATTTTGGACCACTGCGAGGTTACTTCTTGAGAGGCTCCCGATACTGCAACCTTCCGGTAAGGCCGTCTTTCGTCTCTCGTTTGAGTGTGGGAGCTAGCTCCATTTTTTTATGAGAAAACCCCTGCGATATTGTCGTGACGGCGCGATAATGGGCCGAAGATTTAATAATAATTCGCTTCTCGAAAGATTAGAGGATCGCCGAAGAGGTTCCATTTCTTTAATAAAGGGTGATTTTTTTGAGGTTAGGATTTTCATGCATTAGTATTTGACAGATCACGCGGGATTTCAGACAAGGTGTCAAAGAGAAAGATGCTCAGTATGCTTTGACATTTCATAATGAATAGACTTACTAACGAGCAACGCTTGCAAATAATTGAATTTTATTACAAAAATCAGTGTTCGGTTCGAAAAGTGTTTCGCGATTTACGTCCGATTTATGGTCTACATAATCGACCAAGTGAGCAAACAATTAATGCGATTGTGACCAAGTTTCGCACTCAGTTTACTTTATTGGACATTAAACCAACCACACGAATGCGTACAGTGCGTACAGAAGAGAATATTGCGTCTGTTTCTGAGAGTGTTGCTGAAGACCGTGAAATGTCGATTCGTCGCCGTTCGCAGCAATTGGGTTTGTGTTATTCGACGACATGGAAGATTTTACGCAAAGATCTTGGTGTAAAACCGTATAAAATACAGCTCCTGCAACAACTGAAGCCGAACGATCTGCCACAACGTCGAATTTTCAGTGAATGGGCCCTAGAAAAGTTGGCAGAAAATCCGCTTTTTTATCGACAAATTTTGTTCAGCGATGAGGCTCATTTCTGGTTGAATGGCTACGTAAATAGGCAAAATTGCCGCATTTGGAGTGAAGAGCAACCAGAAGCCGTTCAAGAACTGCCCATGCATCCCGAAAAATGCACTGTTTGGTGTGGTTTGTACGCTGGTGGAATCATTGGACCGTATTTTTTCAAAGATGCTGTTGGACGCAACGTTACGGTGAATGGCGATCGCTATCGTTCGATGCTAACAAACTTTTTGTTGCCAAAAATGGAAGAACTGAACTTAGTTGACATGTGGTTTCAACAAGATGGCGCTACATGCCACACAGCTCGCGATTCTATGGCCATTTTGAGCGAAAACTTCGGAGAACAATTCATCTCAAGAAATGGCCCGGTAAGTTGGCCACCAAGATCATGCGATTTGACGCCTTTAGACTATTTTTTGTGGGGCTACGTCAAGTCTAAAGTCTACAGAAATAAGCCAGCAACTATTCCAGTTTTGGAAGACAACATTTCCGAAGAAATTCGGGCTATTCCGGCCGAAATGCTCGAAAAAGTTGCCCAAAATTGGACTTTCCGAATGGACCACCTAAGACGCAGCCGCGGTCAACATTTAAATGAAATTATCTTCAAAAAGTAAATGTCATGGACCAATCTAACGTTTCAAATAAAGAACCGATGAGATTTTGCAAATTTTATGCGTTTTTTTTTTAAAAAAAGTTCTCAAGCTCTTAAAAAATCACCCTTTATTATTCATGTTGTATTATTGTAATACTTGAGCGCATTAAAGTTCTCGTAAGATTCGCGAGTGTGACGGGAAAACCCGAGCGAATTCTGTGTGCACGAGTTGAGTGTCGTCGACTTTAAAAAGTCGCTATCGTTTGAATTATGGGTTGTGCGTTGTTGTGAGAGCGAATCTGATCTGGGCTTATTCTTTCGTTTTGGGAGATTATTTATTTGACTGCGTCCGCTTTCTGTTTCCGTTCGTGTTTGAGAATGCTTTGGCTTTCTGCTACGCGTTGCTGGACTGCGCACCGCAGGCTAGCGTGGGCAACTGCTTGCTGTTGCTGCTTAGCGGCAGCACCTCACGGGAGCAGTAAATTCGCACTGGGTCAGCGTGCCAAGCAACATATCGCTGCGACTCATGTGCTCACATCATAGTTCAGTGCATCTTAATAATTCTCATCAGTCCACTCTGCCGACCTACAGTCACTACAAAACTCATCCAGCATATCACCGTTGATATATTGACGTCGGCCTACTAGTACATCAACATTTGGCTCGTCGTGTCATGTACCCGGAGTCAGCTTCATCGCATGGCCCGATCGCGACAGCACATCTCATCGTTCACACCGATTAATATAACCGTGTGTGGTAACAAACATGACTCATTTTATTCTATCCTTTTCCCTAATTATTTTGATATATTAATTTCTATCTTTTATTGCTTTATTTGTATATTTGCGTCCACGGCATTCGACAGGTGGAGCAATAAATGCCACTGTAAACCACATCTGTGTACTGCGTATTAATTCACCTGCTACAACTTTACAGTCCACTTCTCTCCAACAACTGAATTCTCGAACAGTTTGGTTCATTATTTATTTTATTAATTTCGTTTATCTTATTTATTTTATTTATCTTATTAATTTTATTTATTCGATTTCTTTTATCTTTTTGGACTCTATTTATTCTATTTTAATTTGACACTTATTGTATTTTAATGTTTGGATACTATCGATTAGGCATATTTGATTTATTTCCGCTTTTAATTGTTGACTGCGACTTACTGTATTTTATTTATCGTCGTTAACCCGGCCGACCAGCTAGGGCAAGTGAGTGTGGGCGTGCGGAGAGTTAATTTCAGATTTTATTGTTGTCTCCAGTCCGAAAGTCTCTTTTGTTATTATCGTCCAGAAACATTGAATTAACGGGAATCTAGCACGTTACCATTTGTCGCTTCCCGACCGTGCTTCCGAGAGTACCACCTTGGCTCTCGGGTAATTATTTTGTTTTGCGAGACACCTCTGATTGACCCATCCCCTCTACCAATTACCAGGGCTGCAGCGAAGCCCAGTTGTCCCCGTGTATTCCGCGTGCGAATTAAATTTGTCTCGAGAAATAATTTATTTCCACGAACTGGCGTCCAGCACGCGGGAGCACGGGCTTTTGTCACCATCCGCAAGGGCTGGATGTGGCTTTGTGAGTCGGGAAATATTGGTTACAGAACATACGAGATTTGTTAAAAAAATAACGGGAATTTTGTAATTTCACGTGTTGTATTAGTCCGATTCGCGCGATTTTTTCATTGTTGTGTTGGTAAACTTGTCTGAAAAGTTGCTGTACTGTGTAAGTGTATATTGGATATTTAGTCTATTGTCAGCTGCCAAAAAAGTCACATGTGTTTTGATAGGATCGGCGACTTTGAAAATGGATCAAAGAATATGTATTAAATTTTGCTATAAGTATAGAATAAAGTGCAGCAAAGTTTTAGAAATGTTAAATATTGCTTTTGGCGAGTCTGCTTTGAGTAAAACAAGGGCTTACGAGTGGTGTAAGCGTTTCCAAAATGACCGTGAAGACGTTGAAGATGATGAGCGCCCTGGACGCCCCAGCACTACAAATTGATGAAAACGTGGAAAAAGTGAAATTAATGATTATCAGTGATTGCCGAATCACGATCAGAGAAGTAGATGTTGATGTTGGCATATCAATTGGCGCATGCCATGACATTTTTGAAGTAAAACTTCTTTACGCACGCTTGACTTGGGGAGTAAGCTGGTGAATGCGTGACGAGAGCGTTACGAAAAGTGTGATCGGGCGAGGCGAACGAAAGTTGAGAGAGTGATATAAGTTAGTGAAGATAGAAAGAGAGAGAGTTACGTTTCGTATATTACTGTAGGAGCAAGAGAGAGCAGTGCGCGCGCACATTTTCTGTCTCTCTTCCTCTCATAGCCAGTGCATGAAAAAAAAAAATATATATATATATCTCAGTCAGTAGTTCGTTTGCGAGTTTGCTAGCGTTACGCGAACGGTGATTTCTTGATTTTTCGTAATTTCATTTCGTTCTTGAACAATTTTATAAATTATTATTTTGTTCAATACATTAAATATTCTACGTTTAAAGTGAATAAAATTGTAAATTCATTTTAAAGTTCATATTTTGTGAATTTTCGGGTGAATAATAACAAATTATGGCAGGAAGTGACACAGACTCTGAATATGAAAGCGATGCACCAGGACCACCAACTAAGAAGAAATTACGTACGGAAATTGTGCATAAAAAGTGTGTGACAACATATTCAAGGCAAGATTTTAAACCTAGTGAGACCCAATCAACTGATAATGAATCACGAAGGTGAGTGCGTATCTCATACTAGTTGCTGGCGTCGTAGCGTCATATGCAGCGTTCCTTTTTCCTTGTCTATTTTCTCCCTCTACTAATACGCGGCATTCTACTCTCGACATTGGGGCGCGTTTGATTCTCTGTCCTTTTCTTCTCTCTCTCTCTCTCTCTCTCTCTCTCTTCTTGTTACTCTTCCGTATTTCGCCCTCGCGTTTCTACAATTTACTTTAGCAAATTTTTAAAGTAGGATAACATAAAATTTAACTAGTACGTAAATAATAAAATAATTATTAATTGTAGAGGTTTACCATTACAAATAATTGGTGACATCGTGATTGAACATGATAATAATCAAATGGAAGTTGATGATGAAAATCCCACTATAGATCATGTACAAAAACCGAGACAAATTATTGGAGTTAGGTAAATGAATTTTTATTTTATTATTTTTATAATCATTCATGACTCTAATAATACCTGACTAAATTTTCCAAACTAAAATGATGAAATTATAGGTTGAATAAAGCGCCAAAAACTTCTGCAGAACGTGGTCGAGAATTCAGAGCACGAAAAGCACTGCTTAAACAACAAAGTAAGCAACAACAGGAATCAGATGCAATAGTTGAAATTGCTACAGAAGATATTCGAAATGCTGGTCCATCAGAAGACAATGTAGTCCCTGGACCCTCTGAAATAAGGACAATAGAAAAAAGAGCAAAGTCTGCAGAGGCAACACGGCGATGGAGAGATAAAAAAAAAGGCGTTAGTGAGTCATCAAAAAAACAGGCGAAAACTGCAGCTCAACGCATGCGAGAATACCGGGAGAGAAAAAAATTGTAAATATTAATTTATTTTTATTTATAAAACTTATGCCATTAAAGGCTCGTAAAATTCTTATTTGCATTTTCTTACTTACAAGGAAAGGTACTTTGGTGTCCCCCTCCGATTTTAATGCAACTCACGTATGTTGTAGAGCATCGAAAACTAAAAGACACGTATTTTTTTTTATCGGCGGAAAAACATTTTTAAGGGGTGAAATCGCCCTTCAAAAATAGCATGTCGAGGGGTGATTTTGCAGTTTCCCCCAGAAGGCGTCAACCGATTTTAATAAAACAAAAACCAAAATACTCCTCATTGAAGACAATAAAAATTCCACGTCGAGTTGAAGAAAAAAATTCATTTTTAGGGGTGAAACTGCATAATCACCCCTATTTTTGAAGGGCGATTTCACCCCTTAAAAATGTTTTTCCGCCGATAAAAAAAAATACGTGTCTTTTAGTTTTCGATGCTCTACAACATACGTGAGTTGCATTAAAATCGGAGGGGGACACCAAAGTACCTTTCCTTGTTAGAGCAAAGAAAATACTGTTGAAGCAGCAAAGTGATCAAGATTTAGATGCTATAGTCAGCACATCATCATCACAAGTAAATCAAAGGGCTCGTCCATCAACAATAAACAGCATATCCGCAGAGCTAACTAGAAGAGAAGATGTTGACATCCCGAATTTTGATTGTATTACGAAATTTGAGCGTAAAAATGTTAGATCAGCAGGAGTGGCAATTTATCAGAAATTAGATGATGTCTCGAATATAGTAACTTCGAAAATGGACATTTTATTACGACATATTCGTGAAATCGATATTGGTCAATCATCAATTGGTGATATATGTGCTGCTCACTGTGTTTTGGACGATGGAACAAACATCATAATGGTAGTTGCTTACATTTCGCCCAATAACACAGTTAATAATATTATAAAGTTTTTATATAAAAGACTTATGATTTACAGTCGAGTAGGCTCTGAAGAATTAGGAGAAAACTATCATACATTGCCACTAATTTTAGCAGGAGATTTCAATGTTAATTTCGCGTCCGAAGATGGACACCTCTTGGTAAACTTTTACAAGATAAATTAGAACTACAAATGAATAATAATCGCAATGAGCCTACCACAAGACATGGAACAACAATCGATGCAGTTTTCTCTAGATATCTTTCTAATTTTCATTCGAAAACATATGTATCTTATTTCTCATACCATAAGCCTATTGTCTCGGTCTTACAATCAACCACAGTAATTACTGATGTATCCGATAATGAAAATAATGAATAAAAATAAAAAATCTATTAAAAAATATTAATATATCAATGAAAACCCATAATAAATTTAAATATTTGTAGAAAATTAATATATGTATATGTATATACATGTATATATTATACATATATACATATATAAACATATATATATATACATACATATAGATGGAGCTAAAGAAGTTTTACTTCAGTCGTGTGGTATAAAGCACACTCGCTTTTTTTCAAAGGTTTTGGGTATGAAATCTGTGGCAGCAAAATTTGTTCAAAAATTGTTGAATTTCGAACAAAAACAGCAGCTAATGGAAGTTGCTGAAAAATCGCTAAATGAAGTCAACAACGATAGAAGACTACTGAAACGTGTCATAACAGTTGATGAAACATGGATTTACGGATACGACGTCGTTAGCTTCGACTCAATTGTCCCAGTTGAGGTATTCTGGATCGCCAAGACTGAAAAAAAGCTCGACCAGTGCGGTCGAATGTGAAGCTTATGCTCACTGTGTTCTTCGATTTTAATGGCATAGTGTACCATGAGTTCTTACCAGAAGGTCAAACTGGCAATAAGGAGTACTACTTTCAAGTTCAACGTTGTTTGCGTGAAGCAATCTGAAAAAAAAAACGCCCGGATTTGTGGCGAAACAATTCATGGCTTTTGCACTACGATAATGCACCTGCTCACACTTAAATGCTTGTTAGTGAATTTTTGGCCAAAAATAATCCTGTAATTATGCCCCAACTACATATTTGCCAGATATGGCCCCGTGTAACTTTTTTCTGTTCCTCAAAATAAAGAGAAACCTTAAAGGGCCGTCGTTTTACAAGCATAAATGAGATAGAAAACGCATCGCTGAAAAAGCTAAAAGCTATCCCAAAGAACGAGATCCAGAAGTGTTTCGGGGATTGGAAAAAGCGCTGGCATAACTGTTTAATATCTAATGGGGTCTATTTTGAAGACGATAACATTGTTGTAGACGGATAAATAAAATTGTTTCCAAAAAAACGAAAATTCTCCTTATTTTTTTAATACACCTCGTATATAGGCATACGTACTAATGTTTATGTGTTTATGTGTGATGGACTCACACCGCGAACATGTAAATTTCGAGAAAATCGAGAGCACAGATAATTTATTAGAGGCAAGTGCGGGAAAGTTTTATATTCCGGGAGAAAAACTAGGGGCTACTACAAGATTAGAACACCCTATAACTACAATCGATGAGCATCCAATAAATAGTCGTCAATATCGCTATCCACAAATACATACGGATGAAATCACGCGACAAGTAGAAGAATTGTATGACGGAGGTATCATTATAACCTTTCAGTCGCCATATAACAATCATGTATGGGTTGTTCCAAAGGAAATAAATGTTGGAGGATGGTACTCGATTTTCGCGAATTTAACGAAAAAAAGGGTGCGTGGAGTCCACGCACGGCGGAAGTGAAACTTGTTGCTAAATAGTTGTAAATAAAGAGAAATTATTAGTATTTTTTTATTCAAGAAGAAATAATAACTGGTAATAGTAAGGATGCGGGTATGATTTGAAATGAAAAACCAATTAAATTTAATGTTTGCAAATATATTTTACAAGAAATTCGTTAATCAATTTCACAAAGTCATGAATCAATTATGGTAATTAGCTCCTCATTATTTATCAATCTGTATCCGTAAAAATATCAGTGTCTATCATAGTCACAATTGGCTTATGATAGCTAAAATATGACGCAAACGTTTGGGATTTAATATTTTCTAGATTCCTAGAGAAAACAGCATCAACTGTTGTACCCGACCTGGTAATTGGAGTATTTACATTATTGTTGATTTTTAAATTGAATTCTCTAGCCAGAAAGTCGATGAGATGTTGACTTTCAGGTTTGGAGAACTGGACATTGAAGTCACCGCTCTTTAGCAGCGGCAGAGTCCCCCAAATATTGCACACATGGCCAAAACTATTATCTCTAAATTTTTTTTGGAAATCTTCCCGTACATTTCCGTGGGCTGTGAAATCGCTGTATTGAGAATTCCCGTGGTGTTGTTGGATTGAATCTGAAACATATCGAAAAAGGATGAGTTTTCACTCAAGGCAGGTGTGAAATAACCAGACCAAAAGATGTAGGTAGATAACATGGTTTATTCTACCGTCGACTGTCAGACTACAAAAAAAATATAAAAAATAGCACAAAACAATTTAGAGTGAATATTGAGGGGGAAGCACATACAATTATATTAATTGTGTGCTGAAATTTGTGAGGTGAACGTGGTGCAGCCCGCGCCGCAGAGCACGTCACGAGATGAGACTTATGAGGATGCACAATTGAGATTTCCCCACCTCACCGTCATTGAATTTATGTGTATTGTAACGGTGCACTCTTACCGTGTTTTGAGTCCTGTTGAGCACGAATACGTTGAGTAGATCCTGAGAAATCGGTGAAAATTATCCGAGGTGAGAGTAGAGTGTTCGAGCTGTCCAAGCGGTTTTCACGATAAGTGTCAAAATCTTCAAGATGGCTGAGTAGTACAAAAGCGTCGATGTGAGACGCTGAAGTCAAGCGAAAGACACAGCCTCTCGCCTGAGTAGCATGCCTGCGAGGCGCTGCCTCATCTATCTTCGCGACAGCCGATTGCAGCACACCACCCAGCAGCAACAGGTCGACGCACGGCGAATATCGCTCGCCGTGCGTCAGCTGGTATTCCAACACTCTGTGTGGCAAATAATTCTAATAATTCTTGTGGTGACGCGACGGTCGGTATACCAGAATTCACTGTTGAGGAACTTGCATTGGCTGCATTCAATAATGTTTTTTCACGTCCTGTACTCTCGCATCCGTTCATTGGCACTTTTTGGTGCCTCTTTTGACAGTTTATTTCCACGTTGTCTCTCATAATAAGCCTTATGTATTTCTAACCTTTTATTATTTTTAGTCATGATGTTAAATCACGATCTCTATTTAATTGAAAAAAACGAAAGAACAAAAAAACACTCCACTCCAAAATAAATTACACTTATAATCCTAACCTCACAAGTGTATAAGTCTTTTTTACATTTTCAATCACACTATTCACATAAACATACATTATACTTATGAAGATAATTACACAAATCAATAAATCTTTTGTACACGAATGAATAAATTGTAGATACTTCGAATGAAATAGTAAAAATATGGTAGCGTTACGAGAATTCAGTAGCATCACTGCCGCGTCATTTCTACCCCTCCCCAGCCGTCTCCTCTTTTGACCGCTCGCGCATGCATCGGAATGACGTCGTCATTGAGGCACTTTCCTCCTCTGCTGGTACCCCCACCACGTACCTAGACATTTTTCTCACGCGGTCCTAATTTTCGTAACGCTTGAAAATTGTTGCCTCCTCAGCAAAGAAGTTTCACTTCAAAATAATCGGGGATTCATATCCTTTGCCAAATGTCACAGTGTTGGATAATCAGCTGGCGCACGGCGATCGATATTCGCCGTGCGTCGACGTGTTCCTGCTGGGTAGCGTGTTGCGCTCGGCTATGCCGGAGATAGCCGAGGCAGTGCCTCGCAGGCATGCTGCATGAAGCGCGAGGCTATCTCTCTCGCTGGACTTCGGCATCGCTCACCGGCTATCTCACTCATTTGACTTCAGCGCACAACGACGCTTTTGTAAACCGCAGTCATAGTGCAAAATTAGACACATTCGTGAAAACCCGCTCGAACAGCGCACACATCTCAGCATTGCTCAGACACTTTTCACGGCTTTCACCGGATTAACTCAACTTTTCGTGCACACAAGGACTCAAAAATCAGGTACAAGTACACCGTTATAATTTATCATAATTCAATGACGGTGAGGAGTGGAAAACTCATCGGTGCGTCCTCATAAAGGTCTCACACTGTGGCGTGCTCTGCAGCGCGGGCTGTATCACGTTTTCACATTATCTGTTGCTCACTCAATTAATACAATTGCGTGTATTTCTATTAAAAATACAGTAAATATTAATTCACTGTATTTTTCCCCAACTAAGCTTGCTAGGAAAGTACTGTGAATGTATTCCATTCATTTGTGCATCCTCAAGCTCATTTTGCCGCGCTCTGCAGCGTTGGCTGCATCACGGTCTGTCACATCAAATTTCCAGCATTCAAGCAATATATTTGCAAGTACTCTCACTCATTCTGTGTAAATTCTCTTATATAAATCTACTGAGAATTTTAATGTGAATAAGTGATATATTCTATGCTATCACACTTCTCATTCCGTGACGTGCTCTGCAGCGCTGGCTGCACCACGTACACTACACTCAACAACAGACAGCACACAATTAATATAATTGTATATTAATATAATTGTGTGCTGCTCAAAATAGTTATCACAATTCACTTTCTATTTTCTTGTATTAATTTTGATATCTATTAATTTGCCTTTTTTTGACATATTTTGTAACGGTAGAGCGGATGGTACAATAAAACCACTTTTTCTATAAAACATCTTTCAGTCTGGTTTCTTTTTCCCTGTCGTGAGTGAAAACTCAAAATTTTCAATATATTCGCAGGTCGTTCCAACTACATCAGGAAGGATTTTTCAATACACAGGCATTTTAGATCAACTCGGTGGAGCTAAATATTTTGCAGTATTCGATCTTGCATCTGGCTTCCATCGAATTAAAGTAAAACCAGAAGATTCGCACAAAACAGCTTTTTCAACGCCCTTTGGGTATTATGAGTCCTCTCGAATGCTCTTCGGTTTAAAAAATGCTCCAGCAACTTTCCAAAGATTAATGGATCGTGCTTTAAGCTCCCTGCAAGGAATAGAGCTGTTCGTTTATTTAGACGATATTGTTATTTATGCAACGTCGTTGCGAGAACACCAAATTAAATTTAAAAAATTAATGACTCGTCGCAAAGAAGCTGATCTCAAGTTACAAACAGATGTTGTCACCCAGATTTATCGTGGGTGGTTATGCTCCCGATTAATCAAATACTACATTTGTTGCAACATTATTTTATTATTATATTTATAAGAATGTGCTGATGTACGAAATGAGGCAATTCGTACTCAATCATTCTTTTAATATTGTACAATCTCACCGAAGGTGGTCGGGAGCCACTTGGTCGAGATTAGTCTCTGAACAGTTTCGGACCCAACAGGTCGGTTCCTCGTCCGTAACTCTAAAACTTATTGAACATTGTACTACACTTTTCTTGCCATAAAGTAGTTAACGGGAAGTAGCCGTTACCTATAATAAATGACCATCTATTACTTTTATCATAAAATCACATGTTATTTAAAATCATTGCTTATACGAG